>OU862899.1:2526596-2881317 GCA_917880725.1 Selenia dentaria | reverse complement strand
ATGTAGAAGGGATGCACCCAGTACCGTTTAAGCACCCTTATTTTTACGTACTAATAAATATATTCAGATATGGTAGTCGATAACGATGTTGTGTGGGGCCCACAGCTGTTACTTGAATGCCAAAACGAGCGTTTTTTTTCGCCGCAGTGCGCGGACCCGTGACTATGTGACCATGCTATTTCAGATTCGACGATGAAATGCGTAGATGCATTAAGTTTGTATTTTTTTTTCCATATACCTATACTAATACAATAAAAAAAAATACTATACGTTAGCTATGTACTATTTAAAAAAATATGGTATTATCGCTGAAAATTCAGAGAAATGAAAGTTTATTTTTGTGGAATTATTTTGGAGATTTTTCTGTGGAAAGTGAGTAACATTTATGAATTCTATTCGGTTAACATTATTTTCCTGTTCCTTTGTTGACCGAAGCATTTTTTTGTAGTATATTTTGTTTTATGTTTTATTTTAACAATTTTCGGGAAATTGACTGCAAGCTTTAATTAAAAACACAGTACAGGTTGTACAACTGAAGGCCAGTTAAAAATTTCCACATATAGGAACTGAATAGGAATGAATGAGTAGTTTACTACTCGTGAACAAAACAAGTTGATGGACAACTGCTACTTAGGTAATAGGTAAATATCATGCGTTAGTTTAAATGACAAAATGTATACATTTAAAATAGGTTGACATTCGAAAAATGTATCACTAAGAGAGCGTTTCAACATTGTTGAAGTAGTAGAAAAAATATCTAAATCATATTCGCTACACAATTTGTTAAAAAATCTGCACGACCGAATCAAGAACGTATTCTGCCTATAATTCGTTTTCGCCAACGGCATATCTAGAAGTTTAGGATGTCTGTTGGTTCTCAAGTTAGCATTTATATAAGTGCGTAGTCCCAACTTTCCAAGCAACTCTGAGCAGTCAACTGAGCCATTTTCAATGCCAAATAGATAAGAGAGATCGGCTATGTTCCTCCGTACCTGTAGTGGTAAAAAATGAAACTTGCGACATCGAGCATGGTAATCGGATAGGTAGATCTTTGCACGGAATTGTAAATAACGTAAGAATCTTTTCTGAATGCTTTCTAAGCGAGATATATAGGTATCGTAGCAGGGGTTCCATACTTGAGAAGCGTATTCAAGATGACTTCGCACATAGGCACAGTATGGGATTTTAAATGTTTTTACACAGGAAAGTTCTAAAAACAAAGCCCAGTGCCTTAGATGCTTTCTTTACTATAGTATCGATGTGAACCTCAAAAAGGAGTTTGTTGTCAAAGGTCACGCCTAGATCTTTTATATTATTAACCCTACATAAAAGAGTATTATGTAATGAGTAATTAAACGTTATGGTATTAAGTTTACGAGTAAAAGAACAGACATAGAACTTAGAAACGTTTAAATCTAATTTGTTGAGAGTGCAATAGTCTTGAAACCGTTCAAGGTAATTCTGAAGGCGGGCAGCATCCTCGTCACTGTTTATGGTGTTAAAGACTTTCATGTCATCCGCATACAATAATATCTTTGAATTTTTGAAGCATGTCGAATTATCGACCTGTTTCCTTACACTAGATGTTTAAAAGTTCTGCTTTTGATTATTATTCGGGTTCTTGCGCATGAAACAAAATTCCAACACGCAAGAAAACTCACTTTATAAAAGCTAAGCTCAAACCAATAGAAATGAAGTAAAATGGAGGTTAGAAAGGGTCGACCATAATGACTCAATATAGCATAATTCGATTTGAAAGCCAAAGGATCTCTTAGGACATTGATACAAAAAAGGCGTTCATGCAAAAACGGACGCTCAAAATCTTCGATATGCCTCCCGATCCAATCTTGTACGGAATTTCGTCGTCAGTATCATAGAATAGCTTTTACATACCGCAAAGTCAGGATCGCTTAATAACTATAAGATTTTTACAACCATTTATTTCAGCCGTATCTGATCTAAAGATAAACTAAAGGCTTAGTTAATTATGAATATAAGGTGTTTGCTAATATTCGCAATATAAGTGAGCCATTATCATATTTCTGGTCCAGCTCGAAGTACTAGATACGGTAGTGAAAGGAAACAATTTGGAAGGCTACCTGGTTCAGCTCGCCCCGCGTGCTTGGTGTTATACGACGACCCGTTTTGCTTTTTTTCCTTTCCACATCGACGTTGATTTTCTCGGGAGTTATCCGAGGATGACTGTAGTGCGCGAAGACCGCAGCTGACGTTGCCTTTCCGTCCGTTTAGCAATATTATTGAGGAGAGCTATGGAGCTCTCAACTCGTTCGCGTGCCGGTCAGATGTCAACTACTTTTGTAACTACCTCCCCAGGTTAGCCAAGAATGTTGTTAGGTGAAGTATGGAAAATGAGGGTAGTCTGGAGAAAGGTGGTTACAGGTTGCGATCAGATAAATTAGATATTAAGAAATGTTGCGTTCAAAGATTATGGCTCACCAATATTGCGAATATTAGCAAACATAAAGTTTTAAAATTTCACAACCCCTTATGTAACCTATGAAGCCTTTATAGCTACCCTAAAAAGGATTTTTTAAAATATTATTTTGCGGTTATAGTAACAGACCGTTAAACTTACATTAGGTACAGTCGTATATTTCTGTGCAAGTGCAGATGCAGCCGGATGCGCGAGTGAAAAAAGTGACCCGAAAAATCACGAAATCGGTCCAGACTACACTGCACTTACAGCGTTAGTTTAACTGTAAATTAATATTAACAAGTACAATTTGAAAATTTTAATAGCGACTTCCATTCTATTCAGTAATTGGAGTGTATCTCAAAAACTACTTGAACGAATTTGATGAAAAAGACCGCTAATTGGGACCACTTGGAAAGCACCACCTTTCAAACGAAAAAACTATTTTGAGAATAGGTCGACCCAGTCGAAAGTTAGGAGGTAAGAAACATTTAAAAAAAATTAAGAAAAAACATACAGTCGAATTGAGTACCTCCTCCTTTTTTTGGAAATTGGTAGAAAATGACAAATATTTACGAAGGTATGAGACAGTCAGTTCTATCAATAAGATGATACATAGTAATTCTGATGACTAGCTCATTTCAAAATTTCTGGATATTATGAGCAAGTATATCAGGGGTCGATTCTACTAACTAAATCACAATTGAACCGTAGCTGAGCGGTGACTTTTGATACGAGTACGTTTCCTTATTCTGCTATTGAAAAACTGTCCAGCTGCAGTTACGTTTCTGTTGATGTCAGCGGTCGATCAAAACGTTATACTATGCTAACTCAAAATATGACGCACACGACGTTAACTCATATTGGTATATAGTAGCGTTTATTATATATGTAAAATCTAGTAGCGTTTAAGATATGACGTTACATGTAAAAAAATAGTAGAATGGATTTTTGGGTAACTTTTTTTTATTGTCACAAGTAGGCAGACAGGCAGGCGGCCCACCTGATAGAAAGTGGTCACATTCGCCTGTAGACGTTTGCAATACCAATGATTTTGTCAACGCGCTGCAGACCTCTAAAAGTAATAGGTGTGATGGTGGACCGTGTAAGAAGAAGAGAGGAAGGGAGGATTGGGCCCCCGGACCGATTGAAATGCAAGCTGTATTACTCAACGTCGGTGTTATGTTGGAGTGTGGTACTTCCCCGGTCGTGCCGGCTCATTCGGCTGTAACCCATAGTGTTACAGCGTGGTACGAGTACTACAACTAGAAAAGTCGAAGTCGAAGTAGAACTGTCGAACGACAGCCGGAGTCGAACTGCAGTAGTTAATAAAACTCACCTGTTAAAATCTATAGATGTTGAGAAGTCTGGGTAATCTGAAACATAGACAAAATAATTTTATTATGTCTTGATTTTATACGTACTAACAAGCTTTTTTTAAAATGTGTAAAATAAGTTGTTGAAGTTGGAACTATGATAGTTCAAAAGTACCTATTATCACAATATTGTGCGCATGGTAATGGTTTCGACAAGTTATTTCACTCATTTTAATTTTGCAATAGGTTCAATTTTTTGGTAAAAACAAAATCCCTCTTTAGTGACCCTTGCTAATACCGGGATCAATTTTCATTTACATTAAAATCATCAAGATAGGCGAAACACTTTTCAGTTAGTGGAGTGTCACTCAAAAAGCAAACCCAATTTGATAAAATTTAAATCTCGGAAAGATACTAATTTAGATTATTATTTTTTTGAGAATTGGTCCAAAAATGGGGGAGAAATCTGTGAACATTCAGAAAATAAAATCCTACAGTCCAATATAGAACCTCCTATTTTTTTAAATAATAAACATAGAGGACGTATGTATCTGTTGGTGAGAATGATTTATTGAATATAATTTGAATAAATCGCTTGGCAAAGTTTAACAGTAATAAAATTCATTCAACACCACGATTTTTTGGCAACAAATTTAAACATTCTTTTGTTGACTGTATAAAATTATACTCAATTCTGTGCCAAGAGAATTTGCCCCTATATCAATCATGAATATTCGAGACATTGTTTTTACAAAGAGCTAATCGAAAATATTTCTGTTTGCCTGGAAAAATAAACCATCTGTGGAATCCAAGAACGAAAGAGATCACGCGGAAGATTCCCGGTTTGATGAGCAGACCAGTTCCAAGAGGTTAAGACTTTGAAGTTTGAGATAGTAGAAGTTATAGCCACAGACTATGAAATCTATGAGGAAGGTAAAACAAGATCAAAACTAGACAAGACATGGTGATCACGTTCTTCAGTCATGGAGGGTCGCTCCGAGAGAGAAATTCGTTCGGTCCTATATACGAGGTTTAAAAAACACAATACTGAAATATAGAGATCTAGAGTCACTGTGTCAGTGCGTAAAATGTTAGATTATTTTTCTTATAAAGTGCAAATGGTTATATTTTCCTAAATTATTTTTTCATTGATTCATGACACTCTTTTTCATTTGCATTGACGGCTCCATTAGTTAAGTGGTACATTAGCTTCGAATCGCGCGGTCCCATATGTCGATATCTTACCAGAGCAAATATTTATGTGCTGAGTAGAAAATACATTTGTCATCGTATCTTGAAATGTGTTATGGTACGTTATTGTGTATGTCAATGCTTGCCGCGACGCAAGATATCTTGAAAGGTTGTTTAACTTTACATGTTTCCTCATTCAATCTGTAAGGTCATGAATTTCTTCACTCTCATTAATTCAATCAAATATATTCAATTCATTATTTTGATTTGCAATCTAAGGTCGTAGTCCAGGAGTACACTCAGTACTGAAGTTGAGTACAGATCTAAGTAAATTATGTATGGAATATAATATAAAATTTCCATTTAGGTCTATATTTACAACTGAATGTCTTTCTGAAAGACCAACTTTAAACCGCATTTCGGATTCAATTGATTATAAGGCTGTCACTGAATGATATCTGATGCTTATTTCTACTTATTTATATCTACACAAACATTACGAAAATAAACAAATGGATATATGAGAAATATTAGTGTTTATTTTGTAATATATCTCCGTGTGGACAAAGTCTGCCTTTCAAATCATCGGAGCGTAAAGGTGATCCACGTAACCTCGCTAAAGGAGTTCAATAGTCGTCGAATATCTGTTGACTGTTTTTCCTGTATCAAATTCTTAGAAACAACACACAAATAGTGTGGTTTAGAAATGATAAAATAGTTCACACTAGTAACATCAGCCATTCTTGAGAAAGGCATTTTTTTGGTTTTATACTATTCTACATCCGCGTTACCAATCGCGTGGCCTTGTGTGATGATGGGTATTAATTGCGTGGAACCCTAATTCTCTAAAAGAAATCTTACTTTACCTACTCCTTAACTACAGATATCTGTTAATGAAAGTCATGGCATATAATGCAGCCTTTTCGGAGATTTTACGGAATAAATAGAGAGACAGAATACAACAATTTTAGAAACGATTTTTTTAAATATGAGTATCTTAAATCATTGAAGATGTTTTTAGTAAGAAGCTGTTATTTTTATAGCAGCTCAATTCTATTTATTATTATTGATATGTATCGAAGATATAACAGCGTGATTTACTTAATAAAAACTCAGTACAAAATCAACTGTAGCTGTGGAAATTCTTATATGGGACAGACATGCGAACAGTGTTGTGCCGGATTAAAGAACAGATTAATCTGTTAAAAATAATGAAAGACACAAATATGCCATAGCTGAACATATGCTGGACTCAAGCCCAAACAACTGGTCATAAACCACTCATCTTACGGAAAGCCACTATGTACCCAGGTTGATAAAGGAAGTCATCGAAATCGCGAATTATCCAAACTTCAATCGTAGTGACGGTTTTCAACTTGCCAGTGCGTAGAATCCAGTGGTTGAATGTATAAATGGAAGAATAATAGTCCAAGATATGATAAAAGCAACATGCGCAGTAATACAGTTAGTGTGTATAATCGAGACTTACAATCGAGTTTGAATGCCAGTAGTATCCATAGTAAAAGAGTGAGAAAGAGGGTAGACCGTTTTGTCTATTCTTAAATAACTTTTGAACTTTTTACACATGCACCCGCATCTTTACCCGTGAACATGGTGCATGTTAATGTGCCGAAATATCGGGGACTCCAAATTCATCGAAACGTGGTCCACATCAGTAACAATGTGGTAACAAATAATAACTTAGTTAAAAACCGCAAAAGTTTTAAACACCGTGATTTACTCGTATTCGTCAACGAGTTACTTGTCAGAAATTCTGACTGTACCTAAGACTATTTCACTATAAAAACATAGAACGTCACTGGCCGTTACAACCCACTGATTTTTATGTTTACTTTACAACATGTTTACGAGCGACTATAAATATGCTGATCAATGAGTGACGATCGAATTAGCTTCGTTATAAAATGAACGGTGACTTTACGACTAATTAATTGTTTCTAGGTGTAAAGATATTTTACGATGATATTATTTGTTCGCAGATTTTTCACCTCCACTAAATCCTGAGACGTGACTTTACAAACTGTGACAATCCTGTATGAAATAGTGTAAACGCGTTGAGCACTTTTTGAGTGAACAAAAATCATGGACCTCGCGTCATCGCCACCGAACGCTTTACTTAGTTTTTGCTTCTATCGACAGTACCCAAATACTGTTCTGCATTTGTTTTTATTTTGATTGAATCAATTCGTAGTCTTTAATACCGTCTTACTCGAAGGTTGAACGCCAGAAGCATGGAACAAAAGCGTGGTGGTGCTGTTCTTCAAGAAAGGTGACAACACTTTACTTAAAAATTACAGACCCATCTCGCTTTTGAGCCATGTTTATAAGCTGTTTTTGAAGGTCATAACGAACCGTCTCAGTCGCAGGTTTGATGAATTCCAGCCTCGGGAACAAGTCGGTTTCCGAAAAGGCTATAGTACACATAGACCACATCCACACGCTACGGCAAGTTATACAGAAGACAGAAGAGTATAACTTGCCTCTTTGTTTAGCGTTTGTGGACTATGAGAAAGCCTTTGATTCGATCGAGACGTGGGCAGGGCTTGAGTCTCTCTAGCAGTGCCGTATTGACTATCGGTATATTGAAGTGCTGAAGTGTTTGTACAAAAACGCCAACATGTCAGTCCGAGTACAGGATCAGAGTTCGAAGGCAATTCCATTGATAAGAGGCGAGAGACAGGGAGACGTTATATCTCCGAAACTTTTCACCGCTACATTGGAAGACGCCTTCAAGCTTCTGGAATGGCAAGGACTTGGCATCAATATTAACGGTGAATACATCACTCACCTTCGATTTACCGACGATATTGAAGTCATGACAGAATCTATGGAATACCTCAGTACAATGCTCGAAGGCCTCCATCGAGTTTCCCAACGAGTAGGTCTTAAGATGAACATGGATAAGACGAAAATTATGTCCAATTCCCATGTTGTACCTACCTCAATATCAGTTGGGAATTCAGTTCTCGAAGTTGTTGACGAGTGCATCTACCTGGGACAGACAGTCAAACTAGGCAGGTCCAACATCGAGAAAGAGGTCAATCGTCGAATCCAACTCGCCTGGGCAGCGTTCCGGAAACTATGCGAAGTCTTCTCGTCAAAAATACCTCAGTGCCTCAAGACAAGAGTCTTCGACCAATGTGTGTTATCAGTGATGACTTATGGCACTGAAACGTGGTATCTTACTATGGGCCTCATAGATAAGCTCAAAGCCGCACAACGAGCTATGGAGAGGGCTATGCTCGGGGTTTCTCTACGTGATCGAATCAGAAATGAGGAGATCCGTAGAAGAACGAAAGTCAGAGCCAGTCATCAGTTAGCCAGTTGAAGTGGCAGTGGGAAGGGCACATAGCACGCAGAACAGATGGCCGATGGGGCCAAAAGGTTCTGGAGTGGAGACCACGCACCGGCAAGCGCAGCGCGGGTCTTCCACCGACACGATGGACAGACGACCTGAGGAAGGTCGCAGGACGATCTTGGATGCAGGCCGCTTCCGCAGGTCCTTTTGGAAAATCATGGGGGAGCCCTATGTTCAGCAGTGGACGTCCTACGGCTGAGATGATGATGATGATGAATTCGTAGTAACCTCAGGTTTGAGCGTTCAGTTAAGTTTGAACTGTGATGAAATCTACAGCATAGTAGCTACCACCATCAAGATGCAAGACCAGTCGCTAAGCGGAGTGTTCCGGCAGCTGTCCTTTAGAGTCACTTTCGATTCTAGATCTAGTGTGATCCCTTTTCGACCAACACCAATTATTAAGTGTGATACTAGTTAAATAGGCGTATGGTACAAAAAATCATGCGGGACAGTCTTTCGGGACTATCGATAGAAGTGAAAAAAAAAACGCAATCAACGACAATAGATAGTTGCGCCATTATCGCGCCTAAAGAAGTTTTCACTTCAAATCTACATTATCTATGACTAAGCGTTCGGTAACGGTGACGATGACGCGAGTTCCATGATTTTTTTTCACCCGAAAACTGCTCAACGCGCCTAAAGAAATCCCTTCAAAACGATTGCGAAAACAGACAGAAAACTTTGAAGTGGATTCAATATTCAAAAATATAACAGACCTTACAACATATCAAAACATTCTACGCTGTCGCGTCGTCAATCTTTATATTAAATGCGATCTTGGCGTCATCCATTCATTATAGCTGTCAGATTTGACACATGTCACCCCTAAATAATATGTTTAACCAATTATTGATCGAGGGTAGAGGAAGATGGTTGTATTGAGCGGTAGATGTGAGCGTGTGAGAGCTAATAGGATGGGAAACTTTGATTAAGTTTGGTTTTCGAGTGTTTATTAAAAGGATTAATGTTCGGTTAAAGATTGTAATTACCACTTTCTGAAGTTCTATAATTACTAACAAGAAGATTTGTGTGTGGATGTCAGAGAAAGTTAATAATAAGATTTACGGTTACCGATTTCATTTATTTAGAAGTACAAGTAGTACAAGTACTAATTTATAAACAACATGAAATAATTATTAATTATTTCATGTTGTTTATAAATTAGTTCTTTTTACCTCGCCGGAAATGTTTAATGACAGGCACGTTCGCTCAACCGTGCGATTCTCTAAGAGCAAACATCGTTGCATTTTTGAGAACATCCGTGAAACAAATGGTGAGATGACAAGAAACGTTGGAAAAACAAGCTTATGTACATGGGCGATATCTCAAAGTATTTGACATCGGCGAGCTCGTCGACGAACTCAACGACGAAGCATTAGAGAATCGCACGGCTGTTGGAAGGGCCGTCAAGGCAAAGGTTTACAGATTCGATACCTGGCTGATGTTTGTGTTGATAACAAATATTTGTTATCAGGTCATAGTTGTTTGTTGTAGGTTAATGTATTCATGCTTGTGGCGACACAGGGGAATCCTAGTGCAGTGAGTGAGTGAAAATTATATTGTAAAAAGAAAAAAGCTATGTTTGCATAACATAATACCATACCATCATCAGCTCATTATATTCCCACTGCTGTGACTCGAGCCTTCCTCTCAGAGAGTGGACTTGGGCAATAATCCAACACGTGGGCCCAGTGCGGCTTTGTGGATAGGCTAGTGGCATACCCATTTCGAAGTTTTTAGGCCGCACAAAAGTCTTTTATATAGCATAGTAACGAATGTCGTCCTAAGACAAACAACCGGGACCAACGGCTTAACGTCCCGTCCTTAGCACGGAAGCACTCAACTGAATAATGCCACTAGTGGTCACCCATCGAACTTCTGACCACAGCAAGCGGTGCTTGCTGCGGTGTCCACATTACTAGCATTCTAACATGTTTACGAATTGCATAAATCGCATCCATATTTTATGAATAATGATGGAGCAACTGAGAAATTTCATTTTAGCACTCGATTCGATTAGAGCCGAACACCGTTGTTTAGAAAACTCGATTCGACCCGTGTTTGTACGGAACCAGAATGAAAACTAATTTAATCTTACTCTAAATCTTTAGGTACATTTCATCATTATTTCTCGGGGTCGACAATCATCCTTTGAGGCCTAACGTCACACCGAGTGTCACTTTAACAATATTTTGTTGAATGAAAACTAATTTAATCTTACTCCAAATCTTTAGGTACATTTCATCATTATTTCTCGGGGTCGACAATCATCCACGTCATACCGAGTGTCACTTTAACAATATTTTGTTGAATGAAAACTAATTTAATCTTACTCCAAATCTTTAGGTACATTTCATCATTATTTCTCGGGGTCGACAATCATCCACGTCATACCGAGTGTCACTTTAACAATATTTTGTTGAATGAAAACTAATTTAATCTTACTCTAAATCTTTAGGTACATTTCATCATTATTTCTCGGGGTCGACAATCATCCACGTCATACCGAGTGTCACTTTAACAATATTTTGTTGAATGAAAACTAATTTAATCTTACTCCAAATCTTTAGGTACATTTCATCATTATTTCTCGGGGTCGACAATCATCCACGTCATACCGAGTGTCACTTTAACAATATTTTGTTGAATGAAAACTAATTTAATCTTACTCTAAATCTTTAGGTACATTTCATCATTATTTCTCGGGGTCGACAATCATCCACGTCATACCGAGTGTCACTTTAACAATAATTTGTTGAATGAAAACTAATTTAATCTTACTCTAAATCTTTAGGTACATTTCATCATTATTTCTCGGGGTCGACAATCATCCACGTCATACCGAGTGTCACTTTAACAATATTTTGTTGAATGAAAACTAATTTAATCTTACTCCAAATCTTTAGGTACATTTCATCATTATTTCTCGGGGTCGACAATCATCCACGTCATACCGAGTGTCACTTTAACAATATTTTGTTGAATGAAAACTAATTTAATCTTACTCCAAATCTTTAGGTACATTTCATCATTATTTCTCGGTGTCGACAATCATCCACGTCATACCGAGTGTCACTTTAACAATATTTTGTTAAAGTGACACTCGGTGTGACGTTAGGCCTCAAAGGATGATTGTCGACCCCGAGAAATAATGATGAAATGTACCTAAAGATTTGGAGTAAGATTAAATTAGTTTTCATTCAACAAAATATTGTTAAAGTGACACTCGGTGTGACGTTAGGCCTCAAAGGATGATTGTCGACCCCGAGAAATAATGATGAAATGTACCTAAAGATTTGGAGTAAGATTAAATTAGTTTTCATTCAACAAAATATTGTTAAAGTGACACTCGGTGTGACGTTAGGCCTCAAAGGATGATTGTCGACCCCGAGAAATAATGATGAAATGTACGTACAGATTTGGAGTAAGATTAAATTAGTTTTTTCTCAATACCTACATACTTAAATAAAATTATGACATTAAAATTATACTACATCTGATCTGTATATATTATAAATAGGTAGCCGAATTGTGGGGGGAAATAAATGTTTACGATTTGAAGTTATATATATGCAGGACTCCATGTCAGGCACATATAGCGTCAGCTTCCGGTAACGTTACAATTGCATATTTCACTTAATTAACTTTTCTTTATAGTCACCAAGCAGTAATACTTAAAACCTAACTCTTTAGAGTTGTACAGCTCTTTAGATTACTACAACTAAAAAACGATATTAAAAAATATTTATTACACTTCCGCTGAAAAAAACAATGATTTTGGCTTATTTGCTAGACCAACAGTCGGTCTAGCGCTCGACGAGTCAACATCGTCCTGAGGATGCCTCGTGTAGAGGCGAAACACGTGTCGAATCGTTTTTGGTTTATTTGGGTTTTCTTGTGTGTTTTTTATTTTGTATTCTTCCTATTAGCAGTTTATGCGGGAGGGAGGGTGGTGCACACCCCCAAATAAGCCAAAATCATTGTTTTTTTCAGCGGAAGTGTAATAAATATTTTTTTATATCGTTTTTTGATAATGGATTTCCGCAAAGTGACGCCTGAATCAATAAATTATTAATTAGTAGTAGAACTCTTTAGAGTAGTACAACTCTTTGTGAATGATTCGTCCATGGTAGTACTGCCATCACTCCTTCTACCGTGAACCAGTAATGGTCGCAATATTGTGTTTTGGTTTGAAAGTATGTTTGCCGGAGAAATTACAGGCACATGCAATTTAGCAACTTAAGACGCTGTCCAATCCTAATATTAAAACAATTTACGATGCTTATAAGGTTGAGAATTGCTTACCAGATTGGACGATTTACTGCGAAGATTCAATTGAATACGTGCTAATACTTTTATATTTATTTCGTACAATCAAATGATTACATTTTAATGACAAAGGAGTCCATAGTTCACTAGTAAATTTGATTAGACATTCGAATATGATACATTCATTGAAATATATTTGCCCATAATTGAATAAAAATGCTTTATCCCACGAAGCACGTAAGAAAAATTTCAAAAGGGAATGTTGACGATTTTTTCTATCGAGCCAAGTTTGCTCAATCGTGTATTGGCTCCCATACTTCATAAGAACGTATATTCAATTAACACTACGTTTTTTCGAACTTCGGTTATTAGGATTAAGCGTTGAAAAACTAAGTTTTTGCGAATTCGAATGATGAAATTTGGACGTAAGCTACACTAATTTTGCCCTAATGTCATAGTGTTACGGGCGCAATGCAGTTCATCACTTCTGAGGAACTGCATCTGTTCTAGGCAGAGGTTACCATCTAACATCAGATGAGCCTCGTGCTTGAACCGTTTCCTAATATTATAAAATAAAAACCTATTCAGTTTTATAATACTGCTCATGTGCTGCAATGCGGATAGCACACAGCATTTTTTTATGTTCCCTGAGGGTACACTTGATTTTTCGAACAAAAGTTACCTTTCGTTGGTTTCGTGTCGGTAGAGTGTTGCCATTTTGTTATTTTGTTTTGTTTGTTCGCAGTTCTACCGTGTAACGATGTAAAAAGTTTAATTGGAACTGTATGTAACAAGAAAAAAAAGACTAAGTTTGAATAGGACAGGTTTCGGGAAGAACCCATTAATGTTTTTCATTGTTTTTTTTTGTTATTTAGTTTTGACGTGTTATTCTGGTGTTTTTTTTTTCATTTTCCCTCCTTAGAGGGTTATGGTCCCGCACTTCTCGTGCATTTGCCAGTGTCAAGTTATTTGTATTACAAAGCTTTAGTAGAATATTCTGGTGATATTAGTCGTAGTCAGTCAGAGTCCAAAATGTCAGTCAGTCATGGTCTATGGAGTTTTGGAAACAACACGGAAAAACACGTTTCACCACATTATATCACTTGCCCACACTCATGCACGTAAAACAGCACTTAATGAGTAAAACGCCACCAATTTTAACCATTAACACTGAAAAAAAGCATACGTTTTGATAAATAATACAATGCAAAAACGTTGACTTTTCCGCGTTCGCGCCAAAAATCCTGGTGGGTTATTAAGCGTGGCATATTATTCAATTGATGAACTTCTTAGATAAGATAGACATTTAATTAATCAACATGTAATTGGACAACTTGATTCTTTATTATTTTTCGGATTGTTTTGCAATGTATATTGGACATAGAAAATAATTATAATAATGTTTAATCATTTCGCATATTCTATTTAAAACGTCTGCGGTCTGTACCAAATAATAAAGTGGTAAACACGTTTATTTATTTATTACGAGTACATGTTTGTTGAAGCGTTCATTGCAGAGCATGCCTCATAATTCTACATACTTTGGCATTTGACCCTTAGAATTTTGAAGTGACCTATTACCCGCTTCAGACAGTACGTTAACCCGATCGTCATCTTAGAATTGTCATACAATTTATATTATATGACTTTTATATCAACGACGCCTTGACGCCTGCTTAGCGGGACCAAACTGTGCAATTTAAGAGAGAAAACTACATATCCTCGGACGGGATTCAAACCTGCGTCTTCCGGCAACCGTGTCAGACGCCATGCCACTAAGCCACCGAGTCAAACCAAGCATTGAAATTTAACTTTCTATTTGATTTTAACCGACGTATAGGATGGATCTGCAGTGGATCTCCACTGCAGCAAAAGCGGAAAAAGGAAGACCAAAAAAGAGATGGAGAAGCGTTTTTATTCTACTATGTGGACCAGAATTGATGCGGCACGTCAGGGAAAGGGACTAGAGATCTAGGGGAGGTCTACACCGTGGAGGCAACTACTATGGAAGATATAGATAGTGATGATTAAAACAAGACGAATATGTATATGTTCTAAGAGCCATTCTAATTCTTAACCCTAATTTTAAAGCAATGAGCTATTGAGGAATAAGCAATTGTGAATACACGAGGTGTGGTGCGTTAGCGCCCCTATTTGAGAAATAATTTGGTGTCGCCCGGTTAGACCTACATGTGTCGAGTCGAGTGTACAAGTCCTTACGAGGCAATTAAGCAGTTCATTGAGAAAACACTTGTTGAATGTAATTAGTATTTTTAGTTTTTACCCTACTTCAAAAAAGGAAGAGATTGCAAGGAGTAACGAGGATAACTTCGATGATGAACCGATTTTGATGTTTTTTTTTTGTTTGATATACTTCCGTGGTAATTTATATGGGACCACCCATATACATTTCATCTAATTCGGTCAAGCAGTTTTTGAGTTACACCTCAATAACTGAAAAGTGTTTCACATATCTTGATGATATCATCATTGACGTTGTAGGTATCCCGTAAGTAGCCAGGTCACTAAAAAGTGTGATTTTTTTTTTAATAAAAAAACTCTCTTCTATTTTAAAAAATATTCTTTTTACTTTTTCATAAAAAAATAAGTATGAGAAATAAAGGGTTTTAATTTTATTTATTTATTATGGGGACGTATCCCGTATGAGGATGTATATTTTTCTCTCTTAAATTGAAATGTTTCGTCTTACAATCTTTGGCAACGATGTCGTTGGCATGTGTCACGTGACCAGCCGTGCGATACTCTAATGATTCGTCGATGCGTTCACTAATGCCAGATACTTTATGAGATATCGCCCTTGTAAATAAGGTTGTTTTTCCACCGTTTATCTCCTCATTTGTTTCACGGATATTGTCAAAGATGCAACGATGTTTGCTCTTAAAGAATCGCACGGCTGAAAACTCTACTAGCTAGCTAAAACGGGCTTGCCTATAGGTACGTTGCGTAAGGATTTTCTTAATACACTCGTATACCTCTAGTAGGATCCCCTATGTCATGGGAGGCATGCGTACACACAACAACACACAATGCACGAGAACTAACATTTTTGCTCATCATAAAAATATTTTCTCCGGCTAAGGATCGAATCTCGACTGGCTGGTTGGCGCAGTTGGTAGATCTCAGCCTTTCGAGCCATTCCCGGGTTCGATCCCCGAACAGATCAAATGTTTGTGTACATATCTGTTTGACCTGTGTCTCGGTGTGTTTATAAGTATGTGTATGAAAAATAAAAACTTGGAAACTTTTTTTTGCTTTGAAGGCAGTGTCACTACCAAATATTATTAGGCTAAAGAAGCTATTAAATTATGGTCCATACTGCTATCTCTGAGAACAAGGCCCGGGTCTCAGAAATGAAACCGTACTAGTTTTCATACTTTATTTACCACCATCCTCTATTCGTATAAATCAAAATTTGATGCAAACGGACCTCACCGCATATTTGATGTCTGCAGTAATATCAAATATGCGGTGACTTTACTCTTTGAATATTCAACGCCGCTCAAAACTGACATAACCGCACCCCGAACACACTCGTGTGTTTTAAAGCTTATGGACGTAAAGTGGATTTGTGTGTATTGAATAATAAATACTTAATGATTGCGGAAAGTAGATGCTTGAAAATAATAGAACCGGGTAAAAAGACACAGATAGATATTTTTTATGGGCTTAACATAAATATAATGAAGACGACTGTAATTGCGTATATGTGTATCAGAAATCGATATTTTACAATCGACCACATTTTAAGACCAATCGCAATAGCGAAAAGACTTAAGAGGAATGCATAGCTATTATTTTCCATACTAAAAGAAATGACTCGTTTCTACCTCTTAACATTGACCGATTTCAGTGATTTTATTTACATGGAATCATCACATTGCTTACTATGCCCGTACGTTTTGATTTTTCAAGTTCTAAAAAAGGAAATTTATATTACTTTGAAATTCTGAAAAATATCATAAGGTACGGGCATAGTAGACAATGAGATGATTACTTGAAAATAAATATTACTGAAATCGAACAATGTTAGGAGGTAGAAAAGAGTTATGTCTTTTAGTATGGAAAGTACTACCTATGCAATCTTCTTAAAACGCAATTGAACGTAAAATGTTACTATTTGTATTGAAGAGTTTCTTCAAAATAATAAAACCGGGTAATCTCCACAAAAGATTTATATGCGGTTTCCAAAGATTTTCACGCTTTGATACCATTACTATGTTGTTAGATTTCAAGTACTAGAGCTTATCCAGCTGTGAAGCTATAGGTAGGTGTATCAGAAACCACAATTGAAATACTATTAGCGTTGGTTTATAAAAGATTGAGACTTTATCGCCACTGAAACGTGTTCTCTTACGATGGGCTTCATAAGTAAGGCCAAAGAAGCACAACAGGCTATGGAGAGGACTATGCTCGGGGTTTCTCTACGTGATCGAATCAGAAATGAAGAGATCCGTAGACGAATGAAAGTCACCGACATAGCCCAGAAGATAAGCCAGTAGGCAGGGCACATAGCACGCAGAACAGACGGCTGATGGAGCTGGAAGGTTCTGAAGTGAAGACCACGGCCCGGCAAGCGCAACGTTAGTCATCCACCGATAAGGTGGACAGATTACCTAATAAATGTTGCAGAACTACGTTGGATGCAGGCCGCTTCCAAACGATCCCTTTGAAAATGTGTGCGTTCAGCGGTGGACGTTCTACGACTGAAATGATGATGATGAGACTTTATCAGCGTCTGTAGTGGCGAAAAGACTAAAAAAGCAAATCAATAGTTCTGGTCTCTTCTAAAAAATATACTATCGACTGTTTTGTAATCCATTTGGTTACTAAACGAACCTGAACAGTAACTAACTTCTATAAATAAACAATGTTTTTTTTTCAGATCACTAGACAAAAGGTTATTTTATACCAAAATAATTCAACGCAATATTGTTGTATTTTTTATATTAAAAAACATGGATTGTATACCAAATTAATTATAAGTTAAATTATCGTGGGACTGATTCTGTATTATTATGTTGTTTAACGTACATCAAATTGATATCTAAGTAGTTTATTTTTACTTAATTAAAACTTTAATTGTATTAAAATTCATTGTCTAACTAAAATTATAGTTGTAATGTAGATGATTATATCAAGAAGTCAAAGTTAAAGTCAAAATCATTTATTCAATTTAGGCATCAAAGACGGACTTATGAACATTACTTTTTCATTATAATGTACTTTAAAGACTCCGCGTTCCAGAATATATAGAGCCTACCGAGGTGAAGCGGCAAGAAACTCGGGGCCATTCTTTTTTTTTATAGATGTTTACAATGTTTCTACTTAGGTACTACAAATAATACAATTTATGGGTGGCAGAGTGACAGCTTGCCAGAAGTGGAGTATTCCGAGCATTTTTATCTTTGTTGTATTTGAAGACGATGATAGTTTGGGGATGATGAGGGTCGGTCACCATTTGGGCGGGTCGTTCGGCGTACCTCGAACTTTCGGTGGTAGGGCGATGTCTGGTATCCGTTTGGTTCATTATACCATTGATAATCTGTCACGATGCACTTAACAGTGTGTTCAAGCCACAGTGGCTTCGAATCACTTATCACTTATATCATTTAAGATCGGGACTTTTTCGAGCACAGATTAATATTAAAACATACATAATTGACTAAACTCGACGTTTCGATCGAGTTGCATCGATTTTGGTCACGGGTAGACTTATTTTAGTTATATTCATTGCTATTTTATTTCTTAAGTCCAAAGCATCATGAGTGAGTATTAAGTTCAAGCGCAGATAATTCAATAATTATTGTTGAACATGTAAAAAAATTGAAGTTTGTTAAAAATGTATAGAACAGGCCATTAATTCAATTTTCTTTAAACCACATTTATCTAAATAAAGATCATAATTATCTTTATTTTGACTTGATTCGACCTTTGGGCATAATTTTAGCCCACCATAATCTTCTTCAGGGTCTCGACGATTTATTTGCAGGTGAATAATTTTTCACGTAATCTCATTTCTCGGGTCATTAATTTTCAATTTTGTCTCCTTTGAACCTTAAAGGTAACAGCGCTGAAAATTTTCGGTCTACGCTCCTTGCCAAAGAGTCACAGTTGAATTTAAGGACAGTAACTCATCTCGTGTTTCTGAAATTGATGCATATGTATCTCCTTCCAACACAGTTCAATGCGTGTATACCTAGTTTTAAAGAGTCAACTTTATTAAAACTGTGATGTGAACAAGAATAGATAAACATTACTTTCTATTTTTAAGTAGAACCTTATGGACTCCGAAAACGGTAATACTTTAATTAAATAGGTTGTATGTAAGCATATAACTTAGTTACATATTTAAAATGAGCAAAGAAAACTTTCTTCAAACAATCTTTATCTTAACAGGAATAATATAGTTGGTATTGCTAGAATATTTTCTTATTATATTCCCAAGTAATAAAACACAAACACGAAGAGAATTAAGATGCTATTTTATTTAATTTGATGTAAAAATAAACTTCTAACAGCTATGAATGCTATGAGCCCGTGAATTTGTCAGCGTGACGTATGGTCGGTGCAATCCTTTGAAAATTCCTTCCTCAATCGGGTTAAATGTATCCTGGTCACTGCACCATATTATACCTTCGAAATTAAAATTGTCAAATTAGCACAGACAAACTGAATAATTGAGCTAGTACTCAAAGTTTCTAATATGAACACTATCCTAGTTTCATTCAGATATGTGCATATCAGCAAAAACTTTAGACATCGGTATGATTTCAATTCGCCATTACAAAAAGAACTGCTGGGATTCGGGTCTACTACAGAGAGAGAGGCATATTTGCCATAATCTTCCACTCAAATACAGATACTTAGTGGATAGGCCTAGCAGGATATTGCCTGTTGTCTTAGTTTTGAGGGTGCATGATTGTATTTGACGGTCTATCGACAATTGTCCTGAGACAAACAACAGACACCGCAGTTTAACGGAACCTCTGAAGCATGAAAGCGCTCAGTTGAAATTGCCACTAGCGGTCACCCATCCGAGTCGTACCACCGTAAAAACCCATGTTGATCGAGTAAAAACAACAAATAACTTCACTTTGAGCGGCTTTTCACCTTAATTGTTTTTATTAAACGTGTTTTGACATAAGTATGCATCAGTAGAATCCTATTACATCTGTTGGTGTACATTTGAGTTACTGTTATATTCCTATATAGTAATATAATTGCCAACGTTTGTAGGGATTTGTCATTCTGTCTTGATTTTTTCCAGCTTATATATTGACAGGTAATTTTCTTTGCAGCTTCTTGTAAAGAAAATGCTTTTCGTTGTATTTATTTTGGTAATAAAGCATTATTTTTATAATAATATCGGATATTTATTTTCGAATTAAACAATAAAAATAAAGTCAAAACATGTATTTGTCGATATTATGAACTTTTTTTAATAAGTAGAGTTATGTGGTGACTTAGGTTCTCGACGTTGTCTTTTGCACTAAGTAACTCCTAACAATTTTATTTTCATAGCACTATCCATAGAGTGCATGCAGAGTTCCAAATGTCTTATTGTTTTTATCAAAACACTTTGTGAATCTACACTAATATTATACAGAGGAATTATTAGTTTGTTTGTTTGAATTGAATAGACTCCGAAACTACAGGACCGATTTGAAAAATTCCATCACTATTAGAGAATCCTACGTTATCCCTGATGTTCATAGGCGTTAGAATATTATAAAAAAGGGAAATCGTATGAAAACTTCGATTATGTAAAAATATCCTTATATCGTGTACGCTGTGGAAACTATTGACAATAGAGCAAAGTGATGTATGCAGTTTTATAGAAGACATTAATATCTACAAAAAAGTATGTCATACCATTTGTTTATTACAGTTACGTCACGATAAATACTTTTCCATGTTAAAATATGCAATATGAACGCCAGCACAAACTAGGCCACATTATGTGTACCTTGGTGTTAATCCATAGGTATCTACTCTAGCAATAAAGAGGATAGATTTGATAGTTTGTTTGTAACGGATAAACGCAAAAACTACATAACAGTTCCAAAAAATATTTCACCAGTAGTAAGCTATGTATGCATGAGTAACATACGCTATATTTGATTCATCATCATCATCCATCACCGCGCAGGTGAAACCGCGGAGCGCAGCTTGTCGTTTATAAATATGTTTGACGATACCTTCCATTACACGCAAAACATGTCAATTGTTATTTACCGACAAAAATATATTAAGTTTGTTTGGTTAGTATTGAGCTCACATAACTAACTGACAAATTGAAAACAAACAAAAATTAATGTTATAGATATTTATGTTTGTCCAAATGATCATATCTGTGAATATTTTTTTTAAACTTGTGGGTAGCATACTATTTATGTATGTAATTACTAAGCGAAATTTTGTACTCTTAAGTTTAAAACATTTACAATGAGGATTGACGAATGTACAGAATGATTAGAAGTATTCCTCGTGGTGTTGATGGAACCCTAAAAATAACTAAGAGAAATCATCATCATCATCATCTCAGCCGTAGGACACTCATTGATAAACGTAGCCTCCACCATCAGTAGCTCTAACACGAGTTGGCAACATAAATGTCATCTATAGTCAATACTCGATCTCGCCTATCTTTAAGCTTTTGATTGGCGTACTCGCTGTCAATTTTAGTTCTACAATCGACCGCGAGGTAGCACTGTTCTTTTTTCATAATTTTTTTGGCGGCAGTCGCTATCGAGTATCGATTGGTATCAATGTTGTATACTCATGGTAAATTTACAGGTCATCAGCTGAGAGAGTAATGGAAACCAATGGAGACGAAAACAGTAGAGTAGAGTGCAACAAGCGAAACTACATTTCTAAAGTCTGAGTGGTGATACATCTTTCATAGGTTTTTGCCCTGAAGTGGGAATTCAAATTTTAAAGTTTGCAAAAACAATACTTTAAGAAGTATTTAGTGACACTTCCGCTGGAAAAAACATGCTTATAGCTGAGGTTGCGGTGTGCACCACCCTCCCTGTCACATAACATACAACTATACAGAATAAACAACACAAAAACAACAGATAATTTATTGATTCAGGTGTTACTTTGCGAAAATCCATTATCAAAAAAACGATATTAAAAAATATTTAGTGACACTTCCGCTGAAAAGAAAATAATGATTTTGGCCTATTTGGGGGCGTAAAAACAACACAAACAACCATAAAGAAAACACGTGTTTCGTCTCTACACGATGCATCCTCAGGAGATGTTGACTCGTCAAGCGCTAGATCAACAGTGAGACAGGTTTTTCCAGCGGAAGTGTCACTAAATATTTCTTTTAATATCGTTTATAATGATATATGATGATGGTGTAGTGAGATCAGGAGGTTTCACAGTTACCGGTATTCAAACAAACGCGCTTGAAATTTCGATTAAGGTAAAATTGTGATGTAATGCACATATTGTGGTAGGTTATTTCTAGTGTAGCTCCAACCCTCTTCTAGGCATTTAGTCGTAATCTTCTGGAAGCTGTTCTCGAGCATTATCAATGAACACAAATGGTACATTTTAATTAGTACTCACATGTACACCACGATTAAGCAGGTTTTGGATTTCCCGATATTTCGGCGCAGTTACATGCACCATGATCACGGGTAGATTAGATGCGGGTGGATGTGAAAAAGTTCGAAATTATTAAGAGCAGACAAAGCGATCTACCCTCTTTCTCACTCTTTTACTACGGATACCACTGGCCCTGAACTCGATTGTAAGTCTCGACAATACACACTAACTGTATCAACGCGAATGTTGTTTTGCATGTAACTGCGCCGAAATATGGGGAACTCCAAAACCTGCCTAATCGTGATGTACATCTCGTGAGTACTAATTATAATGTAGTTAACAACTGCGAAAGTATAAAACGGTAGTACATTTTTTATTTGACACTTGCGTGTGTTGTTATTCGGGTACAAGCTTCAAAATAACCTTAGTCATGAGCAGACCATTTGCAATCTGCTGGCGACTACAGTTTAGCTCCCAGAGTTCCCTTAGACAGAAGTTTTAAGACATAAACATTCTAAATGTTGTCTCTCAGTTTATCTTTGAAAATCTAATGTATGTAAAGAAAAACATTAGCAGTTTTGATAAAAGGAGTGATGCTCATTCCATCAACACGCGAAATAAGCACAAGCTATCCGTACATGTAACGCGTCTCCACAGAATAAGTCATTTTTTATGGGACAATGTATACGATTCTATAATAAAGTTCCCAATGTTATCCGAGTTTTACATATAAATAAGTTTAAAATTACTATTAAAACTAAACTCTGTCAAAAAGGTTATTAAATTTACATAATTTCGGATATACAGTACAAAATTTCGGATTACTTGGAGGATAAAACAGCTTGGGACTGATCACTCCAGGATCTATCTACTCGTATACTAAGATGTCAAAGTGTAGCGTGTCTTGCCCTACTGATACCATTTTTATGTTCTCTTTTGTAAGGCAACACACTAGAGCTAATATTTGTAGTACCTAAGTAAAAACATTGTAAAAACATCTATATAAAAAAAATGCCCCGAGTTTCTTGCCGCTTCTTCTCGGTAGGCTCTATATATTTTGGAACGCGGCGGTAGTCTTTAAAGTACATTATAATGAAAAATTGACGTTCATAAGTGCGCCTTTGATGTCTAAATTGAATAAATGATTTTGACTTTGACTTTGACTTTGACTACGGTCAATGTAACTTGATCGAAACGTTGACCTTAGTCAAAATACTATTATCACTTCACGCTTATACTATAAAGGTGAAAGTTTATATACAGGGTGTTTGGTAGAGGGACCGACAAACCAAATGAGCGTGTTTGGGGGACCACTTGGAGAATACAAGTTGGCCAAAAAAAATCCACGACCCCCCTTTTTTTATTTTGTTTTGTGAATTTTCCCGTTTTCTCCGAAATTGTACTTATTTACCACCATAACATTTGTAAAATCTGTTTTAGACCGGATGTTTTTAGTTGAATTTGGTCTCTAATACACCTTCAGGCCAAAATTGGATACAAAACAGAGCTAACTAACTGATTTAGAGCTTATAGAGTCTAAACATCCGGTCTAAAACAGATTTTACAAATGTTATGGTGGTAAATAAGTACAATTACGGAGAAAACGGGAAAATTCACAAAAAAAAGTTAAAAAATATTGAGGGGTCGGGGATTTTTTGGCCAACTTGTATTCTCCAAGTGGGTCCCCGAACACGCTCATTTGGTTTGTCGGTCCCTCTACCAAACACCCTATATAAGTGTGTTTGCATATTTGTTACCTACTTCTTTGCGAGCAAACGGCGGGAGCAATTTTGATTAAGACTGGTATGAAGTGAAGTATATTGAGGTAGATGAGCCTCTGTATTAACACATAGGATATTTTTCACCATCATCATCTATCACCACGCGGGTGTTACCGCGAGGCGCAGCCAGTTATACACAATTATCCTATTAATATTATTAACCCGAAAGTTTGTATATATGGATGTTTGTTACTCTTTCACGCAAAAACTACTTTATTCATCATCATCATCATCTCAGCCGTAGGACGTCCACTGCTGAACATAGGCCTCCCCCATGATTTTCCAAAATAACCGGTTGGAAGCGGCCTGCATCCAACGTCGTCCTGCGACCTTCACAATCCCCGGCAGACTATTTTATTATTTTAATAAAATTTACTATCTAGACAGATGAGAGGCTGGAATTACTTCAAGCATACTTATATATCATCACCATCATCATCATCATCATCATCAATATCATCATCATCATCATCAAATCCCACCAATACGCCTGTGAAAACGTGGGACATACCTAGTAATTTATAAAAAAATATTTAGCTTGAGAAATTTAATAAAGAACAAGTGGTGCAGTTTTAAACTATAACTCGAACTATTATATAAAATATTTCAAACGGGCGGGGTATGTACAAATTTTGGTATTTATTTGGCGGTATCCATAGAACGTGATTACTTGGGTAAGTACAAATAAGATAATCCGCCATATACTTACTAAGTTCATATTGTAGTTATTATATCATTACTGCTTCCATGTACCACGGCATTTGTTATGCCTATTTAAAAAACCGTTGAATTCACGTATTTGGTATTTAGGAAAAAATATATATAATCTGATATTTTATATTTAAAATTAGATAATTAGTAACATCTAAATTCTTACCTCAAAATGTTTGTATTTAACTACTAGAACGTTTATTATCTTAATATAATATAATATAAGTACATATTGGTAAACAATTTTCATAGCCTTAACGTTGTTTTCCAACATACATACTAGGTATGCTGCAGGGAAGGCTAAAGTTAATTAAGTCTAGATTAAAGTTACAATTTAAAATATTTTTGTAACACGTCCATTTCACCTTGTTATGTTTGAAAATAAAACAATTTTGAATTTGAATTAGTAATTATTCTGTTGTCGAGTATTTTTTCCAATTTGTTTTCAAGCTAAAGTACAAATCACAGCTGTAACCTCCACGGACAATATCAGTAGTTCCAACTAAATACTAAATAGTCGTTGAATTCCCAGCTGTCCCCATTGTCAACTCTCAACTGAGCAAACACTATTGTGTGGTTGTTACTAGCAAAGTTGCAAACAGTATGGGCATTCTTCGTAATTGCCTGAGAGAGTCGCGGATTTATATCAAGCATAAGTTCGTTCATAATTATACCTTAAAACCGGCTAAAACTCTCAAGATATTTGACAGAAATAGTCTCCTACCAGTTTGGACCTTATTCCCAGTTCTTCGTCTGGGAGTCACTCTTGTGCACCGCAGCGAGCGCGGGCTATAGCACGTAAATGGCGCTCAATTATCTCCTGTTCGAATTGTCACTTGCGTTAATATCAGTTTCAGTGTCACTATCACTAGTTTTTCTATCTCATAAGTTCATTCTTCTAAGAAGTAGGTAGGTATTATTTTCAACTGTTGGATGGCTCGGCAGCTGACCTCGCACACAACAGACAGTTTAAATATAAGCTAAGAAGATCTCCCAAATGTCATGATCTCTTTGCTATGGTTCTGACGAACATCCAGCACATACACTTTAAGGTAAATAAGTTGGCAAACTTAGCAGTTTTATGAGAGCCGATGCAAATATTGAAGGAATTTTTGATTGTAATGTTCATACTAGCGCGCTGCAAAGTGGTTGTTCAGCCTCGGCTGAAAATGCATTATCAGGCACATCACTGGTATTAATAATAAATAATATTATGTAATTCAAAACTAGTCTACGCGTAACATATATATTATTAAATTTGGCCTGTTTGCAGAAGACACCACTTCGTAATATTCTATAAGAACATGACCTTAAATACAACATGAAAAGTGTTGTGAGTACATGTCACAGTCACAGACGCACGTTTAAAATATTGAATATAACTTGTCAAAGGGAAGTGAGAGAAATTATTATAAAATAATCTGAATGAAATCAATGAAAAAATGACAAAATTAGATCAATAATACGTATTATTTACATTGATAACTTAGTAAGTATACAGTTAGCACAATTTTTGTATATTTTAGGTTATAAATTGGCGTAGGCAAATTTTTACGAAAACGTGTAGTCCTTTAACCTGTCGAGGGTCTACTTCTTTCGGTGTCTTTTCAAACTACGCATAAAAGTTCAGATATAAATACTACACTTGAATAGTTTGATCAACTATAAAAGCAAGTGTATTCCGATGGAGTTCATTTTATCGGATAAAATTAGTTACAAACCAGAGTATAAAAATTATCATTAGGTGTACGCGCGACATGGCTTAGCACTTTTTTGTACGTACACAAGGTGTACGCGCAACACGCAACGGGTAAACGGATTATAAAGTTTTCATTAATAATCACCCCACTAAGTAATACAAAGCAAGGCAAGCTTTGCTTACTACACGAGTGGGCAGTCCGGTTATAAGGACATGGTTTATATTTAGACATAAACGAACTAAGATCAATGGCGAAGTATTGGCAGCAATTGTAGATTTACCATGACTGAACTCCAAGGTTTGCCTATTCGTCGCAAACGCAAGACAATCCTTACTGCTTATTATATGTACGTTGATCAATAGTGGTGCAATATGGCTCTGAGTAAAACGCGGTTTTGTATTTGTTCACGTAGAAGTCGAACGAAGCGATTCGCTTCAACATTCGTCTACTGAAATTTGGTTGCAAAGCCTATACTGCCTCGTGCTACGTATCTACATGAAATAAATGAACAATATGTACGAACACCGAACTCTCGTGTTTTGTTTTGCTAATACGGAAGGCTGTAATCCAGAAAAAAAATTAACAATTTGTACGAACACCGAACTCTCGTGTTTTGTTTTGCTTACACGGAAGGCTGTAATCCTGGAATGTTAATATTATAAACGCGAAAGTTTGTGAGCATGGATGTATGGGTGTTTGTTACTCTTTTAACCTCAAACGGCGGGGATAATTTTGATGAAATTGAGGAAGCGCTGGATAAACATATAGGATACTTTTCATTATCATCACCATCCACTACCACGCGGGTAAAAAGCGTAATATTTTTGGGCACAGACAAAATAACAAGATCTCCGCCTATGTCACGATCGTAATGATGATAGTTCTGTTAAAGTTTGTGTCAGTTTCTGTTATCTTAGTCAAACGCCAAGTAATTTGACAACTCGATGCACTAGATGTGCTCAGTGACCGTCACAGTTGATGAAATATAACACAAATACCGTCAAGGGTGATGAAATGTAATGACAATTTTTTTCATGGTGATAAATTTTTATGTTTTTTATGTTTCCGTACGTAGGTACAGTATTTTAATATTAATGTTTAGTGATTAATATAGTTAGTATTTGAATGTAATTATTTAATACTATTATATGAAATTTTGGTATAAAGATAGTTATGGCATTAGAGAAAATAATAAGCTACACAAACTAGCAGCGCAGACGATGTTGCGGGCACCAGCTAGTATGAATATAATTTTATTGGTTTGTGAAGTAGCTGATTTTTGTCGGAACTCTATATTTATGGGGCTGTACAATTATGTCCCTTATGCGAAAACCTTCATGTCGTCCCCGGGGTTGTTAATTAGGTACTATAGTAGTATGTGCGATATACCCGCCTGTTCACATAAAGCTTACTAAATTTCGTAACGCTATCTACGTTAATCTACACTAATATTATAAAAAGGAAAGATTTGTTTGTTTGTATTGAATAGGCTCAAAAACTTAAGGACCGATTAGAAAAATCTTTCACCATTAGAATCCTACATTTTTCCCGGTGAACATAAGCCCATATAATATTTTCAAAAAAATAATAGGGTTCCATTTGAAAACTGCGATGATGCAACCCAAGGTGTGGAAAAAAAACCTAAAAAGTCTGTATATCGCTCACGCTGCGGAAACTATTGACCATTTAGTCTATGCTTTTAACAATAAAGAAAAATGACGTAATACAGTTTTATAGACTTCAACACAATATCTACAAAGAAGTCCACATTACCATAATGTCTAACTATTTACAGTTTATGTCGCAATAAATACTTTTTCATTTTGAAATGTGAAATAGTTACACCGTTACAAACCAGGCCACATTATTCGTACCTTGGTTTTAATCCTATACTCTAATAATAAAGAGGAAAGATATATGATTGCTTGTTTGTAATAAATACACGTAAAAGTACCGATTCAAACAAATTTTTCACCAGTTAAGAGCTACATTATGCCTGAGTAACATACGCTATATTTGATTCATCCTCATCATCATCCATCACCACGCGGGTGAAACCGCGGAGCGTTGCTAGTAATAAGTAAAATTGTAACATAGGAAGATTATAGCCCGGACTTACATATATCTAAGATAAACTCCTTATTGGAACACTGCAGTACAAAATATAGCAAACAAAGAAATACCATAATATTGTCGAAAAAAACCGTTATAAATTGTATAGTTTAAACCGAAAGGCTCTTACACACGAACGCCATGTTGCAGTCGTCGACCTACACTTGCAGTTTTGGCGTGCTGACGATGGCCGCCGCTGATCTTCAAAGTTAGTTAGTCAACGGCTGCCGCCGAACAGTCAACAACTGCCGTCGACGGGTGTCGATGGCTGCCGTCGACCCGTATCTACCGCTGCAGTTACCTCTGCCGTTGGCAACATGCCGCTCGTGTGTAAGAGTTCTAAGTGTCATTCAGACAAACATGCGTGGAAAGAAATAGGTATAAAATTGTCACTACTTTTTAACAAAAAAAAACATTAATTTACCTTCCCACATATTTTTTTTTAATAGTCACACTGTCTCACAAGGATTCCTGTAACGGATACATGGACACACACATAAATAGAGAAACATCTCCTAACATACTCCGGCTAACGATCGAACCACCGCTACGAAGGCATATTCACTACAAACACAATGGATCATGTATGTATATGTAGTAAAACTATTTGACCGAGCGAGCGAAACGTCTGCTTTAACTGGCCAAATTGACTTTCATGCGTCCCTATGTTAGATTGTGTGTTGGTCCTCCTATACAGGTGGCATGTTTCAGCCAATCTTAACGAAACTTCGTATGCGTGTTCTACTATATGTATTTAATAAAAAAATGTAATCAGTGTTTTTTGAGTCGGGAAGTGGGGGTAGTTTTCTTAAAAACGGGGTAATTTTGCAACGGCGCTATTTGCAGACCGATTTTAATAAAAAATGAATTTTATATATGAGCATTATTGGTTAAGTGGTCACCGAGATAATATATAAGAGGTTGTGAAGTACTGCGAAACTGTTCGCAGAACTACATGTTTTAACATTGTGTTTAAAAGGTGCTCCCTATGATTAAACTGTGCTATTAATCTAAACTATCAAGAATAGTGACTACCCCTTAGGCCTTCACAAAAAGAAAATAAAAAGGAACTTTAGAGACACATACAGATATAATAGCGACCTGAACAATAGACTTTACTTTTCACATTTTAGAAATCCCTTTTTTATACTTTAAGTCATTCTCTTTTTGGACTTCATTTACAAATTTCACGTATCGCTGGTGTTAGCGATTGACTTCCGTTTCCTTCCTTACATCACGTCCAACTGCTTCAATGGTACTACTACTATAAGTTCTATTAATTCATAAATTATATTAGAATTCATTATTAGCTCTTTGTTAATTTTTGGCTCGTTTTTGCACTTTTCTAACAATACTGAATGACTATAAAGTTAATCTTTACCTATATATAACTAATTATTTTATGTTTATTATTTAAATTGCTCAAGTATTTTCTTATTAGTTACAATGTATAATTGTAGAACATCATTGTTTAAAATGGCATAAGTACATTATCTGATTCTTATGCGGTGGTTTGTTCTAAGGTATCAAACCATGTGGCAACAATGGGAACGCATTCTATTTCAATCGAACATTGTGGAAGGTGGAAACGCTGCAGAAATAAATAGATATATATTGCACCCATCAACTTTCATTCTAAGTTTACCCACTAACTGAACTCAATTAGGAATAAGTTTTTAATATTAAATACATAACTTTTAACGAATGTATGATGATATGAAATATATATTTCAATAATTGTTTTACCTCACAACACATTTAATGCAGATTTAAATTTATAAAATAGACATAATAATACATGAGATTGCAGTGTAAGACAAGCATTGAATGTAAATCAAACCATTTGAACTGTGGGAATAGTTTTTTTCTTTTTTTAAACTTTACCTACTCCACAGACTCCAGGGTCCGTGCCTTTTTTCGACTTTTGGGGTTTTAAAAACTTACGATCAATTTTTTACATTCAACAAATATACATACATGGGGAACATATTAAACTAACTAACTATTTACTATATTAAATACTATTTTTTTTACTAATACATATAATTAAATTTTATTATTACTATTAAGATTATTCTGAGTTGGTGTAAGCATTCACAGCAGACCAGTGTCCGCAAACAGCACCCGTTCACGAGTTGACGCATGTGCCAGTCATCGCCTTCCTCAACCATTTCTGAGGGAAGATGGCGACCCGCCACACACGCCACCGCTTGCCAACACATTTCCGTGAGCATGTCTGCTCTGAATGCCCACACCATCTCTTTGTCAGTTACAGTTTTTATGAGAACTTAACGCTAGTAACATGTTATTGTGGGAATAGTTAAAATCGTAATCAAACGTATGCATTTAAAATTAAAAATACAAAAGTCTGTTTTAGATGATTGTTTGTTACTTTCCTTACCAAAACATAAACCATTTTATATCTATAATAACATTCATAAACGGATGGCGGGTAAACCCAAACACGGTTATCGTTGATTTTGTTTGATTTTCTTAGATTTGTGTTTATTTGAGTTTTTAAAACGGTGGATCAGGGTTAAAGACAAAGGGTACAAAATCATGAAACTATGTTTACGTGTTTTCATCTCCTTTTGTGTGTCATCTCCTTAGAAAGTTTTAGATATAGATTTACCGCGTTAATAGACTTACACACGAGCAAAGCCGATAACCGGGTAGCTAATCCTAATATATATATATATATATATATATATATATACATTTATATATATATTATATATGTAATATGATTATCGCGAAAGTTTGTGAGTATTGATGTATGGATGTGTAGATCATTGTTACTCTTTCAAGTTCAAACGGCGGGGGCAATTTCGATGATATTTAGTATGCAGGTAGATGAGGCACTGGATTAACACAAAGGGTACTTTTCATCATCATCATCATCATCATCCACCACCACACGGGGAAAAAAGCGTAATATTCTTGGGCACATCATAGACATAATAACAAGAGCTCGGCCTACGTTAAGATCGTAATGATGACAGTTCTGTCAAAGTTTGTGTCAGTTTCTGACAGCTTAGTCAAAACGCTATAATTTTGTCAGCTCCATACACTGGACATGGTCGGCGACCGTCAAGGATGATGAAATGTAATGACAGTTGTTTCCATGGTGATAAATTTTATATTTGTATGTACGTAGGTACTGTATTTTGTTATTAGTGTTTACTGATTGATTTACTAAGTACTTAAATTTACTGATATAACCATGTAAATATTTTGACATTTTGGTATAAAGATAGATATGGTTTGAGGAAGATAATAAGCTATTCAAAATATTGCGCAGACGACGTCTCGGGAACCAGCTAGTAAGACATAATTTTGACCAGGTATACCAGGTTAAAATACTGACCAAAGCTTTTGACTTTAACTGTGTAATATGAGAAGTTCAATGCTTCAAAGATAATCAAAATTTAATTTAGTATTTTTACGAAGTTGTTGTCGTATTGGACAAGAGCCCGTCTTGTAGCTCTACCATGAGTTAGCAACATAAACGTCATCTATAGTCGATATTCAATCTCGCCTACCTATTAAGCTTGTGATAGGCGTATTCGCTGTCAATTTTAGTTCTACAATTTTTCTTTTTTTTCATACATTTTTAGAGGCAGTCGATAGCAAGCATCGATTGGTGTTGTAAACTATAGTAGACCTATTGGTTGTACGCTATAGTGACGAATATTACTACTTGCAAGCAATAGTTATTTTTAGGATCTTGATAGTCAGCGATGATGCGGTCGAAGGTGGGATCATACTAAACATAGAATAGCGACTAGATTTCACAGGACAGTTTTGGACATCTGCCGGAACACACTGTTGGAAGCTTAGCGACAGATTTTCAAATCAAACCGACACCAGAAGCCCTATTACAATGTGAATTACGTCACCATGTTTACCTTCCCCGAAAACTCAAACCAATTTTAGGTATCTAACCCGTGGCATCTTATAGACGGCTAACCCTTGTTACCCCTCTTTCATCGCTTGAATCCTGTCATACGATTCTCTAAGAGCAAATATCGTTGCGACAACATCCGTGAAACATATGACGAGATGACAAGAAACTTTGGAAAAAACAACCTTGTGTACAAGGGCGATATCTCAAAGTATTTGACATCGGTGAGCGCAATGACGAATTATTAGAGAACCGCACGGCTGATTCTAACTAGTACCCAATGATTCCACGACCACAGCTTAGTCAACAGTCACTGCATCACTTGTCTAGTCTACTCACAAAACATTTTAAACTATTATCATCCTTAACTAATGTCCACTTTACACTTGTCTTTAAAATAAACATCTCATGAATAATTCAGCACATTGTTTCTTTTAGAACGAAATATTAAAATGGTTTGCGACTGACAGGTGTTAAAGAAAAGTGTGACATGCGGCATATCTGTGAAACATGAACTGAGAAATAATGTACTTGCCTACATATACGTTTAGAGCTGGGTTTGGAAGGAGTAAATTTTAACAACTTTATTCATGTGTTCAAATTCCCAGAAACTGTTTCTAGTGTACATCAACTGGCAGGCCCATGTCCAACAATGAACGTCGGCTGAGAGGATGATGATAAAGAAGTATATGTGTGAAGTATGAACTCGGAAATAATGTGCTTACCTACTTATACGAATATATAGCTATTGCTTTGGAAGAACTAGATCTGAAGCACGTTTAAGTGCTCAAATGCGCAGAATTAGTGTGTTTTATTATTTATATCCACATGGTCATTAGAAAAATCTGTAGGGAAGTCGTCGGCTGAGATGATAATGATGATGATGATTATGTTTATCTTCGGGTTAAAAAAACACATCAGCGTTTATAAAATTTGAATATATTATTACTTATTTGATTTTATTTATTCGAAGCTACACTAGCGCTTTTCTTTAGCTTAGTTTTTTATTTATTCTACAACGTGGCTGCGTACAATGTAAAATTTTTAATTACTCAACAGTGTTGCAAGATTTTTTAACCGATGGAATTTTCAGAGTACCGTTACTACAACAAACCATTAAGATAACCAAACTTCCTACAAACTATCATTTATCTAGTACAACTGTGGCACAGATTACTCATTGTTTGTACTGTATACGTCAACGATACGTTGACGTTACATTTATGCAAATTTAAGTGCTAAGCCAACTTGCTTTAACCAAGTTTTTTACAAAATTATATTGGAAGGCACATTACTATCCCATATCTTCTCATTGTTGTTAAACGACCTACCGGATTCTATCGTTCCGAGTGACATATTTATGTATGCAGACGATGTAGTCCCCACAACGTCTGCATACATAAAATATGTCATTATGAAATTATCAGTGCAGTCTATATTGATGACCTCAAATTCTATCAATGATATAGCAAATGAGATAAGGCGATGGTTTAGGCACAATAGGCTCGTTTTTAATTTAAAAAAAACCTTTTGATGCATTTCTGGCTATCCCGGTGGTTAAATAGTCTTTTGTGTGTCCATGTCGGCGACAAGTTATTAAGACCAGCAAACGCCACCTTTCTTGGGTTTAAATTAGATAGCTGCATGACGTGCAGTTCGACTTAGACAATTTGTGTACGAAATTAGGCAGTGCATAGTCATTCGCATGTGTCTACTGATCAGATGTGGTTCGCAAGTGCTACTTTGCTACTGTGCGATCGCTCCTCTAATACGGCCTCGAGCTATAGGGGCACGCATCTGACTGGTTACGGGCAAACATAAAGGGGCTATAAGAACAAATGCACAGGCGTTGTTGTTCACAACATTGAGACCATATTTTAGATGACTAATATTACTTTCACTTGTATTTTTTTAATTGCTATGTACGTGCGACAACATCTAAGTGAGTTCGTGAAGCGCAAGTACATGCACAAATTGAACACCCGCGGAAAACACAAACTCGCAAGCGTGTCAATGAAAGAACAATGAAGATTGGTGCGGTCGGGTAAACTGCCTCACTTAATGGGACCTACCAGTCAATACATTGTTGCCTAATGTTTCTACAAGCGAGCTAAGCCTAAACTTATATAAAGCCAAATTAAAGAACTGGCTCGACAAGAAAACGTTTTGCTGCAAATGAATTCCTCTTCAAGTTCAAACGTACGTTAAAGTGCGGGCTGATTATTTATTTATTTATTTTATATAGAAACACCAACAGTATACATATTAAATAAAAACTATGAGTTAACACTTACAATTATATAACTGTTCTGATATGTACACCTTTAACAGGCGTTTACAGCTTTCACTAGAATACTTTCAATGCGTTGAGAGTGCAGTGCATAAAAAGGGTTCCACGTTACACTTGAAAATTCCAGAAAGCTACGCACCATATTATTGTATAGTAATATCTTTGTGCCTGGTGATTTAAAACTTTTAGAATTGCGTCTAATGAATCCGAGCTGTTGGGTCGCCTTTTTAACTATTGAGTTAATATGAGCTCTAAAAGATAATTTGCTATGAAGCAACACTCCCAAGTCTCTTATTTCCTTCACCTCCTGCAGAATTACATTATTTAATGTGTAGGCCGAAGAAATAAATTTTTTTTTGCGCGTGTACTTGATATAAAAACATTTTTGGACATTAAGGTGCATTTGGTTCAAGTCACACCATTCTTTTATATTGTTTATATCGCTTTGGATGAGATTAATATCTGCATCGCTGTTTACTAATTTGTAAATTTTAAGGTCATCGGCAACTAATTTATAATTACAATGTTTTATATGCGCAGTAATATCGTTGATAAAAATTGAGAAAAGTATTGGACCAAGATGAGAACCTTGAGGAACACCTGATTTAGCTAAATATTTTTCAGATTCGAATCCATTGGCCGAAACTACTTGTTCTCTATTTGAGAGATATGACCGGAACCAATTTAAGAAGGATCCGTGAAAACCGATAAGTTCTAGCTTCTTGATTAACAACAAATGATTAATTTTATCAAAAGCGCTGCTAAAATCGGTATACACGGAATCAATTTGATGCCCTTTATCTACTTCTTGGGTCAACTCGGAAACAAAGCCAACCAAATTAGTTTCTACTGAACGACCTTTCTTAAAACCGTGTTGCTGATCTGATAAAAGGTGACAAGTATGACGAGAGACTATTGGACAGATAAGTGCTTCAAATAATTTAGAGAAGCAAGATAGAATTGAAATAGGTCTGTAATTGTGTGCATCTTGTACGTTGCCTTTTTTATGAAGAGGTATTATTTTTGTTTTTTTCCATTCATTAGGAAATTCACCCACGGACAAAGAACGATTAATTATGAGTGACAAAGACAGCGCCAGTGAACGGCCACAACGCTTAACTAAGAGATTTGGGATGCCGTCTGGACCTGGTCCTTTATGAGCATCTAATTTCTTAATACCTTTCAAGACTTCACGTTCAGTAAAACTCACTCTACCAATGCAGTTATTTTGTTTATAATTATCACATGTATATGCAGTAGGTCCGCTAGGAGCATCCGAACTAAAGACACTCGAAAAATGTGTTGCTAATATATTTGCTATGTCCTTTCCTGTGCTAGCAATGTTCTGCCCCAAGTGCATTTCAGCCGGAAGTGATGACCGTGACTTCCGTTTATCTTTAACATAGCGCCAAAAGTCTTTAGGATTCTTACAAATACTCTCTTCGGTTTTATTTAAATAGTTTGTATATAGGGTGTTAAACAACTTACGACTACGCTCTCTCAGTATATTAAATTCAATTTGATCACGAGGGTTTTTATATTTGCGGTATTTAGTTCTAAGTTTGTCTTTCTCTGCAAGTAACTTAACTAAAGATTTATTAAACCAAGAGGGGAATAACTTCCTATTGAATGCATGTTTCGGCACATATTTATCGATACTTTTACGTAAAATTGCGTAAAAGTTTGACGTCATTTCGTTTTCTGAGACACAGTCATTAAAAACATCATTCCAATCCGTACCCTCTAAATGAGACGCTATGCTATCGAAGTCCGCTTTATAGAAATTGAATTCAATAGACGACTTCGGACGTAGATAATCGAATTCGTTGTTTGGAAGTGTAAGTAAAAAAGGGGGATGCTTTTTATCTAGTTTACTTAATAGATCAAGGGGTTCTGTTAAAGAAATGTCACTTATTGTACTAATGGCAAGATCCAATGTTCTGTCGTCCTCATTTCGTATATCGTTAAATTGGTACATGTCCAACAAAGAGATAAAGTCGATTAACGTATTGCCCAATAAGTTGTCATAACTACATGGAGTTGTGAAATTGCTACATTTGGACCATTTTATAAATGGCAAATTAAAATCTCCGAGCAGCACAATCTCGTCTACCTGATTAATCAAATTATTGGCATTATCCAGAAATATTCTTCACATATCCAATTTAACGGGAGGAGGGATGTAGACAGTACAAATGGCCACTTTATTTATATTTTTGCCGACACGCATTTCCACCACAACCCAAATGTCTTCGCAACTGGATTCCCAGGCTTGTAAGCGAGTTGACACAAATTTTCGAGATACTGCTATCAACACCCCACCTCCGTCTTTCTTCATATGACGATCGGTTGTAGAACATACCCGATCACGTCTGTACACTACATAACGAGAATCAATGAATTCGCTACTATGGATGCTAGAGTTTAGCCACGTCTCAGTAAAAGTCAAAATATCGTAAGATCTCAATAACACATTACCTGAAATTTCATTAGTTTTTGTTCTCATGCCACGTACATTTTGGTAATACATAGTAGCCATTTTTAAATATTTTAGCACTAGAAACATTAACTATAAATATTAAGTTAGCAATTAACTAACAAGACATCGTAAAAAAAATATTGGCTAGGTTACGTATTTGGATCGCTTGGTTGGTTTCGTCTTTTCTTACATAGAAACGCGTTAAAGCGCTTTACGGTGATATTGCAGCAATCTAAATCATATTTTAAGCTACAAACGGAACATATCAATAACTCTTTAATTATTATCGGATTATTACATCCAGCGCAAGTTGAAGACATGATCACGCCTGATACGACACTAGTGCGCAGTAACTGCTAACGTAACTGTAGTTCGGCTAAGATAATGCCCCAGTATACGTAACAGTAGTCGTGGAATTTGCGTTCGGCCGGTCGACACGGTAACGACACGGGTCTCGATGCGTTTCCTGCTAGTACAGTGTCGACACAGTGCAAGTTTGCGTCAGCAAAACACCTTCAATTACACCAACGTTTTGGAAGATATTACTCAAATAAAGTATTTACCAGTTAAATCAATATCATCGTTTGGCCTTCTGCACTGTGCTGAATAGATATATGCACAATTTTTGCGTCAATAACAACAATAAACACTGATTTGCTATTTTTGCAATGAGAATAATTAAATACGTCCACCACCTTCGCTCGCGTGTCGCGTCATTATTTCATTAATTGGATTTATAACTTAGTTTCTTTTCATTTTAAATTCTGATATGAGAGTAGCCCTTTTGTACATACTAAAATTAAGCCACCAGATACAGGCTATGCCTAGTTTGGGGCTCATGGCCAATCTCATTGTTATTTGTGTATATTGTTAGGCAAAGTCTTGTAATTAAAACTGTGAAATGTGAACATATACCAATGTTTGGGCTAATAAATAATTTATTCAGTTATTATTAAGGTATTAAGCAAGTCTACTGCACCAATTTTAAACAGTACCGGCTCCTAGTTTTATGCTACCTATAGTTTTACAGCAAAAGAAATATACATTATCTGTGCGCACATGTATAGAGCTCCTAAGAGAAATTTCATTCAAATCCCTTTGAAACTAGATAAGCCACACGTAATCCGATCAGCGAATACGAATATCAAAAACGGATATTCTGTACAAATGTCAACAAAATTGGACTAGTGTGTATCCAATTTTGGATTGGGTGAGTTCTGTAGTTCCTTACTGTTGGCCTCATTAAGAACCTTCAAAGAGCAATGGAGAGGGATATGTTTTGCGTTCCCCTGCGTGTTAAGATCCAAAATGAAGAGATCCGTAGTAGGAATAAGATCACTGACGTAACCCTCAAAAGTAGCAAGTTAAAGTGGCAATGGGTAGGCCACATCGCTCGCAGAACCGATAACCGATGGGGGAGAATGGTTCTTGAGTGGTGACTACGCTACGGAAGACGAAGTGTAGGCCGGCCCCCCGCTAGGTGGACTGAGGATCTCATCAAAACCGTGAGGAACCACTGGATACAGAAAGCAGTAGCGTTCTATGGGGAGGCATATGATCAGCAGTGGACGGCTTCTGGCTGATAATAACTAATGTTGATGAGTGCCGTGGCTTAGTGCGGGTCGCCACTGAGACAAAATTCGAAGGTATGTACATTGAAATGTGAAGGTTGGGTCACATACGTTAGTATGAGGGTGGGTGTCTATCCACTTCTTGCCTTCTTCAACGATTCCTATACATTTTTTGACCTTTGTTAAGCTAGTGTCTGGCCACTTATCTGATAGTCAGTGATGCAGTCGAAGGTGGTATCCCAAAATACCTAGAATAGCGACAGCTTTTCCAACTTAAGGGTGGTAGCTAACCAGGCGGACAACTGAAGTACTCTACCAGAATGCTGTCGATTGTATCACGATGATACCTTCCTCAAAAGCTCAAGCTTGAGGTGGGATCAATCGCGTAGCCTTCTCATCGAAGGCCGACCCACTTTATCCTTAGGCTATCATCACTCTCCCCGCGCAGTTGGTGCTACCTAATCTATTGTATACATACAAAGTATACCTAGTAGTTTTCTACAAGTCTCAGTTTTGGTGATTTCTCTAAACTTTAGTGTCTAGTACACTACCTCTAAGGTTTTATTAAACACTAGCTGCAGTCCGCGGTTTCTCCCACGTGGTGATGGATGATGATGATCAATCAAACATAACTTATCTTACTCAGGCATAATTTAGCTTTCTGGTAAAATATTTTTTGAACCAGTTATTGGGTTTATCCGTTAAAAACTATCAAATATTTCCTCTTTATTATTATCTCTTCTCTACATATAAAAAAACTGTAGAAGTCGTTTTCTGTACAATTGAAAAAAATCTTATAACCGAGTCAGGGTTAGGTAAGGAGTGAAATCGAACTAATTTAGATTTTTTTTTAAATTTTTTAAGCTTTTGCATAGCTTCTATCGCGGGCCTTGAGCGTGGAGACTGAATCCAGAAATTCCGTAACGAAAATAACCTTACAGCCCCCACTCCGACTCCATCGATCGATGAATAGCAGAACTTTTAATGACTTTTTGAAATATCACGCTTGTCTCTTTAGTTCAGCAACTCGCCTCTAGATGGCATTGGTTAAATAATTATAATTGCATAAGTTAATTTGGCATCTATCGATGAATAGCAGAACTTTTAATGACTTTTTGAAATATCACGCTTGTCTCTTTAGTTCAGCAACTCGCCTCTAGATGGCATTGGTTAAATAATTATAATTGCATAAGTTGATTTGGCATCTATCGATGAATAGCAGAACTTTTAATGACTTTTTGAAATATCACGCTTGTCCCTTTAGTTCAGCAACTCGCCTCTAGGTGGCATTGGTTAAATAATTATTATTGCATAACTTGATAAAAACAGCTATGCAATAGCTTTACCGCGGCAGTCTCCGTGTGCCACACGTCTTTTTATTTTATCTGTTGGTCTGTCAGTTTGTATTTGCTAATCTCCGAAACGACTGGATTGATTTATATGAAATTTGTTATTGTGGTAGATTATATCTCTGGTCAACATATATGATACTTTTGATCTCGGTAAATTAAAGAGTTCCCGTGGGATAGTTAAAAAACTGTAATTAACCGTATCCCGCGAGGCCACGAGAGCGAAGCCGCTGGCGTGTTAGCTAGTAATAGATAAGGATTAACACCGAAGTACAAAAAATGTAGTTTGTTTTGTACCGGGGCGTTAATATTGAAAAAGTAGTTATTGTGACATAACTGTAATAGTTTATGGTATTGCATACTTTTACGTCCTCTATAAAACTATAGAACGACAATTCGCTGTTGTCAATAGGTTCCAAAGTGTACGCAATGTAATGTGTGATGTATAATTTCTGTTATTTCAATGGCCTAACTAACTAAGACGGCCTCTTGCTCAAGGGGCCTGCCTCTTAGCAATTGCTTGCAATATATATTGATATATAATACTTTATTAAGACTTAATAACTCTAGCTTTAAGTGCTAGTACTTCTAGTAGTTATTCTAAGTACTAGTTCTAATATAAGAAAGAACAATGCTTAAAACTAATAATAACATTGGACGGTCTAATCGCCCAGATCGATCTTTTCCAGAACCCATTCGCATATGAGTGAATGGGTTGGAGTAATACTAACGAATGCATTATACATACATAAATGCTACGAGTATAATAAATATATAAAATGTATCACATATGGTACATGACCGTAACATGTAAATCGTCTAGGTAATGGTCAACATGTCAACAAAAATACTACAATAAAATTAAATATTATAACGTAAAATTGATTTTATGTAAGGATCTCTAAAATTCAAAATAGGTACGAGTATGTTCTATTAGATAGTTTTTTGCTACATCGAGGATAAAGTCGGTTTTGTGGATTTTTGCAGATTACGCACGTTGTACCAATATTGAATTTGGGTTATTCATATCTTGACAATAAAATATTTCTATATTGTATACCTAGTCCTTTTCAGTTTATTATGGATTTACCCCGACTTTAGAAAAGGTTTCGCTCGTATTCTGGAACCATGTTGATTTTTTTGTGCCGTTAGCTTACGGTAATAGCACGAGACTCATCTGGTGTCACGCAGCAGTCTCTGCCTATAACACAGCAGTGCCCATACTTTTTCTTAAGGAGATCGACCTAGACAAAATGTATCACTAAGAGATCGATCTTTTAACCGTATAACGTACTAAATATTTACCAAGAAAAATAATTGCATAGGTAAGTGAAATAACATGGGTTTCGCGTGCAAAATGTCAAATCTATATTAAATTTTCATTTTTATATTACTAAAAGAAATTTTTATATTGTGATACAATATTAAAAATTAAAAACTATCATGGTGCTGATGGAAACGGGACATTGGTGGTCTACCGCAAAATGTTCCTAGTTAGGAATATTCTCAGTTCTATTTGCTTCATTTACGGATATTTCATTTCAGGTACTTCCCTCATTTCATATTTCATCATCATATGCGCTTTATGCTTCTGGACATTGTTTTTTCATTAGCAAAAAACTACAGTTTTATGATGCATTTTGACACAAGTGACGAACTGAACTGCGTCCGTTACCATGATGTATATTAAGTTATTAAGTCTCATGAGCCTTTAATTTCACCTGCAACCAAACCTTCAAACCGAAACACAGCGACCTTATTTATATTACTTCTTTATATTATAGGTATGGCAGCAGTACTTCTCCAACGAACTCCTTCACAAAGAGTTATAGTACCTTATTAGTATATTAGTGAACTTGTAAGTGAAGTTCGATCAATATTATATGAGTAAGCTTCATTTCAAGATATACACTTCCTGCCATCTCAAAACCCAAATAAAGAAAATTTTGTGTGGTCTCCGAAAAATGACGAGCTCTCGCAGCACAGACTACCAAGAAGTATAGGTCGAATATTTTTTCTTTTTCTCTAAAGACGTGCAAGATTGCCTGTATGCAAAAAGTTACTACCGGCTTTGCCTAGTTTGGGACCCGAATCAAGGATTATTTTTATTTTCTAATATACTCGTACCTTCTTTTTTTTATTGAACAGTGTATTTTTTTCGAACTTTTGGAAAATAAATTATTATGAAATATTATTTATTTCACGGATTTCATCCGGTCCTCTGTCCTACAAGGCTAAGTGGGGACTGTAGCTGACACTTAAAGGTTTGGTATAATATACAAAATTTTGGACGACAGATATACTTGGTAAAATTATTACAAAAATAGGTAAACTAGAAGAGCTATTGACATGAACTGAACAAGTGATATGGAAAGTGGGTATGGACGAGTCTATTGTACCTGCTAATTTAAGGTTTAAAGACATTTATTCTCAATAAGACACATACAGAGTCACTTACTTGAGAACTTAACTATTTATAAATATACTTCGCCATATCATTTCTAAAAATACATTAAAATAAATTCTATTTTGTAATACATATCCAATAAATATTTACAGCCAACTTCACACATTTGATTTGTTTACTATACTCACTTTACATCACTTGTAACACTATTCTAAAAGCTTGATGTCCGATATCAAATAATCAGCGAGGTGCTTTTTAAATGCGCTGAATGAGTGCATGTTTATTATGCGTGACGGTAGCTTATTATACAATTGTGCTCCTTCAAACGTAACAGTTTTCTTACCATAATTTGTCCTAGCTCGGGGCAAAACTAAATAACTAGCTCGACGGTCACTACGCTTACTATAATGCTTGGCTTTAGTAAAAATTATGTTCGTATGTAAGGTTTTGTTTAAACATTTCCTAATAAAAATACATGTGCAATATATATATAATTGTTTTATGTTCATGATTCTAGTATTCTTGTAAATTTTCGTTGTAGCAGTCCGAAAAGGATAATTAAAGATTAGCTTAATCAATTTATTTTGTTTTGATTGAAGAGCACTTAGATTAGTCTTAGCTGCACTACCCCAAATTTCAATAAGGTATAATAAATGTGGTTTTACCAAAGCATTATAAATTGTGTAGCGTAGTCGATGAGGAACACATTGGACAATATTACGAAGTGAGCCAAGTAACAAAGTAAGCTTACTTTTAATATGTTCTATATGAGCGTTCCAAGTCAAGCGGCTGTCTATCCTTAGGCCAAGATACTTTTCTATTGTTTTTTGCTGAAGAGGTAAAGTGTTTATTTTAAGTGCTTCGTGCGATGGAATATTTTTGTTTTTGGCTTTAAATATAATATAACATGTCTTCAAGATGTTTATAGTCAAAAGATTATGTTGGAACCAATTGAATAGAACATTGAGATCATCTTGTGCTTTTGATATTATGGCGTGAATAGAACTGCCAAAATAAAATAAACATGTATCATCTGCGTAGAGTGTAAGGTGACCATGTAGACCAATTTCATCAATATTATTGATATATATCAAAAAGAGTAACGGGCCCAAAATGGACCCCTGTGGGACTCCACACGTTATTGGCAGTGCGTCACATTTGAACTGATCTCCTATTTTTACAATTTGAGTACGACTACTGAGGTATGATTTCAAAATGTCTAATGCTTTGCCGGAGATATTTATTGCTTCTAGTTTTTTTATAAGTAAATTGTGACTGACTGTATCGAAGGCTTTTTTTAAGTCAATAAATACACCCACTGCGATATTTTTGGCATCAATGCTATGTTTAATTTTGGTAATTAAATCTGTTGTGGCTGTAAGAGTGCTACTTTTTGTTCTAAAGCCATACTGCCTGTCGCTTAAAAAGTTAATTGAATCTAGGTATTGTTGTAGTCTATTGTATAAGATTTTTTCTAATATTTTAGATAGTACTGGTAAAACTGAAATCGGTCGATAGTTTCCTGGGTCTGTTGTTGCTCCTGATTTAAATATAGGCGTCACTTTGGCTACTTTCAGTGTATCCGGAAATTCGCCTTCATTCATCAATTTGTTAAAACATTTAGTAAGGCTGCCAGATACAATGTGTTTTATGCACTTAATTGCTTTAGTATTGATCCCATCCAATTTCTTTCAAGATTTTCAATTATTTTATTAATTTCATTAGTGGTACATGGCATAAGGGTAGACAGACCAGAAGAGTTATGGCTAAAAGATTCAGGTAGAAAAAGAGGTAAATCACTATAAATATTCTTGGGTATTTCATTCGCCAAGAGAGGACCAATTGTAGCAAAATATGTATTGAAAACTTGGCAAACTGCATTTGGATCAGAAATAAGTTTAGAATCTAATATTAATTTTGGAGGAGCACATGTTTGTCTGATTTTATTGTTCCCTAGTGTGTTAATAAGATTCCACATCTTTTTTGGTTTATTTATACAATTATTAAATTGTACGTAGTAGTAAGAATTCTTAGTAAATTGGATTAGTTTGGCAACCTCTTCTCGTTTTAAAATAAATTCCTGTTCGGCGTTTTTATTTTCAGGATCTGCTTGGTGTTCCGCCCATAGGATGTTTCTTTCGTTTATTTCCGTAAGTATTTCTTTATTGATCCAGTCTTTCTGAGGCAAGTTAAGAATTTTGGTCTTTATTACTTTATTTTTTTCTATATAAAGCTTAATTTGTTGTTCTAGGACTGAATAGTCGTCATTTATTTGATCAAAGTTGAAATTTTCTAAAGATGTGAATAGCTTCGCATAATTGATCGCTTCGTATTGTTGTCTTGCTTTGGGTGGAAGTTTACTTTTCTTAAGCTCTAAATATATCTGCTTGTGGTCAGATAGTGAAGAATTGATTAAAGCAAAGTGGAAGTTATCATTTTTTAGATTTGTGCTGATGTGATCGAGAATTGAATTTCTAGTTGTAGAGAGTCTAGTGCAATATTTTTTGCTGATTCTATTAAGTAGCACATGTCCAGCTTCTTTTATAACGTCTTTATACTGTTGAGTTCTTTTGTCCTTCATTAATAGGTCGACGTTGAAGTCACCAAACGCGATTACTCTTTTTCTTTTTTGCAGTTGTGAATCGTAAGTTTCGAGAAAATCGTTAAAATTTGTATCACCGGGGTTATATACGACCCCAATCTCGAGTGAATACCTTTCTAGACGTATCCATAAATAATTGTTTCCACCTGTATACAATGATTCAGATATACTTTGTTTCAAGTCATTGTGGACGTAAGCCGAGGCTCCACCTCCTCTAGAATCAGTTCGGTAGTTATAATAGTGCGTGTAATTGTTTATCTGTAGTTCTAATGCTTGTGTTTCGTTTTGAATCCATGTTTCGGTTAATAAGACGATATGTACAGTGTTAGGTAGTGATCGTATTATACATTTTAATTCGTCGAATTTACCTTTTTTTCGTATACTTCGAGCGTTGAGATATAGGAACCTGAGTCGTGATTTGTTAATGTGGAGATTTTGGTAGTCATCAAGTATTTGATAAGTATTGATTGCATCAATGTCTTTGCCAATATTTATTGGTTGGAGTTTTTTGGAGTAGGATCAATAATTGTAGGTGTTCCGTTTATGTATTTTATAGTAAGATTAGTTTCTCCACCATGTTGCCGACGTGTCAACTCCTCCCTCAGGTTAAATAAATATTTTTGTTGAGTTGGTGTTTGGTCAGAAAATAATTTAACTTGTGGCGGTAATTTACCCCTGTTGCGCAGGAGTTGTTTGGCAGGCCCGAAAATATCATAGCATACCTTAATTCTGCGGTTATTTCCAGGCGTAAATTTTCCCATCCTAAAAATTGCAGTTGGTTTTGGTAGGTCTTTACTCACTGAAGAAAAAATATTCAAGATGTCAGTTTCGTCCTTTTGTATTCTTTTTTCCGTGGTGAGAGAGGACGTCTGTTCTGGTAAGCCCACTACTATTAAGTTCCTCTCTCTGTTAGTGCGATCTTGTATCTCTTTGTATATCTGTTCATTCATGTGCAAATAATTTTCAGATGTAGTAGTCGCCGGTTGAGATGATAATTGAAAGGCACTGAGGTTGGATTCTAGTGACTTTAGTTTAAGTTCACCCTGATTAATTTGTTGTTGCAAGTGCGTGATGGCAACCCTTTGTTCTTTTTGTTCAGATGTAATGGTCGACGTTAAAGCCTTTGTTTCAATAATTTGAGTCACGTTTTCACGAATCAAATGCATGGAGTTCTCGTTAGATAACTTCAGCTCTGACATTTGTACTTTTATCTCTTCTATACTTTCATGCATTTTATTCATCATTTGTTCATTAGACGCAACATATTTTTCCAATAGTAAACCGATACGTGATAGCTCTAATCGAATTTCTTTACTTTCGTTAGAACATTCACAGTCATGCCCCGATGGCTGTTTTCTCTTACGAAACGTTATCAATGGATCCACTACACTTATAGCACTTAGTTTTGATAGATCGGGGTGAGACCCACTGCCCATGCTGGCAGCCCCAGCAGATGAAGGTGGTGGTGATCTTTGTACACTCATTAGGGCTACGGGCGCGGCGGTGTCAGCAGAGAGTGACGCGACGATAACGGTGCGGGCGCGGCCACGTAGCAGCAAGGTAGGTGGCCGTAATCTAATCGCAAGTATAGCCAGAGCCACGGTCAAACTGCAGTTGGTTAAGTGATATGCAGGCCGGTTAGCGTGTGAGCGGGTCAAAAAATAGCAACTATCTTGCTCTGGCGGGGGTGCGGTGCGACGTGAAGGACGCTTTCACTGCACGTTCTATTGTTTAGCGCTCGGAACACAGAAGTTAAAGAGCACAACAAACAAAACATTTAGGTCTCACATTATTCAAGAGTACATAGTAAACTGTAATTTATATAGAAGTAATAAGTATATTGTAATTGTAGATAGTAATAAGATGATTACGAACTGATGGGGGTGACATAGTCAATTTATAATATAAAAGACGTCAATACGAAAGTTAAGATATTTCTAAAAATACTCCTTTCGGTTGGATGGTGCTGTCAAAGCTGTTCAAAAGATGTCGCTCCGTAAGACGGTTAAATCAGATACATAGTCAATTTATGACAATACCCTCTTTTAAAAAACAGATAATAAAAATTAAATAAAATCCTTCAAGAGTATAATTAAGTCACCATAAGGTAACTACTAAGCTGGACTATTATAAGGGCATATTAGTTTATTAAAAACCAATAAAGCAAGTGACACACATCTCTCGTGACTTGTGATTGGATCATACAAACAACTAGACGTACTTTACTGCAATGTAATACACACCGTTGGATATAAATTTATATAAAATGCAACTTGATACGTCTCAATTGATATAAAGTATGATATTTAATACTGCTTAAACATACTTCTATTTATAATTTCAACGTTTGCCTGCCATATCACCGGTTAACTAAAAAAAATCCTTATACGGTGCAAGAACAATCAAATCGTGTATTTTGCGAAACGAAATCCAAACTGGCAAGTCATTACATATAATTATATATATATATACTTTGCCTACTTAGAGATCAGCTTCCGCATCTTAATAGTGGGCTGATTTTTGGTACTTACGTTACAAATAAGTGAAGGCAATATGAAACTAATCAGTTGATACAAATATTTAAGAGTATACAGATTTCCAAAAGGGGGAGGTTCTCAAGTCGACGCTTATATTTTTATGTACGACCACGCATAACTTTTTTACACAATAGGCCAATTAAGATATTATTTTATATGGTGGAGCATTATTCCGAGATGTTCCCATTAAACTTTCATCAAATTCCAGTAAGCAGTTATTGAGTGAAACTACAATTACGGAAAAGTTTTGCCTTCTTGATGATATACTCATTGACGGCGAATGACAATCGATCCCGTAAGTAGCAAGGAACACTTGAACTAAACTAACTAGAATCAAAATTATTTTCTACCTAAAAATGGAACCGACTTCAACACTAAAATGTGTGAAATAACTTGTCGAAGTCAGATTACCATGCGCACAGTTTTGTGATAATAGGTACTGTTGAACTATTACGGTACCGATTTAAACAAGTTATTTCATATTTTTATTGTTGAAGCCGGTTCAATTTTTTGGTGTTATGTGACAAGAGCAAGTTGTGCGCCTAAAGTAAGCACTCTGTTGGTCTAGCGCTCGACGAGTCAACATCTCCTGAGGATGCCTCGTGTAGAGGCGAAACACGTGTCGAATCGGTTTTGGTTTATTTGGGGTTTCTTGTGTTTTTTTACTTTGTACTCTTCCTATTAGCATTTTATGCGGGATGTTGCATTTTTCATTCTTCCGCCCCCAAATAGTCCAACATCATTGTTTGTTTTCTTTTCAGCGGAAGTGTCACTAAATATTTTTAATATCGTTTTTTTTTAAAGTTATAAACATAAAAATAATGATGAACAAGAAATAAAGGTTTAAAGATATTTATTCCCAATAAGACATTTCAGTCACTGACATGAGAACAGCGCTCAAAAATAAATAAAAACTATACATTCGTCATGCCGTCTTTTACAGTTATATACTACTACTACAGTACTATAGTAAGCAAGGCACCCATCCAATGCATTCATTAACATACAAGTTTATGATCAGTGATGATGTGTTGAGCTAGTTGGATCTTAAGGCGCGGCTCAATCCTAATTTTAAAACAGTTTACGGTGCTTTACATAAGGTTGAGAATAGCTTACCAAAATGGACGATTTAATGCGAAAATTCAATTGAATACGCGCTAATACATTTTATATTTATTTGGTACAATCAAATGATTACATTTTAATGATAAAGGAGTCCATAGTTCACTGGTGAATTTCATTGGGAATTCGAATATGATACATTCATTGAAATATATATTGCCCATAATTGAATAATAATGCTTTTTCCCACGAAGCACGTAAAAAAATTGATTTTTTCCTATAGAGCCAAGTTTGCTCCATCGTGTATTGGCTCCCATACTTCATAAGGACGTATATTTAATTTACACTACTTTTTTTTTAACTTATGTTAGTAGGTTTAAGCGTCGAAAAACTAAGTTTTCGTGAAGTCGAATCATGAAATTTGGAACTCATTTCGCCTTAAATGCATTTAATGAGTTAACACTTAATTTTCGAGGATATCTTGTTGTACAGTTCCCCTTCAAATGTGAGCATTTTTTGCCGTAATTTATTTGAAATTTAGGACTAAGAGACTAGCACTTTGTTTACTACGCTTAATAAAATAAATATATTAAATAACCAATAGAGCATGACTTTAATATAACGTTACCTACGTGACTCCTCAATAAACGCATACACAAACTATCGATACAATAACACGATCTCCGACCTGTGCACAACCCTAGCACATAATTGTTGTACAAGACTGATCACGTACGGTACACTCAGAGTCAAATTAGAAGAAACTAACTGAAGACGTGGCTTATCTCTCAAGTTTTTTTATTGTTTGGATATTTATTAATAATTATTGTGAAAATATTATTGGTTCATTTGTTATAAATATTATTTATAGTTCGTGCCTATTGCGAAGTTTATTACCGCTTTTATACACAGTTATCTTTATTGCTACATTAATTTCAAAACTGTTATCATTAAACAGGCGAACTGTTCACTTATGGTAGGTAGAACTTTAATAAATTTAGGAACTGAACCATAATAACTAATTTCATAAGTTTTCGATTACAAAAGTTTATATGAGAAAAATGACCAGCCAAAACAGCCTTTGCAGTTATATGCCATTGAAGTTAATTAAGGCGCGGTCCAACCCCAATTTTAAAATAATTTACGATGCTTTACGTAAGGTTGAAAATTGCTTGTTAAATTGGACGATGTAATGCAAAAATGCGTTAATTTTGTACGTTTTCTTTATATTTTTCGATATATACTAACAGAATCGAAAAAACTGCTGGTTATTACTTTAGTACTATACGTTGGCTATGTATTACCTAAAAAATATATATTTCTGAGAAAATTCTGAGAGTTTGGATGTGAAAGTTTATTTTTGTGGACCTATTCAGGATTTTTTTCTGCTGAAAGAGAGTTATATTTATGAATTATATTCGGTTATTACTCTTTTCTTATTCCTTTTCTAACTTTAGTGTTTTCTTCATAATAATATTATCGAACTGTTTCGTTACACTAGGTGTTTAAAAATTCTGCTTTTTACTATTATAAGGATACGAGCGCGTCTTAAATTCGTTTATAGTCTATTTAAAACATCAAGACTACCCTGAAGAATGTCATTTAGTACTATAGGTAGATACTATGGAGATAAAATATATATTATTTTGCACCATCGTCTATTTCTTAAAATAATGTCCATTAAAATGTTGTCTGGAAGGAATCTCTATAAGCAATAAGACGACAATACTTTACTAATTTAAGAGTAAGTAGGTATATTAAATAAGTAATAATTTAGAATTCTCGGTTAAAGTGCACTTAAGAATTGTTTTATTGCTTTGTACTTGACATTTTTTTTGGAATATACCAACATATTTTTTTTTATCTTTTACTAAGCAAAACATCATAATCACGACTCCACTCGAGCCTTCCTCTCAGAGAGAGGAGTTGGGCCATAATCCACCTCGCGGGCCCAATGCGGCTTGGTGGATAGGTTAGTGGTTGAGGCCGTCCGAAGGCCTTCGACATAGCCTCACGACTGTTGTCCTAATGTGAGTACCAAATTTTATCAATCAACAAAATCGGTCAATTAATAACATCGCAGCAAACTTTCCCCTTTTTAGGAAAAGTACCTTCCCCACTCAAAATCGCCGACGACAAAAAATAATATATTAACTAGTAGAACATGCATACCAAGTTTCGTCAAAAATGATTAAAAATGCGACCTGTACAGGAAGATCAACGAACAACCTAACAAACATACTGACAAATTTAATGATAACTACCTACGTATATGGGGTAGTTATAACAATGAGTCCAGTCTCGCAATAAAGTATTTACATATATTATATTCACTTGAAATAACCTATTTACAAATCAACACAAAGAGACCACACGAATTACGAGCAAAAACTATGAAATTATTGTGAGGCACAAAAGTAAGCATAGATCATTGTGTCGCGTTCGAAGGCTGGAGCAAAAGTGCTTTTTCGCTCTCGACCCCTTCCAGCTTCGCTTGCGCCGTGAAGTTGCTGCGGTCGCCGATGACAAAATGGCGGTCACCAATAGGGAACTTGATGCAACTTCACGTCAGTTGGTCACGCTGATTTCGGTGTGGCCAACATTAAGTAAATTTGGCCGGTTAAAGCAGAGAAGCTTTGCTCACTTCGCTCGCTCGGTCAATAATAATAATTGATAATTGATATAAAAGTATAAATAATACAATAAACGTTATACTGATATTAATTCGCTATAAAACGCTCGTAGGAAACTCTATTTTTCGATACGTTTGTATGTGGAAGAAACAAAAAAGATCAGGGGGAGGGGAATAATGTTTTTGCGTTTGTTTCATCTGTCCAATCGCGTGAGTGATTGGTTACTCACTCATTCGAACATTTTTGTATATCAAATTAGAAATGTACATGAACTATGAATGTGGCTTTATTACTGGTACTTCATGCTGAACTTGTGACATGAATCGTGTTTGGTATAAAAATACAAAGTAGTGTAAAAAACAGAAACTTTTGGATGAATGGTGACATGGTATATCTATTATGAAAATGGGTAAAATGGTGGCGACTTGCCACCCACTAAACGAGCCCCCCCCCCATAAAGGTCACCATGGATGGTGACAGAAGGGGCAACGTTGGTTTGGATGGCTTAAGGGTGTCGAGAGGTTATTATTATTATTAATTATGATTGTTATTTTGTAATTGCAAATATAATGTATGTTCGTAAAAATTTACATAAATATAAGTTAAATAGTGTTCACCACCCTTTTAATACTAGAAATACAAATAGGATAGCTGTACCTAGTTTTAAACTTGTGAAGACTATAAGTCATTCCTAGGAAATTGTGTGCGATTTTGCAATAAACGCTCACGCTCTTTATAGCGTATTGCACGTCTCTGTACACGTGCAGCCTGTGGGTGGACTATACGGAAAGGGCCTACAGTGCCCTCCGCGTCCAGTACAACAACGCGTTCCGGGCGGTATTGGGGCTGCCTCGTTTCTGTAGCGCATCAGGAATGCTAGCGGAGGCGCAAACGGACTGCTTTCACGCTACTATGCGTAAGCGTGGTGCGTCCCTGGTGCGCAGGGTGCGGAGCAGCCCTAATGCCGTTTTGGCCATGATTGCCAGAAGATTGGACTGCCCGTATATCCGGAATGGTTGCGGTAGGCACGTCGCACTTCCAATGCCGATTAGAAAATTATAATTTGTTAGTAGATTTGTTTGTTATATAATGTTATTATTATTCAATTATATTTTTATGTACTTATGACTTGATTATTTTATGACAATAATGACTATGATATTTGCTGACATAAGATAATTTTAGAATTTTTTATTTTTATTGTTTGGTTTATATTTATATTTGATTGTGATTTTTATGTGCTTGAATTTATTTTAATGAGTCACGTTACTCGAAATAAACAATTTTGATTTGATTTTGAAAATCCCAAGAGCTCACAGAGGGAAAATTCAAGTTGACTGTAAATACGTTTTATTAAAAAAGCATAATAAAGCTATAAAGAATATAGGACATAGGAATATTACAAGCACCTATGTCAGGTGCTTGGAATACTCCACTTTTGGCAAGCTATCATTCTGCGACCCATAAAATGTAATATTAGTAGTAAGTACCCAAGTAGAAATATTGTAAAAATTGATATAAAAGGAATGGTTTCGAGTTTCTTGCCGCTTCTTCTCCGTAGGCTCTATATATTTTGGAACGCGGCGGTAGAGGCTTTAAAGTACATTATGATGAATAACTGACTTTCATGAGTGCGTCTTTCATGCTTCAATTGAATACATGATTTTGACTTTGACTTTGAAGTGTACGAGGGATCGACAGAGACTCAAAAATCAATGCCTCGAGGTTGAGAAACACAGTGCTACGCAAGGCTACAGTTCTAAACTCTGGGTAGCACAGCTACTGTTATAGGGCAGTGAACTGCGCCTCAATCATACGATTTAGCCTTCTCGTCATATAATTACATAAAAAAATGGTTTTGATTATACTAAACAAACTGTGTGCAATCTCCGCAAAATACTTTGAGCGCGCGGCTCCTATTACTTACTTTGCTCTCCGTGTATTGATTTTGCAATTATGTAAGAGTTCTCGAGGGAAATACATTCAATTGTTATTCTTAACGGGTCCTTTCAAATCTCGATACTTATACTTAAATTATTTTCATCCTTTGTTTCTTTTATGATAAAACATTTGGATTTTATGGTCGAGACACGTTTCTCGGTAATCGCTTTTGTTTTTCCTCGAGTTGGATTTATATTTCTTTTACTAACGAATTTTATAAGCGGATTCGAATGTTTGTTCAACGATTGTTTTTTTGTAAATAAAGGCCGTAAATACTTTATTCCAACATTGTAACTTTGTAACTTTCCACTAGGCAGTTGTCTCACCGTCGCCGAGTAAGCGACTACCGTAACGCAAGATACATTACGTGTAAACAAAAGAGATGCATATATTAATAATTGATCGCTGACTGTTCACGCTGCCGGCGAGAAATCGCTCGACTAGTTTGTCGCTGAGCAACAACTGCTATCAGAGAGAATACTCGCTTGGCGATGCTCGCTTGGCGGACAGAACTCACTCCGAGAGAGGAATAGGGCAGGACTGTATGCTCAGCCGCCGCAAGTGAGTAGCGAGCCCATCGACATATCTATTAAAACTACACGCTCGCTTCCCGCTGCTCGTCAACTCGTTTCTACTTCCTAGCTCTATTCGCTTCTCGCTCAAAGTGGTCCGTGGGACAACTGCCTTATACTCAAACGCGATCAGTTCAACATAAACACAGTTAAAGCGATCATTTAAGGTCAAGATACAATTCTAGCAAATGACCTAAGAGGTATATAGGAATTTGACCTCGTTTACGCTGAACTACGTTTTATTGAAAGTCAAACCTGCGACTTCTAAATGGCTTCATTGTTCTGCAGGAAGTTTTATTAGACCACTATAATTTTTATTTCACCTAGTAATAAGCAACAATGTAACCATGGATGAAATTTAAAGATTAGGCATCGATTCCTTTTGTCTTAATTTTTTTAAATCTTGTTCACACTCTTGTGTGACACACGTCTACTTTTCAGATATGTATATAAAACAAAGTTATTTTACACCATTTATATTATAACTCAAGAACGGGTGGACGGACGGACGGCTCGAGGAAGGACATGGGATACTTTTCCTTGACTTTTTTTAGTTCATCATCCATCACCACGAACGAGGTTGAAACTGCGGGCCGCAGCTAGCCGTTAATTTTTCATGATTTTTGTGTAACAACAACATTGGTAACAAATATAACAACATCAATATATTGACAACAAACATATTTTCCATACATCATTAAAAGTAAGACTATGGGCCTCATAAGCAAGCTCAATGTCACACAACTAGATATGGAGAGGGCTATGTTCGGGGTTTCTCGACATGATCGAGATGATCCGTCAGATCCCTCGTCAAACTAAAGTCACCGACATAGCCCAGAAGATGTGGCAGTGGGCAGGCCAAATAGCACGCAGAACAGATGGCCGATGAGACTGGAAGGTTCTGAAGTGGAGACCACGTACCAAGGTGGACAGACGACCTGATAAAGGTAGCAGGATGACTTTTGATGCAGGCCTCTTCCAACCGCCCTTTTTGTAAATTTTCGGGGGAGGCGTATGCTCATCAGTGGACGTCCTACGGCTGAGATGATGATGATAATACATAATTAGCCCATTATATTCCCCCCTACTCGGCTTCAAACCTTCCTCTTAGATAGAAAAGTTGAGCTATAACCAATAATTTGACGTCAGTAGAAATATTACCTTCACCTGGTTTGACATCAGCTTACAAGCGAATGTATGCTCAACTCGGCCCCTAAAAGTCAATATTTTTCCTTTGTTATCACTCCTTTATAGACAATCTAAAACTCAGGAAGAAGCAAAAACGAAATTGTCAAAGGCAAAAAACTACAGAAGTGAAATGAAATCACACTTTTCTTAGATATATAAAAGCATAAAGCAGCTAAGGCAGTGGTACACGCTCGTGTAAGGATTCTGTAGCTAATAGAAATTGATTCATTGCAGTTAAAGCTTTACTAGATCAAAATGACATGAAATCCTACTTCCTACTAATATTATAAACGCGAAAGTTAATATAGCATATATAAAGCATACTTACAAGTATGGATGTATGGATATGTGGATCTTTGTTACTCTTTTACGCTCCAACGGTGGGAGCAATTGTGATGAAATTTGGTAAGAAGGTAGATGAGGCACTGGTTTAACACATAGTATACTTTTCATCATCATCATCATCCATCACCACGCGGGTGAAAAAGTGTAATATGCTTGGGCACAGCACAGACAAAATAATAAGATCTCCCCCTACGTCTGTTGTGACAGTTCTGTCAAAGTTTTTGTCAGTTTCTGATAGCTTAGTCAAAAGCCAACTCAATTTGACAGCTCGATACACTAGACGTGTTCGGCGACCGTCAAGGGTGATGAAATGTAATGACAGTTTTTTACATGCTGATTAATTTTATTTTATTACTATTATTTACTGATTGATATACTAAGTATTTAAATGTACTCAAATAATACTATTATAGCAATTGCGGTTGACCATGTTCATATTTTTTGACGTTTTGGTATAACGATAGATATGCCCGTGGAGAAATAATAAGCTACTCGAAGTACTAATCCTGCGCAGACGTAGTCGCGGGAACCAGCTAATAATTTATAAGTAATAATAATATTTTTGCTTAGATTTGACAGCATAGGAAATATATATCTTCAATCTATGCGATTTAGGCGTACAAATTAATGTTGTGAATAAAATTTTAATTGTTTTTTTTTATTTTAACAACTGAGTATATACACTCTTTTTTTTATTTATTTATTTATTTGTTACAATAAGCACGGCATACACCACTTACACTTATTATAAAATAACTTCACTATTATAAATTATGTTATATTTATTATTACTATTATAAATGTGAATGAAACAATATAATAACATTAGGAATAATAAATAAATATCGAATCCAAATCCAAGAAAAAAAAAGTTAAATGTCAAAATAAGAAATGTCAAGAAAATTTAAAATTGTCATAAAATATACAAATTATTAAATTGTTACACAGAAACTCAGTAATAACTTAAAAATACTATGCCATTTGTCACAAAATAAGTCACATTCGGTGTTGGCGTCCAGAAATGCGTTGAGTCTGGTTAGAGAGCGACACAAGGGAGACTGGGCTCGGGCCACGGTGCGACGACTAGGAGTAGCAAACAGCAAGTGCCTGTGGCTTGGCCTGTGCCTGATGTATTTATCAGGAACGTACAGCGAACACAGGAGATTGTGAAGGGTAGGGCAGTCCATGTTGCCTCTTAAAATTTTGCAGCAAGTGAAAAGCTGATCAACGGACCTTCTAACTTCCAAAGAGTTATAACCAAGCTGCCCGAGGAGAAACTTAGTTGGGTAGAGATAAGGGTAATAGCTATTTACCCGTTTGTACAAATACCGCAAAAAAGTTCACCTTTTCCAACAGCAAGGTGTAAGTCACCTCTTACAGTGGACCTAGCATGAATCACTGCGTAAGTGTATCGAACGTGCCGTTCATGTGAAATAGTAGAACCTGTAATTTATCTAGAACAACTGTGCCACAGATAACTCATAGTTTGTACGTTTAAACGTGACGCGTTGACGTTTGCGATACGAATACCTTTTCGCAAATTGTTTGTGCTACGGCCTCGGCAATATTCATGCGTAGGTGTTTCAGGCTTATTATAATTTTAAATACTATTATTTTATTCATTTATTTTGTTAATATTTATTAATATTTCTTCTTAACTAGTAAATTAGATTTCCTCGTCTCATGGTAGCACACTGCAAGAGAAACGGGGACATTTCGGTTTCATGGAAATTCTCCCCTATGGAGAGATATTCCATAAAATTGTATACTTTATAATCAATGTATGGAATACATTTTACCAATCAACCACCCAACTTTTACAGGAAAATATATTGCTAGAGGACTTACTGTTACGCGTGACGAGGCAAGTAAACACAACACACACATAGTGAATTTGTAGCGTGCGTTTTTTGAAGACGTTGTTTGAAAACTGATCTTTTATAGGTAGTTACTAGGGTTTTCTAAGGGTTCTACCTTAATTTAAAACAATGCAATGCAAAATCAATACATGTATTCTAAAAATCGACCGTTTCACCGTCCTGCATCAATATTATATTTTCTACACCCAATGATTATTTTCTAAGCCGTAGGAACCACTATGGCGAAACAGGCTATGGACGAACGGACAAAAAAAATTGCGTTTTGGTTGCAGTACCCTAAAAGCAAATATAAATCGTCAAAGACAAAGAACTACGGAAGCGCAATGAAATCACACGTGCCGTTGACGGTACAAAAGAAGAAGTAAGTTATAAATCAGTTTTTAGGTGGGCCATAAAAAAATCGCTCTCAACAATTTCTGTTTGCAATACAAGTGCATCAAAGTATAAGGTGTATTATTAAAACTTTGTAGTCTTTGGGGACTGCCGATAGAAATGAAAACTATTCGAATTATTTTAAAACACACGATCAACAACAATAGGTAGTTATGGAAACCATTATCGCGCCTAAAGAAGTTTTCAATTCAAAACTACATAATCAATGACAAGCGTTCGGTGACGGTGACGCGAGTTCTTTGATTTTTCTTTACCCAAAAAGCGCCCAATGCGCCTAAAAAGTTTTCACTTCAAAATCTAAAATTATGTAAATAAGCTTTAGATTCTAAATCATAGGTTACTGATTATGATAAGCTTGCGCATGCTGGTGTTTGCGGTTCCTTGTTACGATGGTGTGAGTCATATTTATCTTTATTTCACCGGAAAAAGTAAACCAACGCAAGTATCTTACTTTATAAATAACATAGCCGTAACTGAGGTCTTTAGCATGCGTGATCTTGGTGTTACTGTTGACAATAAGCTAGATTTTAGAGAACTCATTGACCGTATTGCTAAAAAAGTTCTCGCCTTTCAGGTTTTGTGCTTAGGCAGACATCATTTTTCAAGGATCCCGGTGTTTCTATTATAATTTTTAACTGATACGTGTGTAGTATTCTGGAGTATTGCAGTCCCATTTGGAGCCCGTCATACAAGCTACACATTGAACGATTAGAAAATCTGCAGCAAAGATTTTCATACCACCTATCCTACACTAACAAACTTTGTAGCCAGCTGGACTCGTACGACTCTAGAATTGATCACTTTGAGATGTATTCCCTTCAACAAAGGAGGAATATTGTTGACCTTGTATTTCTTCACAAGCTTGTCCATGGCTACATATACAGTCCCTCATTGCTTGAGAAAATTAAATTTGACATCCTTCGCCCCGCTAGCCGTCTCATTAATCGAAAAACATTCAGCCTTCCACACTCACGTACGAACTACGGTCACCATGCATCATTGTATCGTATTTATCGTTCTTATAATGACATTTATCATGATGTAGACATATTTAACCCCTCAGTCTCTTCTTTTAAGAGACTGCTATTATCTGTTCTTAAAAAATAATAACATAAAATTCAATATATTTTATTACAAAATACTTGTAAGCACGCTGTGTTCACAGCAAGAAGGACGTGCGCACCTGTACATGTTTTGTAAGATCTAAATATTATTTGTGTTGTTTTTTGTGTACATCCAGTTCTATGAACAAACAAAAAAATCTTGTTTAGGTATGTTATGTAACATTCAGTTAGATGGTATTTATTTATTTATTTCAAATTGAAGAAAAACAACCAGTTCCTCAACATTGCACATTGTTATAATTTAAATCACACATTCATAAATTATTTTAGCAGTCGGGATTTGTATTATTATTTTTCATGATTTTAATTTATCTCTAGATAATTATGATAATTGCAAATGTCTTATTTCGATTTTATAAAGCCTTTAATTTTTTATCTTGCCTACCACTTCTAAGAACATGATGAAGATGTTTGATCGTAAACTGACAAATTAATGAGCTAACTGGGCTTTAGATATCAGTCTGTATCGGCTTCGTCAGGTCACGTAATAATAATTATGAAAATTACATTAATACATTTCTGACTATATATATATATATATATATATATACAGGGTGTTTGGTAGAGGGACCGACAAACCAAATGAGCGTGTTCGGGGGCCCACTTGGAGAATACAAGTTGGCCAAAAAAAATCTCCGACCCCCAATTTTTTTTTTCATTTTTTTCTAAAAAAGCTTGTGGGTTTTTTTTATCACTGTGAAAGTTGAACTATGAGGTAAACTTTATTTCATATTTTCACTCTATGAGCTCTAAATCAGTTAGCTCTGTTTTGTATCCAATTTTGCTTTACGTGGCCTGAAAGTGTATTAGAGACCAAATTCAACTAAAAACATCCGGTCTAAAATAGATTTTACAAATGTTATAGTGGTAAATAGGTACAATATCGGAGAAAAAGGAAAAATTCCCAAAAAAAGTAAAAAAAAATTGGGGGCTAGGGGATTTTTTTTGGCCAACTTGTATTCTCCAAGTGGGCCCCCGAACACGCTCATTTGGTTTGTCGGACCCTCTACCAGACACCCTATATACACTATATCCAAAAATTATCTGTTATGACTTAAATAAGAATTATATTGTCTGCTTTAAAAAAATTCAACACTAGTGCCCGCCGGGAGCTCGCAGACGCCACTGCGCACTCGCCCTGAAGATGACCATCGGACATCTCTCCAAACCCGGTGAGACGTATTCGATCCTCAACGTGAGTGTTTTGCCGGTTAATAATAATAATAGTTACACATGTGTCAAACTCGCGAGAATTTCAATACAATAATTCAACGCTGTTAAACTTTCGAAGTAAAATCTGTAAAAGCGTTTGTAGTGGCCCTTAACTGAAGATAATAAAACAGTTGTTGTCTGGAAACTCTGTGCGAAGAGATAAAGATGCTTATTATGTTGCAGTTTTATAGTGAACCTTATTTTAACTTAAACAAATGTAGAAACTTATAAACGACTTTGGCAAAAAAAATACATTTTTACTACAGTTAAAGAAAATAGTTTTTTTGTGATAGTGCCACGCTACAACCCCACAGCCAAATGGGCCGGCACGACCAGAGAAGTACCACACTTCCGCCTAACACCGACGTGAAGTAACATAGCTTGCTATTGCGTTTCGTCAGTTTGTGGGAGGTTCTTTAAAGTACATTATAATGATAAATTGACGTTCATAAATAGAATAAATGATTTTGACTTTGACTTTGCCCGATTCCCCCCTTCCTCGTTCTCCCTCCCCTTTCCCCTCCCCCTTCATCATCACCCCTTCTATATCTTCCTTCCTATCACCCTTCCTCAAAGGTCGGCAACGCATCTTCGAGACCTCTGCTATTGTGGATGTCCGTGGGCGACGGTATCACATACCATCAGTTGAGCCGCTTGCTCGTTTGCCAACCTATCTCATAAAAATTAGTTAATGCAAAGTGAACATGGCTTTTCAACCGCCTTCCAAAAAAGGAGGGTTTCTCAACTCACGCATATATTTTTTTAATATACGAGTATAATCATGCAAAACTTTATACAAAGTATTCCGAAAATTATTTTGTTCTTTGGTAGAGTATATTTCCGAGGTAGTCCAATTTAAACTTTATTAAGTTCAGTTTAGCGGTTTTTGAGTTGCAATACAATAACAAAAACGTGTTTTGCCTATCTTGATAATATCATAATTGACCGTATTATCCCCTAATTAGCAAGGGTCACTAAAAAGGCAAAAAAAATTAACAAAAAGTAGAACCGACTATAACACTATAAAGTGTGAAAAAACCAGTCGAAGTCGCTACCATGCTCACAATATTGTGATAATAGATATATTTGAACCAACATATGGAGCGACTGCTTCAGTGGCCTGGTGGTTATGGCTGAAATGGTTCAAAGCCCGTCCGAAGATGTGTAGTTTTTCTCTCTAAAATAATAAAACAAATTAGTTCAACTTGAACTTGTTTTCATTGAATAACATGATAAGAAAAACATGCTTAAATTAAGAGTTTCTAGAACATTCTGTAACACAAGTAACAAGGAACTCGCAACTTTGTTAGTTAATTCTTATGTTGCTTTGTTGAAGTTTTTACGACAACATATAACAACACGTTTGGTCTTGTTACTCGCGAAGTTATAGAGAAAATTTATGAGTTGTTCAAATATATCCTTTATTTATATAATGTTGATAAATTTATTTAAATACTTCCTTTTTTAATCAGCCCATTTTGTTCCCACTGCTGGGACTCGAGCCTTCTTCTTAGAGATAGGAGTTGGGCCATAATCCACCACGCGGGTCCAGTATTGGTGAATAGATTAGTGGCCAACCCATGTCGAAGTATTCAGGCCGCCCGAAGGCCCTCGACATAGCCTAACGACTGTTGTCCTAAGACAAACGGCTTGACGTGCCTTCCGAAGCATGGAAGCGCTCAGTTGAATAATGCCACTAGCACACACCCATCCAAGTCCTGACCGCAGCAAGTGTTGCTTAACTTGTTGATCGGTTAAGATCGACAAGTCAACCTTAAAATAAAGACCATAGAGTCTGTACTTGGACGAAAAATACATAAAAAGGCAGGTCAGAGAAGATATAACATGTCAATATATATAATATGTTGTTACACAATCGATGATTTACTAAATATGTAGGAAAATAAATAGGTATACAATCGATAAATAAATAAATATATAAAAACACCAGGATAGACATTAAATGTAACACAAGAAACGTGTTTTATTAACGAATTTTGTTTCAGAACTATCATTGAAACAGTAATACATAAAACCTTAGAGAGTAAGAAAGTCAGCTTCTTTTCCAGATCTAATATGATACGAGTACCATCTTCGACCGCATCGTCACTGACCATCAAGTGAGTAAGGAGTCAAACACTGGAATATCGTCAACAGAAAAAGTGTAATACAAGTGTGGTTTATTGACCGAGCGAGCAAAGCGAGCGAGGCATCTCTGCTTTAACTGGCCAAATTGACTTTCAACTGTCCGTATGTTTGTTAGGTTGTTCGTTGGCCTTCATGTACAGGTCGCATTATTCAACCAATCTTGACGAAACGTGGTATGCATGTTCTACTATTTAATATATTTTTTGTCGTCGGCAATTTTTTTATGGGGGTTTTTCCTAATGCGGCGATATGTACCGACCGATTTTGACAAAATTTGGTATACAAATTAGGTACATGAATTTAGCCCGTTCACTCGCGATTCGCCATATTTGCCAATAATACAATAGCTTTCGCAGAAATCAACCAACTTTTTCAGGAACTGCAACGAGTGTGGTTAAAGAGGAATTTCAAATATGAGCGTAATTGGTCAAGTGGTTTCCGAGATAACAGGTTGTGAAGTTCAAAACTGGACGACTTGGTAATACATTTTTAGCAAGAACATTTTGCTACTGTCTGCAGATGGCGCTGACTGCTAAAAATTGCCGCTGATATACTTTATTTGCTAGGTCTACTGTTACAAAATTACTAGTTTTACTCTACGAAATTTCGGTGATTGGTTTAAATTTCAGAAGGAAAGCAGGGATTAGTCCACGCGCGTGCTGCAACGTCTACTATGACAGCTGAGTCATAGCGGCGTGAACGATGTTATTGATTTAGCACGAGTTTTATTGAGTAATTTTTTTTAAAGCAGTTACTCTTCCTGATATTATTTTCGTTGGTTTTACTAGTGATAGTGATATGGACAGAGATTAGACTTAGGAATTCAGTGTACAGACCAAACCTATTAAGAAAATCGATTGTGTCTTGGATTGATGCCAAGAGCTAGGTGATCAGAAAAAACTGCTATTATTCTAAGTTATGTTTGGCACCCATGACATGTCTGTCTAGGTCTTACGTAAGGAAACCTAAAATTACACTTCAGTGGTTTATATTGTGCTACCTGCGGCACGCGGCATCGCTTTCTTGTACATAATGAACACACATCTGGAAAAAATTAACAAAATAAAAGACATTCCTTGTTGGGTTTCTTCCCGCCATCCAAAAGTTAATAAGCCGCCACAAAATACTTGCATTATATTGTACCGTTTTTTAGGATAAAACAAAAACAAGAACTAATTCAATGACATAGGGAATCAAAGAATTAAAAAAATGAAAAGGATGTATTGATACTTTTGATCTCGTAGAAATAATCATGTAAGACACTTGCTATGCGCGGAGACAGACAAATATACAGCGTGTGACTTAAAATATATAGTTAAACTAAAACCACACACACAGTAGCTTGCATACAATTGGGAACTAACTACTGCGTCCCAGGAAGGAGTATACATTCCGAGTTAAGCGAGTAACCGTAGTTTTTCTATTAAAAAAAACTAAGACAAAGACGGCAATGTAAATCTTAACGTAGACCAGGTAAAGACGGGGCCTGAGCTAGGGGTGCGGTGCGGAGAGTGAGCGCATGCAGGGCAGGGGGAAGGTGGATGAATAGGTGGCGTGGAGATTGCGGAGCCTATTGACCCCAATGAACTCCAAAAATAGATATGTCTAACAGAGCTGTTCAAAAAAATCTCGGAAAATTATTTTTTTCTAACTTTGTATGATAAAAATTATAACCGATTTCAATTTTGATACTTTACCATGTGAATCCTGACTAGTTGCAATCCACATTACCCACCAAATCTTTTAGATTTTACCCAACCTTTCAGTAATAACTACACCTTTTTCAACACGTTTGATAATAAAATTCTTTAACTGTAATTCCCAGAAACGGAAATTGATTATGTTATTTTTTATCTAGCGTTATATAGTTAGCTATATAAGAACCGTTTAAAATGTAAATTTTCAACAGTTCATCTCCAAGTGTACCTAAACATCCCCAGGGTCTGAGGAATTTAATCAAGCTGCCGTAAAATATTTGTTTTACACATAATTACTTGTGCCCTTGGGACTGTAAACAATTTGGCTAGGTCCTTTTTAATTACAACGGCCAAAGTTTTTCGACTTCTGGTTATTATCTAATAAAGTAGGGTCGAACTGGGGTTTCTTCAATGCCATAAATTTTGAATGCTCACGGCTAGCGGCTCGTCCGTTCCCGCTGCCATTTTATTGCACTCCTGGCCGCCAATACTGCCTTTGATATTATTTTGACAACTGGAAAATTCGTGTGTGCATTATTATTATGTATGCTAAAAATTTAATAGATAAATGGAATAGAAAAAAAATCCTAAAAAATTGAAACTACTTCAACGCCAAAAAGTGAGAAATAACTTGAAATTTATAGAGAGAAAAATTCCATCCTCGGACGGGATTCGAACCTTGGGCCACCGAGGTTCTGGCCTGAGCATCGAATTTTAACTCTCTTTTTGACTAACCGTCTTGCGGGGACGGAGCGACATCTATTGGACAGTTTAACAGTACCATCCAACCGAAAGAAGCATTATTTAGAAATACTTGAAACTTTCGTATTGACATCGCTGCCCTTGTAATTTTATAGTATTACTTTTTAAAGCACTAACGCCTGCTTAAGCGATCTCAAACATTGAAATTTATAGAGAGAAAAATTCAGTGATTTCAGAAAGATCAGAAGTCAGAAGACGCGGGTTCGAATCCCGTCCGAGGATGGAATTTTTCTCTCTATAAATTGCAATGTTTGAGATCGCTTAAGCAGGCGTTAGTGCTTTAAAAAGTAATACTATGAGAAATAACTTGTTGAAATCGGTACCATGATAGTTCAATAGTAGGTAGGTACCTATTATCACAATATTGTGCGCATGGTACCTACTTCGACAAATTATTTCTCACCTTTTAATGTTGAAATCGGTCCATTTTTTGGCATCCGTCCATCGATACCAAATAGAACTCCCTATTTCTGTATTTTTTTTTACCCTATTGACGATCGTCGCTCGCACCGGTGCGGTGGTTCAGTTTCTGAGTCAGGGAACATTTCTAATTTTAAAGTATATTTTTTAAAAGAGTATGCAATTCATATGCTTAATAACCTCATACGTATTCAATTTCATACTTTCCTAAGTGGACGCTTACAACGGAAAAAATATCAACTGCCAAACAATTTTTACTTTGTAGCCCTAGTAGTTTACATACATACATACATAAAATCACGCCTCTTTCCCGTAGGGGTAGGCAGAGACCACGGATTTCCACTTAAGTACTACGATCCTGACATATCTCTTTCGCTTCATCTATACTCATCAATCCTTTCATACATAAGCGTCGCTTTAGGGTACTTTTGACCTGGCCTTTTTTCAGAACGTCTTCAATCTGATTTCGGAACGTTCGCCTAGGTCTTCCCCTTCCAACACTTCCGTTTACTTGTCCCATGTATACCTGTTTAGTCATTCTCATTTCATTCATTCTCTCCCCATGTCTAAACCATAGTTTTCGCTATGCGTTAATGAATCAGTTTGTTAGGACTAAAGGATGTAATTACCTATACAGAGTACCTGGATAACCGGGCTTTGCCCGTAAATAGACAATAGATTTTCATGGTCTAACCTCAAACCAAACACTAATTGGCTTAGTGTTGCTTAACAGCGCCATCTATTGTCAAGTAGCTTTAGTGTTGCTGTGTCGGTAAAACGTTTAAATTGTTGTTTAAGCTCTAGTTGCCATAATGAGATTACAGCAGTTTTTCATTGCCTGAAAACACAAAAATAACAATGTTTTCTAAAAATTAAGAATAGCTAGGTCAATCTATCGGCTCCGAAACCCCTATAGCATACTAAATTACATGAAAACCGTTTTCGAGATTCTGATTAGATATATAAAAGAATCGCTCGTTTGAGTGTATTAGATAAAGGTTAATTTGATTGTTGTTTGAATTGTGTTTACCAAACCTTCACATAACAGCGAATACAATTAACTGTAAACACATACCGTACCCAGAAGATTAGCCAGTTGAAGTGGCAGTGGGCAGGGCACATAGCACGCAGAATAGATGGCCGATGAGGCCGAAAGGTTCTGGAGTGGAGACCACGGACCGGCAAGCGCAGCGTAGGTCGTCCACCGACACGGTGGACAGACGACCTGATGAAGGTCGCAGGACGACGTTGGATGCAGGCCGCTTCCAACCGGTCCTTTTGGAAAATCATGGGGGAGGCGTATGTTCAGCAGTGGACGTCCTACGGCTGAGATGATAATGATGACATACCGTCTTACTCTATTTATATAACTAAAGATATTCCAGAGTTTAAACAATTTTATTATATTTGTAACTACACTCCACAAACCCATAAAGTCGCCTTGGCATACGTGTATGCCAAACAAAACTTTCGTAAAGCCGCCTTGGGGTACAGGTATGCAAAGGCCAAATCAAATAAGGATCCAATTAGAAATGTTAACTATTCAAATATACAATAGATTTCAGCTAATGTTTTGTTTATTGATGCTGTAAAGGACCTGGAAAAAATGTTATATGACAAATTATCATTTGGAAGATACCAGATCGGTAATGTAAACGAAAAAGCAACAGTCACTTGTTTTTTTAATTGTAAGTTTAAGTTTAAGTAGTACTATTATTGCAATTTCGAGTAAAAAATCTAATAAAAGTATTATGATCCTGCTAAAATATGTTTTTTTACAGACAGCGGCCATTTTGTGGGCTTTTTTTAGTTTTCTTGCAATTTATAAGTGAATAACAATAATTTTGAAAGAACAACATAACATGCCCATTTAGGGGACATAGGGGAACTACTGTTCTTCTATAGTTACATTTTGTAAATAGATGTGTTTAATAATAGATAAACTAAATGAATCTATATTACTTTGTTTCTGAGTTACTATAAGCATTCAAAGCAGACCAGTCTCCGTCTGATTCCAGTTTAAAAACTCTAGCAGTAATTGAAAACGTCGATACGAGCCAAATGTAACTAGTAGCAAGCACAACAATACTACATACCTAAAACAAAGTCTACCTTTAATTTTCTAAACAAGTGAACGTCGTTACCTAAGCCTCCATTGTTTCCTAGAAGACCTTTGAAGCGTTTTCAGATAAAATATCAGTTGAGGCCTGTTTACATTGAGCGAGCTTTGCCATGTTGGTGCGAGTCAGTGTAAAAATGTTCATAAAAATTCGCGTAGCTAATAGTTTTTTGATAATTACCAGATTGGAAACTATACTCTTTTGAAATCCATCTAGTTCACTCTTTTTCAATCTATGTTCACAGTACGGCCAGTAGTTAAGATTGTAAAGTCTGGTCAGCATACGTGTTTCCAGTTTTATTTTTAAATAAGCTGCGCTCTACGGTTTCACCCGCGTGGTAATGGATGATGATGATGATGGATCAAAATATATAATTGCGGCATTGTGTTTTCTCGTTTTTATACTTAAATAATAATTACTGCGTTTATGTTAGGGATTTTACCGAACTTATTTGATGTTTTGTTATAAAAACCAACGTGGTGTTCACTCATTATTAATTAAACTTACGGGATTACTCACGTAATATTTATCGGATAGGTCCGACTATAGTTTCGACCACATTCGGTGGTCTTTTTCAAGGAGTGTTCGGGACGTCCGCGTCGATGACGTCTCGCTTAGCACTGATGTTTACATTTACTTATTTTTGAAAGTTTTATTGACAACGTGGACCATTCCTTAGGTGAAGTAGCCTCGCCAACCTTTCCGGCTTAACTTTAAACAATGCCTTTCAAAGTTGGTCTTTGATTACATCGACAATACACAGAGCAAAGTAATTTACAATTCTCTTTTACTTGTTATCTGTAAACCAGTTTCCTGCTGTTTACTGCACTCATTGGAAAGAACTGCTTCCTACAAAGAAACCGCTGAGCAGTTTTTCAAGCAATATTTCATAAATGAATACTTTTATGAGATACTCAGATCTGCGATGGAAAACTCAATTTGTACAGGGAGCACTTTGCTTGATAATTGCTACCACAGAATTTCTGTGTTACATTGCGTTGTTCTGCACAGTGCAGTGTCGGATGTTTACGGTTTAAGAACTTTATTTCTTTATCTTAATTAATTTAATTCTTAATTTTTATTTTTTAACAAAATGTACTTTGCAATTTTTAAGAGAAAAATTACGTATCCTCGAAAGAGTCTGAACTCGCGTCTTCCGACAGTTCGTGTCAGATGCCATGACTGCTAGGCCACCGAGGCAATTTATCCGAGTATCAAATTTAACTCTACTCCTACTCTTAGAATTGTAGCTGTGTGGTTTTGTGCTCGGAACCCCGAGAGATCCGATCAGCGGCGGACAGTTTTTATATTGCAAAAGCGGGCAGTTCGAGCAATCTATGAAATGGGTCCCCGCGAATCCTTAAGACAAATGTTCAAAGAAATTAATATATTAACTCTTCCATCTTTGTATATCCTAGAAAATATAATGTACGTTCGTAAAAATATAAAGAAGTTTAGAATAAATAGTGATATGCATAATATTAATACTAGAAATAAGGATAGGATAGCTGTATCTAAATTTAGACTCACGAAAACTAAAAATAAGTCCTTCTTAGGCAATTGTGTACGTTTCTATAATAAAATCCCGAAAGACATTACTGAGCTCACTGAAGGGAAATTCAAGTTACGTGTCAAAAATATACTAATGAAAAAAGCCTATTATAAATTGAGTCACTACTTAGAAGACAAAGATGCCTGGAAGCTTTCCACTTCTGCCTAGTAGCCAACTATTGAATAAATTTGTTATTTTAATACTACTCATATGTAACCTCAATGTACAAAGACTTGAAAAAATAATGGCCCACGAGTTTCTTGCTGCTTCTTCTCGGCGGTGGTTCTTTTCCGAAGACAGCGGTAGAATCATTTAAAAATTTTGACGTTCATAAGAGTGTCTATGATGCCTAAACTGAATAAATAATTTTTGAATTTGAATTTGAATTTTGAATTTGAATTGTTCTTTAAGTCTCTTTCGAAAATTCCCAGTAATTTCATCAATTCAGCAGACGCTTTTCAAAACACATCAAAACAGTGAAGTGCGAATGGACTGATACAGCTGACCACTTCATCGTGGCTCGTTGCCAAGTCACTTTGTATCGTACTTTACAGTCTCCGAAAAAACCCGTTCACCCTACGCCCTTTGATTTACAAAGGACACCTGCGTGATCAATTCTCGTAGTTGTGTGGATGCTGCCAAATTATTTCCGTTGACAATACTTTGGTACTATAAATACTTATAAGCGTGTAAGTATAGTATATTATGTCAACGAACTAAGCGTGCTATCAAACAGAGAGCGATCATGCGTTCACGCGGTCAGTTTTGCGTTATTTGTGTTGTATTACGTTACATAGATATAACCGGAGGCGTTCAGCCGTGCGATTCTCTAAGAACAAATATCGTTGCATCTTTGACAACATCCGTGAAACAAATGACGAAATAACAAGAAACTTTAGAAAAGCAACCTCGTGTACAAGGGCGATATCTCATAAAGTATTTGACATCGGTGAGCTCGTCCACGAACGCAACGACGAATCATTTGAGAATCGCACGGCTGACCGCGTCGGTCAACTGTGGGTAGACTGTGGGTATATCTATGTAACGTAATACAACACAAAGAACGCAAAACTGACCGCGTGAACGCGTGAACGCTATCTGTCTGATAGCACCCTACTCACAAAATTATGTACTCAGCTGAGTTAATAGCGTTCCAAGTTCTATATACATACTGACACTACTACATAAAAAGTGTAATATATGCAAATGCGCTAGTGTGTGTGTGAGTGTGTGAATGTGTGTGTATGTGTAGTCTGTTATGATTTTCTATTTCTAACCTAATGTTTTATTATTTTATTGTTTGATGAATAGACAGATCTTATTACTAGATTATATTTTAGACGATAGGTAATTTTATGCATTGCTATTGGAAATAAAAATATATCATAATCAAAATATTTATTTTTGTTTAAGGCGCTCCAATCCTAATTTTAAAACAATTTACGGTGCTTTACATAAGGTTGAGAATTGCCTACCAGAATGGACGATTGGTGCTAATACTTTTTATATTTATTTCGTACAATTAAATGATACAATTTTAATGATAAAGGAGTCCATAGTTCACTAGTAAATTTCATTGGGAATTCGAATGTGATACATTAATTGAAATATATTTGCCCATAATTGAATTAAAATGCTTTTTCCCACGAAGCACGTAAGAAAAATTGCAAAATTTAGGGAATGTTGCCGATTTTTTTCTATCGAGCCAAGTTTGCTCAATCGTGTATTGGCTTCCATACTTCATAAGGACGTATATTCAATTTACACTAGGTTTTTTTCCAACTTCGGTTATTAGGTTTAAGCGTCGAAAAACTAAGTTTTCGCGAAATTTGGAACTCATTTCGCCTTAAGGCAATGTTACAGTAAGCATGTGCTATAAAAATTTGTTTCGTAAATTAAGCTCAAAATGGTATGTGTGAAAGCTATAAGGTGTGGAAGCACAGATATCAGATATAGATGTTCTATAGATAACGCAAGTATCACGTATATGTATTGAAAACAAGCATGTCGACTTTTCAATGAATTGAATTACGTAACTTTATTAATATAATTTTAAAAACAATTTAGTTTTCACGGCCGTTCGGCTCCACCAACAGACACTGCGCGAAGTGTAAGTAGTGGTGGCCAACCTTGACGCTTGGTCGGGGTTCGGACACGTGAAGTTACATTTGCGTTATCTATTGTACATATTATTATATTTCTGTGTGTTAAGTACCTACATAGACAGATATCGTTGACCAACCGACATTGGTCGGTAAGTTGCCACAGAATATCCCCCCTCGTATTTCTAACGAAAAAACATCCTGAAATATTTATGTGATCTCTATTATTTTTCCTTATTTTATCTACCGACTTCAAAAAAAGGAGGAGGTACTCAATTCGACTGTATTTTTTTTTACTTTTTATTTTTATGTTTGTTATCTCATAACTTATGATACCGTGAACCGATTCTCAAAATTCTTGTTTGAAAGCTGGTGCTTACCGTGTGGTCCAATTTAAATTTAATGAAATTCGGTCCAATAGTTTTTGAGTTCCACTCCAATAACTGATTTTTACCAAAGTAACAGAATGGAAGTCGGTATAAAATTTTTCAAATTACACTTTTAAAATGTATGTACATACCTTTAAACATGTATTTAAAACACGTATTATAATAAAATGTTTTCATAGTATATAGGTATATATGTAATGTAATAAATATCTTGTATTTAATTTCAAAGGAATTCTGGTCAATCATTTGGTTTAATATGGACCTAAAAGGTTATAATAGTATAGCCTGCATGATGTCAATGACTACAATTGTAAAACAATTTTGTTTTGTGGTGAATATGTAAAATTTTAATTACTCACGTATGTATTTTATTGGACAATATTATATATATATATATAATGTACATGTTTGTGCCGTTTGGGGTCGAAACTTTAGGCCCATGGGGGCCGTCCGCTCTCAACTTGTTTAGGGATCTAGCAAAACGTTTGTTTGAGGCGTCGGGTGACCGAAATGCTGGCGCCTATTTTGGGCAAAAACTTAGCATTGCCATCCAGCGTGGCAATGCTGCCAGGGTTTTGGCCACTTTTCCCCCCACCATGGGGCATATAGATTAGATAGTTATTTTTTTTTTTAATTTAATTTTTAGTTACTAACAATGTAATGTTTAAATGACATATAAAGCAGTAAGTACTAGTATGTACTTATATATAATAAATGATTTTGACTTGTAATTAAATGTTTAAATTTGATTACCCGAAGTAAACTTCCATATGAATATATCCATCTGTTCTTCATTTTTGATTTGCAAATTGTTTTACTATTAAACTTATTACTATGATTACCTAATGAAATAATTTATATTAAAATTATATATACTAAAGTTTAAAAATTGGGTGTAGCTCTGTTTGAGTAATATTTCCCTTATTACATGGAATGGTGAAAAGAGTAATAATGTTTTCAAGTTTATGGCTTAAGATTAGACACACACAAAGAAAATATTTCTATAGACTAAAAGTTCTATAAACTACATATTAACATTACAAGCTACTTATATATATTAAGTTTTTTGAGGAGCCAATACCAGCAGTACATATCATATTTTTTTAAGCCGTACTAAGCTATACTAATGCGTTTCGTCATTAGAGCGTATGATCCCGATTTTTAGGATCAACCATTTATCAGTCCCGATATTCGAAATTGAAGATTTCCTGATCAGAAATTTCCTGGATTAAAATCGTTTTGTGTTTTCATATCTTATATAAATTTTCTCAACTTAAGGTGCTGTCAGCTCAGCGCTTGACTACGTTTAATTTCCTTTACTTAAAATCAAGCAAGCGCATCTCGTAAAGGGTAGAAAATTATTAAGAAATAATGCGCACTCTTAAATAAAAAATAATATTAATATGTCAATGTATATCAAAAATTGCTATTTTATGAGCATATAAGTTTCATGACTAATACAATGAGAATAAAGAGCAAAGTTGTTTTAAAAGTGAAATTAAGTGGTATGGTTGAACTTTTTTTAATGTACTCTAGAATGTTAAATATGTTTTATGTATTCCGTCAATGTGTACCTAGAAGTCTTAAGCTTTCTACACACCATGCAATTTCGAATGCAACATGCTGTAGCAATCTGCTGTGATCCAGCAAATTGTATCGTATGTAGGCTCCCTTCCAACATGTTAGACGTCGTATTGTACGTCCTAGCATCCAGCAGATTGTTACAGCAAATTTTAAGCTGCGTTTTAACGTGAGTAGTGCGGTTGCATGCAATCTGGGCTCAGTCGCGATCGTGCCGCCGCCCGTGGCTAGTGTCGCTGTGTATTTTATAATTTAAATATGTAAATTGATGCAAAAATTTATACTACAAAAAAAACTATGGTGATAAGAATTTCAAAAATCTATTAATAACTTGCCACATTTGAGGAATAATACGAGTAATAAGCTATGGCGTATTTTTACTTTTCTTAGCAACTGATGTTTTTTCTTTGTGAAAATAATTGACACGCCATTGTTCCTTCCTATCCAAATTTCTCTAGACTAGAATTAATGATTTTAATAATTAAATAACATAATAATAGGTATTACATATTGTAGTATTGCTGTGCATCTATTAATGTTCAAAGTAAAAATTAATGTTTATTGTCAGTCGCAGTAGGTATAGTTCAGCGAACTCAGCGAAGGCAATTTCAAGACCCGTTTTTAATATTTGGACAGCATTTGAGCCATTTTCAGTCACGTGCGCACGCTGTGGCGATCCAACGCGGTATGAAATTGTAATCGCCGCTGCAACGTGTGTAGAGTACGTACAACCGCGACTACAGCAGATTGCTACAACATGTTGCGTTCGGGGTTGCATCGTATGTAGACGGCTTTAGAGGGGTCACATTATTTTTTGTAGTTCTTATTAAATCACTGCTTATGAGATAAACTGCTTTTTTTAAAAGCAGTTTATCTCATACCCTCATTTTTATCGGGATTGCATCCATGGATGCAGCATCTTAACGAACGGGCTTGTTATGGCCAAATGCACATATGGTATTAACGTCAAAACGGTGATTTTTGTGAAAAATGCTCATGTATTTTAAAAAACTTTTTGTTAATCTTATTAAATACGTCTACTTACTAGGTATTTAAATGCGCACTTTTTTACATTTTTAGTCGATGTTATGAAAGATATTACTTAATTATCAAACTTTTAAAGATGAGTAAGTTAAGGCTAATATAATTTCAGTGAGATATATCTCTGATAATTGAAATAACTTTAATTATACTACATGAATATTGTGTTTTACGTTTGGTTATCTGACTCTACGTCTGATTATTACTTTGCATAGTTCATTATACAGGCAATTCCTAAATTCTTTATTATTCCTATAATAATCTTTGGTATTTTGGTATTGACAATGTATAATCTCTAAATATCGAGTGAAGAGGTCCACTGAATATTTAGGGCGTCTAGGCTTACCTAGGATAAACTGGTATCTTTGAAACTTTTACATTTTTTACTGATCACTTTTAAAATAAAGAGTTCCATTAAGTGTATATTGACAACTGTAAATCACTACATTATAAAGTCCTCCGCAGCGTCTGTCTGAGTGTTCGCGATAAACTCAAACCTACTGCACCGATGATTATGTTGATTTCACCAAATGGATAGAGTGGTTCTCGAGGAAGGTTTTAGTATATAATTTGCCAAGTTTTTGTATACATTGGCTAAAATATAATGATGTTTGTTGAATGTGTCGGAAAAAATTAGACGTCTTCTTTAAAACGAAAATGCTGGCTAAACCCTTTGAGAAATAATAAAATAATGTATAGTAGAATTGTGTATCTTATATAGATCTACAGAAATGTCTACAATGGCATATGTCTTTCTCTTAAGGATAACATACAATATCCATTTCAATACTTTAATAAATTGGCAATTAATTATAAAGTGGTAATTGGAAAGTTATTTACACAAATACGGTATTAATCCTTATCATTTAATAAGTTAGAGGCTTTATGCGTTTCTCGGGGAAGAACATATGGTTCTTTTTATCATCATCATCATCATCAATCACCACGCGGGTGAAACCGCAGAACGCAACTAGTAAAAAATAAAGACTTGTAGATACAAATAAAAAAGTAGGGATTTAGCCAATACAGAAAAAAGTTGATCAACATTGAGATTTGGAATGACTGTCAAGCTTTTGTTGCCTTTTTAACTCAAATGAATTAGTAAGTTACTAGTAATTATTTGATGAAATAAGTACCATTACATAATATAATTAACAATGCATTCGTTCCAAATCACGCGTCTTAATACATGCATAATATGCGTCTTCGTATGGAACTCTTGGTGTTAGACTCCAATTATGGGCGGAGTTTGGTAACTCATACTGTGAGGCGTGACCGTTCGTTCTGTACAAACAAGAACTATTTATTCTGTGGAGTTGTCCACCAACTACTTGAGATATATTTGTCCGCAGTAAATATCACAACGATATTAACTTTTGCTACGGTTTTGCTATACTTGGCTATATACCAGTGTGATTACATTGGCCATAGTTTCCAGGTATTAATTTTTTCTGGAGGCCGCACAGCCCACGTAAAAAAATAATTTTACCACCATGTTTTTTACCAGTGGGTCAAGCACGTCTGTTTAGGTGTAATGTAATCGCATCGTTAAAGTATTGAGTACAAACTGTCATTTATCTAGTACAATAGTGGCACAGATAACTCATAGTTTGTACTGAATATGTAAACAACTCGTTAACGTTACACTTAAGGCGCGCTCGTAACCTGATAATAGTAAAAAGCAAAATTTTTCAACATCTAGTGTAACGAAACAGATAAATAATATTCTATGAAAAAATACTTAGATTAGAAAAGGAACAGGCAAAGAGTAATAACCGAACAGAATTCATAAATATTACTCGTCGCTCTCTGCAGAAAAAAATCCTAAATAGGTCCATAAAAATAAACTTACACGTGCAAACTCTCAGAATTTTCAGCGTTCACACTATATTTTTATTTAGGTAATACATAGCCAACATATAGTACTAAATTAGTAACTAGCAGATTTTTCAATTGTGTTAGTATTTATCGAAAAATATAAAGAAAACGTAAAAAATTAATGCATTTTCGAATTACATCGTCCAATCTAAAAAGCGATTTTCAACCTTACGTAAAGCATCGTAAATTATTTTAAAATTGGGGTTGGACCGCGCCTTAAACAGATGTTCGTGCTGGGCCCACAGGTTTTTACTACAAATTGTAGGTTTAGGTTTAAAGAATTTTATTCTCAAATAAGACACTTAGTCACTTTCTTGAGAACATAGCGATACTTAAAAAACTTAATATTCGTTCTTCGTTATTATGCATGTAATGATTTGAAACTTGTTTGACATAGTTGATCTCACAACTTGTTTTGTTGAGGTTTGCGTTCCCACTACAGAAAACTGTAGAGTATGTGTGTTATTTCTAGTCTGGCAACATGTTTAGATCATCAACATGTTGTGTGACCGCGTACGCTACTCTATACATTGACATAAACAGTAACTACAACATTTATTTATTTATTGGGTACCAACATGTTATACATTAAGAATACAATTCACAACAGACTCTTACTAAATGCTAACACAATTATAGGTACCGACTACACGCACTAATATATACGAGCGGTTCACAAATTAAAGTAGATAATAATATGTACAATTACGAATGAAAATAAATCACATTTTTGACTGGTTTTTAAGACATCATAATAAGTTCAATTTATTGCAATAAATATAAACAACAACAAATATAAGCGTAATCCGAAGCAATCCAGAAAAACATTTGAACCAATTTACAAAATTTTTGTCAATTTATTAAAATGATTATTAAAAAAGAAAAGAATAATAACAATAAATCCGAGAAAATAAAGAAATAAAGAGTATAATAATAATAATAATCATTCACTGGTTAGTCCTGCGTGCATTATATTCAATGGTCCGAGTCAATACTGCGGATAGCTTCCTTTAAAACTACGAACACTGTCGGTAAAAAGATCCATGGAATAATTTGTACTCAATCTATTAAGTTCGGTGATAAGTCTATTGAGAGGTGCATTTTTTCCAAGATTGGTATAATTATTGAGGTTTTTGAAAACATTGAGCCTTGAAGCTCTGGTGAACATTTTTGGCGCAGAGAAGCACAAAAGAGACAGCAGTTCAGGAACATCCAGTGTTCCGTTAACAAGTTTCATGTTCATATTTAGGCAGTGCAAACTCACCGTAAGAAGCAAGAGCATACTAGTAAGAGGATATATGCATCACAATTTAAAATGCCTTTAGTAGTATAATGTCCAGCTATGATGATAACAGTTAGATATGGCCAAGATGTAAATAGTCTTCAATATTATATTGACCCCATAATGATTTCATACATTCTTTAATATTTATAAGTTTACACACTCATTATATATCCTCGTACTAAGATTCCCTGTATTGTGAAGGCTTTACAGCTACTCACTGTTTTAAACTTTCGCGGTTGTTAACTTCATTATTATAATTAGTACTCACGGGATGTACACCACGATTAGGCAGGTTTTGGAGTTCCCGATAATCCGGCGCAGTTACATGCACCATGTTCACCATACCAATTATAATGTTCAGTTACTTTTCTATTTTTCGAAAAAACTTGCATATAAGCGTTGCATTTATAATCGACTTCTAAAGAGGAGGAGGTCGATTGTATGAGTTATTATCCATGTTGACCGATTTCTCCTCCATTTGTGGACCGATTCTCAAAATTATTGTTTAGTTTGGTAGACTATACTTTCGAGGTAGTCCCATTTAAATTTAATCTCAATCTCAAATTTTCGGTCAATTAGATTTTGAGTTACACTCCAATATCTAAAAGTGTTTCGCCTATCTTGATGATGTCATCATTGACGGTAAATGACAATCAATCCCGTAAGTAGTAGGTCGGCGTAGTAGTAGGTCGATAAAAATGATGAAAATTTTATTTACCGAGAAATGAAACCGACTTCAAAACCAAAAAGTGGAAATAACTTATCGAAGTGGGAACCATGCGCACAATATAGTAATAAAAGGTACTTTTGAACAATCATGGTACCGAATTCAACATGTTATTTCGTACTTTTTGGTGTTGAAGTCGGTTCCATTTTTTACGGTAATTCATTATGAACGTTTCATTAATTTAAATATGTTTTATGGTATTTAGTAATGACTATATTTAAATTTATGCAGCGTTTATAAATATGGCCGTTTAATAAAAACTTTTATAAAGTTGAGGCCTATTTCGTCTGGACGCCACAAAATTTATCTACATTTGAAGACTTCCTAAATAACGAAACAAAATTAAGCGTTTCCTTCGGGCGGACATTTATTTGCGTTATTCAAACGAGACACAATTAGATTCTCTTGGCTATTACTTGCGAACAAAATGTTAAACTAAGGGTTCTAAGGAATACAGAACGCTTGGATTATTTATTTAGGTTTTTTTGGCACGACCTTAAAGGCATTTTGTATATTAAATAAGATGATTACAATACAATACAATACAATACAATACAATACAATACAATACAATACAATACAATACAATACAATACAATACAATACAATACAATACAATACAATACAATACAATACAATACAATACAATACAATACAATACAATACAATACAATACAATACAATACAATACAATACAATACAATACAATACAATACAATACAATACAATACAATACAATACAATACAATACAATACAATACAATACAATACAATACAATACAATACAATACAATACAATACAATACAATACAATACAATACAATACAATACAATACAATACAATACAATACAATACAATACAATACAATACAATACAATACAATACAATACAATACAATACAATACAATACAATACAATACAATACAATACAATACAATACAATACAATACAATACAATACAATACAATACAATACAATACAATACAATACAATACAATACAATACAATACAATACAATACAATACAATACAATACAATACAATACAATACAATACAATACAATACAATACAATACAATACAATACAATACAATACAATACAATACAATACAATACAATACAATACAATACAATACAATACAATACAATACAATACAATACAATAAAATACATCATCATCAGCAAGTATCAGTCCACTGCTGGACATATGTCTCTCCTAAAGCACGCCACTGAGCTCGATCTTCGGCTTTTCTCAACCAGCTGCTACCAGCCACTTTGCGTATGTCGTCGCTCCACCTAGCCGGAGGACGTCCTACACTACGTTTGCCGAGTCGCGGTCTGTACTCAAGAACACGTCTTCCCTAGCGGTTATCGGTTCTTATAATAAAATACAAATATACTTAATTGGCACTAAAAATATATATTACTATAAAATATATATCTAAAATAAGTATGTATAAAAGGCGGTGTTATCGCTTAGAGCGATCTCTTCGAGACTTCATTTACTATATTTCAAAACTCGTTAACTCTAGATTATGGGATCAAATGGTAAGTCATAGTTAAACATTATGATGACTATCTATGGATGGCTTAAAATAAAAATGACTTTCTATGAATGCCTTAATAGATTTTATGGAATCGGCGTACTTCCTTTGTTACACTTTTATGTTTTAAATAGCAATGACACCTTCACGTCCTCGAAGGGGTTGGCAGAGGTGTAGAGTGTCAGGAATTCTGTCACCAAGTAAGGTCAGGGTTATGAAAAGCACTATAGCATGTAAAATTCCTGACCGAATGAGTCTCAAAAACTATCTCGCACAAAAGGTCTATATGAACTATATTTTAGGTTTTGAGTGACACTGCAACTGTAATGGGCAAACGTAGTGCTTATCATCAGGCCAACGTTTTGCCGGTCTGATCCCTTGTTTGCATAAAAAACACATTTCGCTAGATATCATTAAAACTATGGCAGTCTATAGCATCTACTGAGTACAGTTATATAGGTGAGGTTGATCTTTTTTCAGTAAGACCTAAAAATAATTTCATCGACCTAGAAATCTTAGCCCAGACACTACTCAGATGTGACACTTTCGCCACTGGACGGAGGTATTTGTAAAAACTCGTTAGATTAGTTTGAGAATAGATTACTTAGATAGTAATGATAAAATTCATAATGAACATATTAGTGATTTTATATGAAAATCTAAGGTTTGACGGGAGAGTTTTGTATAATATCGGGAGACCCTTGAAATTTTTAGATTGCTAAGACAAATATTGATCATCACAATGTATATTATATATCAAACTATACATCGAGATAATCCAAATACGAAATATTCCAGGGTCTCCCGGTATTATACAAAACTCTCCCGTCAAACCTTACATTTTATGGTTTTCATGGTGACGCAAACCTATGGCTACCTACTTATGATTTGTATAACCTTTTTATAGATGACTAACTGGCTATATGGGACACGAAACCATAGAAATAAATTCAAATAAAGATTGAAATTTTCAAAAAAAACCTTTGGTGGATGTTGAAAAAAGGTTAATAATAATTGTTAGAAATATTAAAAGACATAAATGCTAAAATATTAAGATTATAGCTCCAGCGTTTCAGGCCAGAAATTAGAAGTACGAGTCGTGTGTCCCGAAAGTCAACGATAACCTGGTACCGGGCGAAAGGGCATGCTATACCAGTTATATAAAACTATGAAATGAATACAATAAAAAAAATACATATATATTTGGGCCTCGGCCCAAAATTACTACGTTTTAATAATTTATGGTCCATATCTGTTTTCTATCTGAGAATCTTGACCCTTTTCTACGGACTTCCAAAAAGGAGGAGGTACTCAACTCGACTGTATATTTTTTATGTTCGTTACCTCGTAACTTTCGATAGGGTGAACCGATTCTCAAAATGATTGTATTGTTTGAAATCTTCTTTGATTTTGCTTCCCTTGTAGTCCCATTTAAACGTCATCAAATTCGGTCCAGTAGAATTTGAGTTACACTTCAATAACTGAATAGAATGGAAGTCGGTATTAAATTTTTCAAATTGTACTTGTTTATGATAGATAGGCCAGAGGTGGAAAACTACATTAGATCTATAATTACTACCAAATTTAGTTTTAGTTTAATGTTTTGAGAAATAATTCGTGAAGATATATCAAATTCAAAATCTAGCATTAGCTAGATTTTGAATTAGATTGGCCACATATATATAACATCCTTAAAGTAGCAACATATAATATATGTTGCTACTTTAAGGATGTTATATACAGTGTTGAAAGATATTTCTTATTGTGTGGCCAATCCCTAACAATTGGTTTGAATTGGTACGTATTCACACCTTATAGTAACTTGTAGAAATACCTCTGCACCTCATACATACACAATGAAAAAACTACCTAATAGGTACCTACTGCCTAGAAACAGACTGGAATGTTTTAGAATAATTGGACAATAGAAAGAGCTAATGTAAAAATCCTAAAAATTGACAAAACATCTAACAAGGAGGGCCTGATTAGATCTCTTCCATTTCTACTGATAAAGTATCACCAAAAATGTTATCGCAAATTCGCCGAAACCAGATCAAACTAGCTGAAACGTATAATATGATTTATTAAATGGCACGACCCCACTTGAATTCACTCCAATCAAATACCGATTCAGCATTCAATTGATCAATCAACGGACTTCTGCCTCTACACGACGAAATAGACTAGAAATATCAAAACGAATAAATAAAATAGATAGTAGTCGCGAAAAACCTATTATTGTTATAGGAATGGAAAAGTAATTAAAACGATTTATGCGCTGTAAAACTTCACACTCACCCTTGTGTCTCACGCCTCAGTCCAAACAGAAAAAAAACCCACAAAAACCACTTCACTACACAAAATAAGTATCACACTGTCACTGATTAATTTATCCTTCACGCAAATATTGTCATTATATTATTTTTAGTCACTGTATCGAAAATAGTACGGCGTCCGTTCAATTTTTTACGGTGGTTAGGATTTTTGGTGCGATGCGACGCGGACGTTGCGCACGGCGTCTCGCGAGCGACTAGCCGCCAGGGGCAGACAGGCGCGCGAAAATCGCGGGAAAACGACGCGAAAAACGCGCGAAATCTCCCAGCTCGAGGTGGTTTGACGTACGTTACGGGAGCTGGAAAAAAAAGGGAACTGGGTGAAAGCATCTAGAATATAAATTACCTTATTTTCAGATATTGTTATGCGATTTTTTGGCCAGATTATGTAAATGTTATGGGAAGTATCGGTGTGGAGTTAATGGGAGATGGGAATTAAAAAAGTTGATATTGATGTAGTTAAGAAACTCCCGGCGAGCGCCCGCGAAAAGATTTATGTAAGAACGTTCCGTCTTTATTAAATTTGTCGTGATTTTCAATCGTTTTGGGCAGGAAAGTTGAGTTATGGAACCCTCAAACTAAATGACGATAATGTTTTAGAAATATCGAGACATTTTTTAAAGTCTCAGGTGTTTTATGTTTAGGAAAAAACATTCATAATAAGTTATATGATTATTAACGAGATATTTACCGTGGTAAGGTTGTGGAATGAGCTCCCGATATTTCGGCGCAGTTACATGCACCATGTTCACGGGAAGACTGAAGAATGCGGGTGGTTGGTCAAAAAGTTTAAAAGTTAGGTGCAGACATAACGATCTACCCTCTTTCTTAGTCTTTTGCTACGGTTATCACTGAACCCGCATTCTTCAGTCTTCCCGTGAACATGGTGCATGTAACTGCGCCGAAATATCGGGAGCTCATTCCACAACCTTACCACGGTAAATATCCCGTTAATAATCATATAACTTTAGAGAACAACCGTGATAGTTTAAAACAGTGATTCATAATAAGATCTATATGATAAAGTATTACTTTAGGATTCCAGACGAAATTGTAGCTAGTACCCAAGGAATAATCTCAAAACTACACGAGTTAGGAATGGTACCTATCTGTTGACCCTCCATACTAACTAGACCTTGCTAATGACCGATTTATACGCTTTCTAGAAATTCAGATAACTCGTTATTTAAACATAGACTAGGCAGAGAAAAACGTCTAAGCACGTTAAGTCTTAGCACTGCGCACAGCTACTACAAATAAAACTAAACAACGTCATTTAAAGCTAAGCAATATAAGGAAAGCCGTAAGAATTCGTTGATTCCTATCTTCAGGATATTAATCCAATAATATAGTGTAACCAATATAGTGTAACCAATAAATAAAGTGTAACCAATAATAAAGTGTAACCAATAATAAAGTGTACCCAATGAATAAAGTGTAACCAATAAAAAAAGTGTAACCAATAATAAAGTGTAACCAATAAATAAAGTGTAACCAATAATAAAGTGTAACCAATAAATATAGTGTAACCAATAATAAAGTGTAACCAATAATAAAATAACGAGAACCACAGTCTTTAATAAAGGCAGCTCACAATAACAGATAATGTATATGCTCCGTCACATGTGACGAACTGCACTGCGTTTCATGTGCTTGTAATTTCGCCAGTAACCAGAACGTAGTGTTGGGAACATTACAGCTTCGTGGTACGAATACATTCACAAAAAGTTCTAGAACACGTTCCAATATCACACTCTTACCATAAGATGCAAGATTAAGATGACAAAGTGTAGCGTGTCTTGCCCTACTGATACCATTATTATGTTCTCTTTTGTAAGGCAACACACTGGAGCTAACTATAAGCGAACATTTGTTATATCAATTAAGAAATTGGCGATACAGTCCGACATTATATAGAAGACAAAGATGCTTGGAGTCCACTTCTGGCAAGGTGTCACTCTGCCACCCATAAAATGTAATATTTGAAGTACCTAAGTAGAAACGTTGTAAGTATCTATATAAAAATAATATAAAAGAAAAGAATGGTAGAGTCTTTCAAGTACATTATAATGAAAAATTGACGTTCATAAGTGCGTTTTTGATGCCTAAATTGAATAAATGAATTTGACTTTGACTTTCATTTACCTGTCTCTTAACGAAAGAACAAGGCAGATACTGTTGACGGTTGGTAGTGGCTCAACCACGGAATCTAAATCCGTGTACTCTACCTTCAAGACGAGGCGTCCTAAGTACTACAGTAATCCCTGGTCTCTTTATTTGCATGATAAGTTGTAGTTGGGTCTTGGATGTTTGTGATTTGAAAATATGTGTTGTGTCTCTATGCTTCCCGCGACAAAAACAGGTTAACATAATAAAATATACTATATATGTCGTATTTTATTTTAAAACCCACGTCATTTTATCTATCGTAATAACAATGGATTACCATTACTATTATTATATTAGTTTAAATGGATTGAAATAAAACCATCTACAGGTAGGTACTGAGACACTATTGGTAAACTCATCAGTTTGTGCCATACACTGCATAACAAGGACTTTGATGGAGTTATCATCTGGGCTGATGTCAAAATCTTTGTGCATCTCGCAATGTTCATTTGGGAACATTTTTAAGAGCCGACGGGAGTTGGATGTCAACATACGCAGTTGGAAACCACCCTGGGCAGGTAAGTTAATTAACTCGGTTTGTAAGGTCATGGCTTCATCGACATGATATGTTTGTAGTTGGGTCTTGGAATGTTTATGATGTGTTGTGTCTCTATGCTTCCCGCGGCAAAATTAACAGATTAACATAATAAAACATATCGTTATGTCGTTTTTTATTTGAAAACCCACGTCATTTTAAAACTATAATATCCACGGAAACCGTAAATCAAAAAGTATTTGGAAACAGAATTATTTAATAATATGGATTTTATATGCTCGCTAAATGACGTACAAATGTTAAAAGTTTTCTCCCTCCGGATGATATGAGCTTTAATATGTATGTCAATATTTTTTATGATATCGTTATATCTATTTGAAAATGATTACTTTTATTAACTTTTAATTTCTGTCTAGTGTTGATTTATGATTAAATAGGTTATGATGTCTCTTACTATGGACCTCATAAGTGAGCTTAAAGTCGCACAACGAGCTATGGAGAGGGCTATGCTCGCGGTTTCTCTACGTGATCGAATTAGAAATAAAGATATCCGTAGAAGAACGAAAGTCACCGACATAGCCCAGAAGATTAGTCAGTTATGGTGGCAGTGGGCAGGGCACATAGGACACAGAACAGCCGATAGGGCTGGAAGGTTCTGGAGTGGAGATCCCGGACCGGCAAGTGCAGCGTTGGTCGTCCACCGACACGGTGGACAGACGACCTGATAAATGTGGCAGGACGACGTCAGATGCAGGCCGCTTCCACCCAGTCCTTTCGGAAAATTATGGGGGAGGCATATGTTCAGCAGTGGGCGTCCTACGGCTGAGATGATGATGATGATGATGAGGTAATGATAGTTTTGAATGAATTCGGGTTGCAAATATACAATACATCTTTCTAAAAATTAAACTTTATAAACCTTCGCAAATGAAATTATTGTTTTAAGAGAATATCGGAATTATTTCGCACACAAATTAAGATCAAAACATAATTATGAATAACCTCGACGGTTCGATCGAGTTGCATCGACCGTGGTCATGAATAAACTGGAGAAGCGGGTGTCTGCATATTCAGGCGGGAGTAATAAATAAAAACGAGTTAAAAATAAGCCGTAACAGTACAATTTATTTTAGACCCTATTATCTCTTGAATTTCAGTCACTACGACAGACACAGTGCAATTATTGGATAGGAATTGAGATCGCGCGTATTCTTGTTAACTGTTTTAATGCAAGTAAATAAAATTGCTGATAATTTCCTGTTTTATAGTTTTATCGAGTTGAAGTTCAGACTTGACAGTTGCGTGATGGACAGATAGTAGCTGGACTGGGCTGCCATGTAAACACCTGAATTGTAGCTAACCGCGATGGTTCTCTTTTTGCACAGACTCTTTCTTAGAGATCGGTGAAAAAAGTATGCTTAAAAATATATTGGGATGGCAATAAACTTTGCCTACTTATCTATATAGAAATACTCTGCAACTTATATGACGTATTTAGATAAAACCTACATGTCGGGTAGACGTCAAGCATTATCAGATCTCAACTTGAAAAATGTTATTTTATATTATAAGATAATAATTATTAATAATATGGGACAACATCCACACAAAGGTCTTCAGGTCCCAAATTAGGCAGAGCCTGTACTATGGTAACCTGATGACTGATATTACATACTTATATACACACCCAGACACAGATCAAACAGACATGTTCATGCACACAAATGTTTGACTTGTCTGGGGATCGAACCCGGGATTAGCGGCTCAGAAGGTCTACCTACCAGCTGCGCCAACCGGCCTGTCAATTACTTACTCATACTGTCATAGCACTGTTTTTTTTGAACGCTGTATGTGCCTGCAATTGGTGCACATATCATTAATATTAGGTGTGATTATGCCATTACAAAATAACTAGTGAAAAATATGTGTAATTTTTAATATGTGTAATGTTGGCATATCTTAATAAATACATAAAGTCCAAAGTATGAAGAAAGAAGCATCAATCAGAGCATTATAATAATAGTCTCCATGCGGACGACCATCGTTTCCGGGTCACTTAAGTGTAAATGATATCACTTGAATTCTCCGCAGTGGACTATCGTAAATAAAAATTCGCTTAATAAAACCAAAAACGTATTATGACTCTATATATTGCAACAGTAACTTTAGTAGCAAAAATAACCAAAGCCAAAGAATTAGATAAAACTAAGCTCGAAAAATCACACTGCTCTACGTGAAACTGAATCAGCGAAATATCTTAAACGTTCATGTATTTCAGCGCTAAATTGTAATACTTACAAAAAGTTGAGTTCATTACACTGCAATGATACCTAATAGGCCATGCGCCAAAATAAACAAATACTAGAGATGTGGCACAGTGTTTTGGCCGATTACACCAAGAACATTCTGTCGTCGGCAGTATTTTTTTTAATAATGACAGGAAAACTAACAAGGTATTTTTTTTGGGTTCGTGGCTTAGGCCCCCAGTGGTCGACGCCCCCGTGGTTGACGCCCCTGATTCTAATAAATTTTAAAAGTGACGTGAATGCGTGACGTAGTTATTATTGAACAGAATAATGTATTTACTCTTTTTTTAAAAGTAATTAGTAATTTCTTTACTAATAACGTAGCTTTCTATCGGTAAAAAAGCTTTGAGTTTTTTTTGTATGTCTGTTACGTTGTTTGTATGTATGTTACGTTGTTTCTATATTATGTTATGTTATATTCCGCCAATTATGAATCGAGTTTGATGATTATTTTTTTGTTTGAAAGAATATACTTCTGAGGTGGTCCTTTTATAGATTACATCAAAATCGGTTGAGCGGTTTTCGAGTTATTTTCCAATAAGTGAAATGTGTAACAGTTAACACGTACACTGCCAAAGTAGATTTAATATGTTGTTCAAATGCAAAATTTCGCATTATGGAACAACCTGGTTTGTAATGCATCATTATTGTATAAAAAGTATTTTGGAAAAAAAACGCAAAGCAAACGCAATTTAGTAACGGTACGAATATGCCTGCGATCGGTACAGTTGCAAGATGGACTCCGTAGAGGTAATATTAGTCACGTTGTCTTTGGTGCAGTTTTTAACATAATCAGCTGAAGTGAGTCCCCTATATATGTTCCGAACACTGTGGTTTTCATATCAAATTTCAACCGGCAAACAGTTACGTTAATAAAAATATTCCACATCCCTTTGAGGACCGGTAGGTGGGACATGCAGAATTCTGCTGACTGAGTTGTTGTTGTACGCGAACAACTCATCCGTATCTACTATAAATGTACATTCAGTAAATGAAAATAAGCTTCTTATATAAGTAAAACGAAGACATAAGATAGCCAGTGCAGGCTTAGATAATAAGGTACGGAACTAGAAAATTAATAAAATCAAACATTGCAATTTTAGAGAGAAAATTATACATCCTTGCAAGAGATTTAAACCCACGTCTGCCTAAAATCCGTGTCAGATGACATGGCCGCTAGGCCACTGAGGCATACCGTGCAAATATCTAACGTTAACTCTCTATTTGATTTTGACCGTCGCATGGGGACGGCTAAAATCAAATAGAAAGTGCTGCATTAAACTTATTAAACATTTTACCCCATTTAAGAACCTAAATTGAAATTGTAATGACATGTCTAAATAGAAAACGTTGCTAACTCTATTAGAGATCCACATTTGCGCGAAGTCGATACCTTGTGTAAATATGAATCGAAATTGATACGATGTTTGTTTTCGATTTCAACTTATCCTTGACTCAGTAATGGAACCTACTTTTAAACTGACTTAAAAAAAATAGGAGCTTCTCAATTTTCAGTTACGCGGTTACCGCGCCTTAAATGAATTTATTTTAATGATTGTTTTTTTGTTTGGTATAAGCCCATACTTCAAAGGTGGATAAACTTTATGTAAATTGATTGACGATACGCACCGATCATAGATAATATACATATATAGAGTTTAAGGGCCTTACTTACCTTGCTTAACTTTAAATTACGTTATTTAGTAGTGGAAAATTGTTCTGCGCCGTACTAAGTTTAGTGACATTGGTACTGATTCGCTTGTACATTTAACTAAAATTCTCTAAGCTATGGTAGTTCTTATTATGTTAATACTAAGATCCACATTCGTGTTACACTTACAATGATAAATCTAAACATATGATAATTCTATTCAAATGTGGGTAGTTTTACATGAGTTTGGTTTAGTTTAGAGAGCACGAACCTACATGACGATTAAACTTGCACTAAACATACCCACAATTAATACAGATTAATTGTGGGTATGTTTAGTGCAAGTTTAGCTGTCCTGATGCAGACAGCTGCATCAGGACAAAAAATAACAATAGATTTATGAATGAAACTTGCCTTGAATGAGGCTTGCTGATTCGGACAGATTAAACAGAAATTAAAATTTAAGAATTTGGACTTCAGCATGAACAGAATAAGAACGAAAAAATAGATTTTAGTTAGCTAGTTCAGTTTGGTGTTCTGAACAAGCTAACTATTACCATGATTTAATTTTAAGCAGCGCTAATTTTGTGGCACATAATTAAGACATCTACCTAGTGATTTATTACACATTAGTGATGACATTTTAGCTTGCGGTTACATTCAGCAAGAAATTTGTAATAGACCAAAGAGACATAATTAATAAACGTTATAATAAATAAATAAAATATATATTAACAGTCATAGTTAGAGGATTTAAATTATATGTAACAAATTAATCAAATTATTACCATGTAATATTAATTAAATAGAGATTTAATTTATCCCACTTATATTATAAATGTGATAGTTTGGATGGATGGATGAATATCTAGTTACTCAATCACGGCAGAACGGCTGAACGGATCTGGATGAAATTTGGCACAGAGGTAGATTATAGTTTGGAATATCACATATGCTACTTTTCATCATCATCGTCATACATCACCACGCGTAAAATTAACCAAAAGCGTCATATTCTTAGGCACAGCTTAGACAAAATAACAAGATCTCCGCCTACGACAAGATCGTTATGATGACAGTTCTGTCATAGTTTTTGTCACTTTCTGATAGTTTGGTCAAAAGCACGCTATAATTTTGACAGCTTGATACACTAGACGTGCTCGATGACCGTCAAGGGTGATGAAATGTAACACAAATATCGTCAAGCTGTGACGAAATGTAATGACAGTTTTTTTACCCTTGTGATAAATTTTATATTCGTATGTATGTAGTAATACATTTTATTATTAGTGTACACTGATTGATTTTATAATTATATGAACATGTAATTATTTTATGACATTTTGGTAAAAATACAGTAATGTAATAATTATAAGAGAATAGCAAAGGAGAATAACAAACAAAATATATTCGTCGTTTCAATAGAATATTATTCAATAGCAGAGGTCAAGTGGCTATTCCGATGAGATATACGGACGTGAAAGAAATATTCAGGTGCAATAATACCCCTTACTTCAACCCTAATAAAGTAAAGGAATAAATATTCCCACCCTTAAAATATAATAAAACTTCTCGTATCATTTAACGTGGGGCGTAAATCATATTTTTATGCTAGTTGGGGTAACCTATTCATTTGTATTATGCTTTTAGTTTTTATGATTCTAGCTGAGAATACTGTGAGCCTAGTGTTCGTTTTTTTTTGTGATCTCTATTTGAACTCCAACCTTTGTACATTTGCCATTCCTCAATATTATTCCATCAGTTAGATGTCTACGCAAGTGGTCAGAGTGATGGTAAGTCACATAAATATAATATAAAAGTCTAGCTTTAGTCACTCTTCTCTAAGTCACGTTCTATAGTAAAGCGGTGGCAACATTACTAAATTTTCTAAAGCGGTTTACAAGGAAAGCAAAACAACGCTTTTGATTTCTCTTGACTCGTGCACCATTACCAACATGTAACAGGTAATAATCATATTATAACATCAAACCTCGGATAAACACAAATACAGGAAAATTTAACAAAATCAACGATAGCTAATATTGGGGGTTTTTCCCGCCATCGTAGTGTTCACATCAATCAACTTTTCTAAAGCTCCAGTTTTATTATTTACTAGCTGGTGCCCGCGACGTCGTCTGCGCAGGATTAGTACGTCGAGTAGCTTATTATCGTCTCCAAAGCCATATCTATCGTTATACCAAAACGTCATAAAATATTTACATGGTTATATGAGTAAATTTAAGTACTGAGTAAATAAATTAGTTAAAACTAATAATGAAATACAGTACCTACGTACCTAAGAAATACAAATGTAAAAAATAATCATCAAGGAAAAAACTGTAAGTAGAAACTTTTTCCAGTTCTGTTGGATACGCAAGAAAATCACACTAGGATCACATTACCCTATTACATAGCCTACGGCATTCGTCTGTTCAAATTTAGTCACATAACAATATGTTGAGGCTAATATTCTAAAAAATAAAATGTGTATAGTAAAACATTAAGTGTGTAAAATAGTATATTTCATTACAAGTGGGGAAAGGCTGTCATTGCAAAGAGTTCCGACAAATGACTACCCGAGCCGAGGCGCAGCCGAAGGCGAGGGTTGACAGTCGGAACAAGTTGCAACGACGGTTCCGCACGTGTACTGAACGACTATTTTTAATAAAGTTGCGAAAAAATGAAGCAATTTAATAAAATAATAAAAACACAATAAACTCTACTAACTAATCATTTATTTGTTATAAAAGTTATTCACATATACATTGAAATTCCACGCAATAAATTCGTCGTATGTAGATATGTAGCGACTTTTTGACTTTTCCGGTAAAATGTTCTCCGAAGCATTTTGTGCAATTGTACCGGTATATAATTCCGGTGGTGTTAATTCAAAAAAACTAAGGTCGAAATTACTCATTTTGTGCAACAAACAACTAAACTCGCAAAGAAAATTTCTAGAAAATGGCGCCAACCGTAGAATATAAGCAGAGATTTTTTTTTCTTCACCCATTCTGGTAGGCAAAGGGAAGTATGCCCATACCAGCCAAGTCTTTAGTAGAATTTTTTTATTGATATGAAATGAAAATGAAATTTAATGAGATGAAATGAAATGAAACCTAACCTAACTCATTCAATCAAATCATTAAATCTGATATTGAAACAAATGAGTAGCTTCTTTTTAGAAATATACGTATTTGCATGAATCATAAAAACTTCTATGAATTTTTTTTAGTAAAAACTTCATGTTTGGTTTTTCTTTTTAATAGACATTATTTTGACAGCTGGGAAAGAAAACGCACGAGTTCGGTAAAGGTAAAAAAAAGCACGAGTATGTAATAGCCCACATCCTGAACGCTATACGTCCCTGCAATACGCCACTTTTTGAGCAACTGTATCAAAAAGTAACTATTACGAAGTTTTTTTGCCATCGCTACATCGTAAAAACGATAGTTACAAGCGTCAATCTTAGTGTTACCATAATGCAAACGCTATATTACGATAATGCCAGACAGCCACGTGTCCTAAAGATGAATATATCCGTTGTGGTATGATCCGAGGATACACTTTATCCACCGACTTCCAAAAAGGAGGAGGTACTCAGTTCTACTGTATTTTTTCTACGAAGTTCCAAAAAAAGGTGGAGGTACTCAATTCGACTTTATGTTTTTTTTATATGTTACCTCATGACTTTCGATAGGGAGAACCGATTTAGAAATTTTTTTTTGGAAAACTGTTTCTTGCTTCCCGCGTAGTCCCATTTCAACAAATGCGGTCCAGTAGTTTTTGAGTTACTGAATAGAATGGAAGTCGGCATATTTTTTTTAAAATTGTACTTGTATGCTTTATATTTATTTTTTAGTAGCTGGTGCCCGCGACTACTTCTGCGCAGGATACTTCGAGTAGCTTATTATCTTCTCCAAGGGCATATCTATCTTTATACTAAAATATCATAAAATATGAACATTATAAAGAATTAAATAATAATCAGTAAATATTAATAATAAAATACTTACAGGACTTACGTACATACAAATATAAAATTAATCACCATGGAAAAAAAAAATCATTACACTTCATCACCCTTGACGGTCGCCGAGCACGTCGAGCTGTCAATTTCACTTGGCTTTTGACTAAGCTATCAGAAACTGACACAAACTTTGACAGAACTGTCATCATTACGATCTTGACGTAGGCGGAGATCGTATTATTTTGTCTATGCTGTGCCCAAGCTTATTACGCTTGGTGATGGATGATGATGAACAGTATCCTGTCTTAATCCAGCGCCTCATCTACCTCCACACCAAATTTTATCAAAATTGCTCCTGCCGTTTGTGCGTGCAAGAGTAACAAAGATTCACACAAACTTTCGCGTTTATAATATTAGTAGGGTATCCATCGTCGACGAGCAAGTCCATCGCCTGATGTTAAGCGTCAGGCTTGGCTTATCAAATTATTACCATTCAGAGTTTTAAACTACAAAGGTTCAAAACCCTGCATCACAATGCCTGCACTCGTCATCGAGAGATATTAATGTTAAATCTGTCGCCCTGTTATTGCATAACACTGCCCTTCTACAAAACACAGTACTGCTTCACGGTTGAGTAACTGGCAAAAGGTGTGGTACATCCCAAGGCGGATTGCAAATGCTCTACCACTAAAAAAATGCCAACTAAAGTACTTTTTACTGTTATAAACAGGAATATGTACGTTATGTTATACGCTTACTGATATTTAATTGTGACTTTGACTGAAATATCACTCAAAACTAATAATTCACCTTCTGCTTTTTTTTTTTCCTTTAATTTTTAAAAGGGGTTGTGTCACACAGTGACCATTTCACCCCCGTACACACATAATACACATAAATACACCAACCAACGAAGTAGATCTAACCTCATTCTTATTAAAAGCAGTTTTATCGCTATAAGACCAGGTAGAACAACTAAGCTAAAATGATAAAACATTTTTTTTATGCAGAGAGTTCGTCACTTCCTTAAGTAGGTGGTTAGGTACTTTCCACACAAAACGCTTAATAAACCTATTAATTACTATGACTAAACTTAATATACTATACCCTAACTACTTAACTACCCGTAAATATAGTTTAACAAGCATCTCCGCTTCCTCGGAAAGAGGGGAAGCCAAGATGCTGTTGCAAACCCCTACACTATAATCATAGATAAAGCTCATGTCCCGTCGTTGCGCCTCATTCCAAACACACTCCGTCAACACATGATGCACGTCTTCCTCAACATCACACTCTAAACAGTTAGGGGAATCTGAGATTCCCATTAAGAATTTAAACTTGTTTGACGGAATGTGTCCGGAGCGAAGTCTAAACAATGATACAATACTCCTTCTATTGAGTTCTTGTTGTTCGAACCACGGGTACCGAGGAGGTCGACATTGGATAGTCTTATACCATATGCCTTTTGTTAGTGACCGCTCATCAAAATACTCATGCCACAACTTTCTACAGGTGATCTTAGCCCCGCCCCATAATTCATTGTGAGTTGGTAAACAACTATAAGAAATGCCATCGCTTATCGCCTGTTTCGCTGCGCGGTCGGCCTCCTCGTTACCGGTAATGCCTACATGAGAAGGTATTGGATAATTACATCTTTATTCGTGGCACAAAGCTCAAGGATGGTATCAAGGATATTATAGGCTATCGGAAGCCCTCGAATACTCGAGGGTAACCGAGCCAAATGTAAAAGGGCGCTCTTGGAGTCGGATAAGATAATGAACTTGCTATGCTCGACAGATGTTATGTACGACAACGCTTCTGCTATTGCGATGAGCTCGCAGTGCATAATATAAACGTCTGCTCCTATATCCAACCCAACACAAATATCCGTCTGTGGGTCCACAAAGGCTGCTCTACATCCGGACTCATCCTTTGACCCATCCGTGTAAAGCTTATAATAGGGCTGACCAAACTGTTAGGCATATGTGAACAGTACGTACAGCGTCATGGTTTGCTCTATAACGCAAAGAAGAGCGAATGCATGGTCTTTCGGGCCAGAGGAAAATTTTCAAGTATCTCGGGCATTTAGTAACCTCTGACCTGAAGGACGATGCAGATGTGGAGAGGGAGCGAAGGGCGTTGTCTGTGAGGGCTAATATGATTGCCCGCAGGTTCGCACGTTGTTCGAGGGATGTCAAAGTTACTCTTTTCAGAGCATTTTGTACGTCCTTCTACACGAGCAGCCTGTGGGTGACATATACGCAGAAACAGTACAATGCCCTTCGTGTGCAGTACAATAATGCGTTTAGGGTGCTGATGCGGCTGCCTCGTGCTTGCAGCGCGTCGGGGATGTTTGCCGAAGCACGGGTCGATTGTTTCTACACGACCATGCGAAAACGGTGCACATCCCTGGCGCGCAGGGTCCGGGCCAGCCCCAACACCATCCTGAACGTATTTGCGAATAGGTTTGACTGTCAGTACATGAACCACTGCTCAATGGTACATGTACTGACTAACAAGCAAATGGTGAAAGGTGTGTGTTAGTTTAAATCTATTTTATTAATTTTAAATATGTACCTAGTTTTATGTTTTTAATGTTTTATTTTAATAATTGTATGATCAAATTGGCGATCGAAATAAATGAATTTGAATTGAATTGAATTGAATAATGTGAGCTATATTGATCCTTTATATACTCAGTACATAAGGTAAGTAGGCCACTAACACTAATCTGTCTTTTGGCGCATATTAAACCATCGATTGCTGTTTTAATATAGGTTGACATATCATATCTACTAATCCAGTCACTCAGAGAGTATATAAACAATTTAGAGTTAGCATGAATGGGTAGATTGCAATACTGTCTATGTGTTTCAACAAGCAGAGGTATTTTTTTCGCCTCCAGTATTCACTGTGACATAATATGTTTAGCTCATTTATAACATTTATACTTATATTATCTGTTATTGATTTAGACTTAAACCAAAACTTGGCGGCTAGATATCTCCTACGAATGAACAATGGTTGGAGATTCAGTTCGCTCTCCATAACGTGAATAGGAGTACTCCTTATAAACCCACCTATCACTCGCATCGCTTGATTTTGTACTTTATCTAGCTTGTATAAATGGCTTTCAACACTCACGTCGTATAAAAAACAGCCGTAATCTAATCGGCTTCTAATTATCGAAATGTACAGATTTCTCAAATGCTTTGGGTGAATACCCCTTTTCGCACCAGCTAGCACTTTAAAAATGTTAAAAAATTTCAGTATTTTCTGTTTTGTTTCTTCAATGTGTCTACCCCATCTTAAACTTCTGTCTAACCACATGCCTAAGTATTTAATACTATCGACTTGTTGCACATGCCCATTATTAATGTTTAAATTTACATTATATCTATTTAAATTCCTAGTGTAACTTCTTGTGAACACGCAAACTTTACTTTTCCTTTGAGAAATGCTAAGGCCTAATTCAGTTATCATAATATTTAATGAAGATAAAGCATCTTGAGTAGCGGTAACCGCGTCAGTTAAATGTTTTTGGCTAGCATAAAGTACAAAATCATCAGCGTATTGGGATATAAACACGTTTGCGTTTATGTTCTTGCAAATGTTAATAATAGCAGCGTTAAATAACAGTGGAGAGAGCGGATCACCTTGTGCTATGCCCGTCCCAGTAATTCTACTAAGCACTTCGTTATTACCTAGCTCAATAGATAAACATCGAGAGTGTAAAAATTGCCAGAGATAATTACATATTAACGCTCCCACTCCCAAATTGTCCAGAGATAGTAATAACCCTATAAGATTAACATTATTATATGCGCTGTCAATATCAATAAAGCAACCCACAGTAACATATCCCTTACTAAAACCACTTTGAATACGAGAGACCAGTCTTGTTAAATTATCCATACAAGATTTCGATCTTCTAAAGCCAACTGTTTCTTCTGAGAAACAGCTATTTTTCTCTAAGTACCACTCCAGTCGACGTGTCATGATGGTATGAAGTATCTTGCATGGACAAGATAGCAGAGCAATAGGTCTGATACTCGAAATTGAGGTATTGTTGGAATTTGGTTTCGGTACAGGAACTTCATAACACTCTTCCATTGCTTTGGTACAAAGCCTGAGGATATAAATCTATTGTATAATGAAATCAGTATGTCTTTGCCAGAGTCTGTTAGGTTTTTAATCATGGAGTAGGATATGTCATCATCCCCTGGCGCTGTATCTGACTGTTTGATTGTGTTAATCAGCTCTTGTACCGAAACTGGTGAAGATAAATGGATATTCTGACTAGAAAATATAGGACACTGAGGAGTCGCATAATCAGGCGCTAGAGTACACAACAAAGATTCAGCAGTCTCATGGTTGATACTATTCTTCGTTGACCTGTAACCTTTGAGCCATCTCATTCTAGCCCACATTTCAGTCGTAGATGTTACACTGTCAATTACATCACAAAACTTTCGTTTCGATCTGCATTTGCCACTAATAATTAGCCTTTGTGCTGCACCGATCTTGCTTTTTAAAATTACTAAGTTATCAGGTGTAGGGTTTCTCCTAAAAGCAGCGAGCGCCTGACGCCTCTCAGCTACTGCTCGTGAAATATCCTGATTCCAGTATGGCCTCGGCTTAATTTTTTGTTGGTGAAGGGGGTTGATGCAGAACTTAATGAATGGAATTGATTCATCATCTGCCTTATTAATCACCTCAATAAACCCATCATACGCAGTTTGATCATCATCTGATATAATGAAGTTCACAAGTTCTCTATTGATAACTGCCCTATATTGTTGCCAGTCTGCCTTTTTGAAGTTACGCTTCTTTTTAGGGTTATTAAGTCCACCAGTAGTAGTTTTAATTTTGATCATTAAATGATCGCTTCCAAGATTCTCATTTAAAACCATCCAGTCAAAGTTCATAGCAATATCTAAAGAAACCAGTGACAGATCGGGAGAAGATCTTTGTATTGTGCCATTGACCAGTTTCACTCTTGTGTGAGTACCATCGTTCAGTGAAATAAGGTTATTGTCTACAATAGAATCCAAGATTTGTCCGCCTCTTGAATCAGTCTTGCTTGACCAATTAGTGTGGTGGCCATTGAGATCACCAGCTACTAGACTCTTTCTCTGGGCTAGAGCGAAGATTTGATCCCAGTCTCTTGTATTTGTACTAGCAGAAGATGTACAGTATAAAGAGAATACATTTTCTAAGTTCTCGCAGTTAAAAAATTTTACATAAAGTATCTGAATTTGGGAGTTGGTTAACACATAACTATTGCACTGCTGTGCATTTACTGATTTATGAGTCAAAATGGCGACCCTCCCATAACCATCAGCACGGTCTTCTCTAAAGACATTATATCCGCTTATGTGGTAATGACTACTTGGGTCCAGCCAAGTTTCGCTTATAATGGCAATATGTATTTTTTCTTGGTTTAATAGTGCTTCGACTTCTGAACTTTTCGGGCGAATGCTTTGAGCATTCCACTGCAACACATTTACAAGGTTCTGTGAGTTGTTGTTATCCATAATTGTTTTATGAAATTACAACAAGGCTGATCTACAATAAACTTCAAAGCAAATGATATCAGCGCTTCCCAAATTATACTTCCACAGCCTTTCAGCTTATCTTCCCACTTTCCTTCTTCATACATCTTCTCTCCTAGCTTTTTAAAAAGTAGTCTCCATGACATTTGCTCTTTGTGTTCCGTGCCGCTCTCATCTTTGTGCTGCTCTTTTGTTCTACTATCTTCACTGATGTCGGAAAACCCTCCAAGAAAGTCATCATCTTTATCATTGCTTGTATTTTTCATTTGTCTTCTTTTGTCTGCTTTTGACTTCTTTTTCTGTTTTTCTGTAGCCTGTTTAGTAATATTGGCTTAGGTAGGCGTAACGTGGTTTTCTGACCCTGTGCTGACTAATGGGCTTGTGATCGTACGACGTAGTTCATTCATATGAGCCGTAAATGGAGAAAGTAAAGGTGGTTCTTGTGATATATCCAAAATTGGAGGCGATGGCGGGACATATAGAATAAGCGCTTTTTTATATGAACAATTAAAATCTGCCATCAGCTCTCTTATACGTTTTTCTTTTAAGTAAACTGGGCAAATTTTAGCCATTGCCATGTGTCTACCCGTACAGTTATTACATTTGAAATTTGTTGTTTCGCAATTGGGGTGACTTTTTGTACATTTAGGGCATATTATTTTCAACGAAGGACACATTCTAATCGAGTGACCGAATCGCCAGCAACGAGAACACTGAGTCACTGGATAAGTGTAAGGGCTTACGTTCACCCTTGTGTCATATATGTTGATATGTGAAGGTAATGACGAGCCTTTAAAACATATCCTTACAGATTCACTTGATTCCCAGTGGCCATCGAGAGTGTTCTTCCGCTTCAGACGTTTTGCGGCTAAAATTTCAGTTTCACAACTAAGCCCTTGTAGTATCTCTTCTTCGTTCAGATCCAGATCTATATTTTTTATGACGCCGTACGATTGGTTTATTTCCAAAGTTCTCTGGCATTTAAAGCCGTTTTCATTAAAACTCTTGCATTCAATAAAAGTATTGGCACTTTCTTCGTCAGTAAAATGTACCAGCGCCTTAAATGGATTTAAATATTTAATTTTCGAAATATTTTTAATGTCTTCTGTTTTTAACATTTTGGCCAATCCGAACTGTTTTGGGAGTTTTTCTGTACATGTAACACTAACTTCAATTTTTCTTTTCTGGAATTGTCGTACAAACACTATTTTCTGTCTGGCCGCGGCCAAATATTTTTGCCTTTCGCACCATCGTCGTCCAAATTTCCTCTTGATTCAACTCTCGACTTCTCTTTTGGGGCCTACCCAATGTATTGTTCCCGCTTTCCTCCATACTACAAGCATCAACAATATTATCCGAACTTCTTGTCACATCACCTTCACTGTGTTCTGTTATCATATCACTTTCCACCAAATCACCCTCAACCTGCAAAATCGCGAAGGAATTCATTGTTTACTTAGCGCAGGTATGCTGTTCAAAACAACCTCGCGCGTTAGAAGTAGGCACGAAGCGCGCGGCGCGCGCGCCAATCTAAACCGGAACGGGATCAGGCAATAAAAATACGCGTCCCTGTGCTATGAGCGCCTGCGCGCGACTGTTCTGCTTTGTTCAAAACTACTAACGTACTTTTTAACCGACTTCGAAAAAGGCTAGGTTAGGCTAAGGTTATATGTTCGTGTGTATGCATTTTTTTTGTATGTTAATCGATTTCTCCCCCATTTGTGGACTGATTCTTAATTTGTTTTTGTTTGGTTGAGTATACTTTCAAGGTGGTCCCATTTAAATTTCATCAAATTCGGTAAAGCAGTTTTTGAGTTACACTCTAAAAGCTGAAAATTGTTTCGCCTATCTTGACGATATCATATTTGACGGTGAATGAAAATCGATTCTATAAGTAGGAAGGGTCACTAAAAATGGTGAAAAACTATTTTAATAAAAAATGGAACCGACTTCAATACCAAAGAGTGTGAAATAACTTGTCGAAGTCGGTACCATGCGCACAATATTGTGATAATAGGTACCTAGTTTTAAACTATCATGGTACCTATTTCGACAAGTTATTTCACACTTTTTGTTGTTGAAGTCGGTTCCATTTTTTGGTAAAAATGTTTTTATTAAATACCTTTGTGAATAAAAAAACAGAATCAGTATCTAAATGATAAACCAGGAATGCGTTTTAACAAATAACATACTAAACTTAGGTTTTCAAGTCAATTCCATTTTTTTGGTAAAATTGTTTTAGCCTGCAAAATCTGTTTGTCACTTTACCCAGAAATAATTCTAACTGTGACATAATACGAGTATATGAGAACAAATATTTGATCTCAATTTGATATGACAGAGGGTCTCAAATACTCATCACTTGTCCCAAAACTGTCCGTCTAAATTACGCCCCACCGTGGATTCTGAAAATACACTATTCATACCTACACATGACATGGTTGGGTCAGTTTATGAAACTGAAGTTACTGTTAGGATGTGGCTTAAGTCAGAAGCGACAAAACAAAATTGACAATCGATAGTTCAAAAACAAAGTTTAACTCTTTGACAATTATTAATTTACTCACATAACTTTTATGATGGATTTTCCACATTGGATGCGCTATGCGGTCTGCGGTCTGCGGTCAGGTCAAATTAAACGCAGGCTGACTATGTATGAACAACATTTTCGGTCTTCATATATTTTGTAAAGATATGCGATCTGACCGTGCGGGCACGCGGAAGGAACAGAAAGACGCGTACGGGCAGGTAGGCGGGCAGCGGGCCGACTGATTGCCTTGCGTTGACCGCTGACCGACTGTTCGACCGACACTTTTGTTCATACATAATACGGGCACGTTCAATTTGACCAGACCGTGGACTGCAGACTTCACCCAGTGTGGCAAATCCTTCAGAGTATTGTCATCATTTAAATTGCCATTGGCATTTAATTTTCCAGTCTGTTACATATGATGAAGCCATCATCATCATCCCATTTTGTTCCCACTGCTGGAACTTGAGCCTTCCTCTTAGAGAGAGAGGAGATGAAGCTATACGAATATATAAATGTAGAATAGTAGGGTATAAGATGAAGCGTATTCTTATTTTGTACAAGCTGCGCCCGCGGCTCCACCGACGCGAAAAATGTTTTTAACACAAATATATTTTTAGCGCGATCCCTAACTCTTTTTCTTTAATAAAATAAGGCTAAGCTACTCTTGATAGCATCAATTTTACAGTGAAAGACTCATAGTTATATTATATTAACGGGGCTTAATCGCGTTAGTAATAGTATTTATTTACCTCGACGTTTCGATCAAGTTGCAATTGTGTTCAATGCAACTTGATCGAAACGTCGAGGTAAATAAATACTATTACTAACGCGATTAAGCCCCGTTAATATAATATAACTATGTGTTCAAATCGCGAAAGTTTAAAAATTACTAGTGAAAGACTCGTCAAAAAAACGCGAAAGTTTATGAGTTTATAAATTAATTTATTATTAATTAATATTTATTGTTAATTATTATTTATTTAAATTAATTATGTATTATTAATTATTCAATTTATTATTATTAATTAATTAATTTATTTTTTTATTTATTAACTCATTCACGCTCAAACGGCTTGGCCAATTTGGATGAAGTTTGGTATGGAGGAAGATGAGGCGCTGGATTAACACATAGAAAACATTTAATCATTACCATCATAATCATCACCCATCACCACGCGGGTGAAAAAGCGTAATATTCTTGAGCACAGCATAGACAAAATAACAAGATCTCGGCCTACGTTAAGATCGTAATGATGACAGTTCTGTCAAAGTTTTTGTCTGCTTCTGATAGCTTAGTCAAAAGCACGCTATAATTTTGACAGCTCGATACACTAGACGTGCTAGGCGACCGTCAAGGGTGATGTAATGACAGTTTTTCTATGGTGATTAATTTTATAATTGTATGTACGTAGGTACTGTATTTTATCATTAGTGTGTACTGATTGATTTACAAAGTACTTAAATTTACTTATAGTATAACCATGTAATTTTTATTAGTATTTGGTATACAGATAGATATGGATTTGGAGAAGATAATAAGCTACTCGAATTACTAATCCTGCGCAGATGAAGATGCGGGCACTAGCTAGTATAGAACTAATTTAAAAATTGATTCACGTTAAAAAGTACCATAAACACTAAAAATAAAGGCATTAAGTAAATACTGTTATATTTACATTACATAAAAATACTTCAATTTTTGTTTTATATGTATTGCTAGATATTGTAATATAATCTAATTGTAACAGACAATTTCATTCGACACCGGAATACAAGTGTCGAATGAAATTTTCCTGTGTGATTAGTGCGGATAATAATCCAAGAGGGTGAGACGTTGATTGATAGTTAATGTAACCAAAGATACGGTAAGTTTTCGGTTAATTCTTAATCGAGGGTTTAGTCGGCTGCTTTGTATTTAAATCAGTTCCTGGATGACCGCGTTTTGTTCGTAAGTAAACAATTAATTTTCTTTGTCTAACCTCAAACCAAACAACATTGGCTTAGTCTTGCATAACAACGCCATCTATTGCCAAGTAGCTTTAATATTGCTGTGTCGGTTTTTCATTACCCAAAAACAAGGATAAAACGATTTTTCTAAAAATAAAACCTAGATAGATCGATCTGTCGCCCCGTAAAACCCCCTACATAATAAATTTAATGAAAATCGTTGGAGCAGTTTTCGAGATTCATATTATATAATAATATAAAAGAATTGCTTGTTTAATCCTTCTTATACCGTGATAATTAAAATAAAAGATTTGTGAATGAAACTGACGTATATGTACTTCTCTGGGACGTAAAGGGTAAAGGTATTCGGTAATTATCGTAAATTTAAATCGAATATTGCTGCAATACGATTCATGACTGTTCCTTAAAAGTAGAAAACATTTTGATATCCGCGCCAGCTTATACTGTACACCACAGCCTACATTATTGACGTGGCACACAATACGGCAAGTTCCGTTGAAGTGTCTTAGTTGTACTCTCACTCTTCAAACTTATACTGACTTCCACTCTCATGCGAACGTCACACACAAAACGGGACCCAGGAACTATAAAGTTAAGGAGAAAAGGAGGATAGAATAAGTAGAAGTTTCGCATTTAATATGATTACTATAGTCACCGCGTTATCAACTGAGTCGTAGGGCCATAAACGTCAATAGGGATAGGAATGTGCAACGCGTCTTAACATGTTATCGATAATCTGCTACCTGCATTTGACCCTCATTAGCGCTCGCTTATCGCTAGCTTCAAGTTAGCAGATAATAATAATAATAATAATAAAATCTGTTTATTTTCTCTCTACAAAGGTTCTTATTGATAAAGTAAACCCTAATATTTTAACTTAGGTAAACCTGCTTTGTGAGAGACTGGTGCCTGAAGTAGGTTTGTGAAAACCTGTATTACAAGATGTTGAAAGCCTCCTTCACAAAGCTATTGATAACGTTACACAGGAAGACTGGGTCAAGTGTGTGAGGCATGCCGAGACACTTCAAAACACTGACTTACAGAAAGCAATTATAAAAGGCTAGCTGACCCGCCAGCGGCTTCACTCGCTTGGCCTTGGAGAGAGGTAAAAGTGCCGTTTTGGAACTCGAGGTCCTGGGTGGATCCCCGGGTTGAACAGTTACTGGCTTTTTCTGCCCAATAAATTTTGAAGGAGTGCCCCATAGTTTGCAATAGACTCGCCACTTAGGTCCAAAAAAGAACCCCTATGCAAAATTTTAATCTTTTAGCACTCGCAATAACGAAGTTTCATACAAACTATTAACCCCAAAAAAACCCTTAGGGGTTGAATTTCATAAAATCCCGTCTTAGTGAGCACCTTAGTCCTAAAAAGAACACGCATGCAAAATTTAAAACTCCTAGCACTTGTAGTTTCTGAGATTTCGTGATGAGTGTGTGACCTTTCGCTTTTATATATATAGATCAAGGACCATTCATAATGAATCTACAGGACGATACAGAGGACAAAGATTCAGATGAGTAAGGATAAACGTTATTTTTTAACATTTATTACAAACGGCCCTTTTCACGGCCACAATACTATCTACTGTGTTTGAATCTGATTTTATTCTTATCGATATGTGCCAACCATCTTACGCAGATCACTATGCGGCTCCATAAGACCCACAAGTTCGAGCGATATAGACATAGTGAAATGATTTATGGCCGCACGACTCAGTTGATAACGCGGTGAATATAGCGTTATGAAATAATATGATTACCACTTCTTCCTCCTCCTTGCGTCGATTCCCCAATGCTGGGGGTCGTGACCCATCATAGCATTAGCCTCTCCCGTACGATGTTTATCCATCTATTCCGACTTCCCGCTGCACGAACCGCTTCAGTGACATTTAAGTTAAGGGTAGTGCGGATCTGATCTGTCCAACGCATTGGACTCCTTCCTGTCGGTCTCTTGCCCTCTATTTTCCCAGTGACGATTAGTTTTTGGAGGTTGACGCCGGGTTTACGGACTATGTGGCCAAAGAACTCAAAAATTCTTCGCAGGCATCTGTTAGATAGCCTTGGATTCTTGTCCAGTTTGAGTTCATTGAGAACTGATTGGTTGATGATCACCACTTAAAACAATTAATTCAAAAATAAATTCAGTATTTTAAGGGATAGATGGGCAAAGGAGCTGGAGGCTCACCCTCTGGTGAGAGGGCGTAGCACGAACATTTCCGTAAGTTTTTGACGTAATCGGGTCGTTGATGTATAGTACAAACAATTATTTATCTAGTACAACTGTAGCATAGATAAATCATAGTTTGTACTGTATACACAAATGATAAAATAACGTTACACTTACGTCAGATTTCGTGCTAGGCCCTCTGGTGTTAAGTGGTTACTTTCACCAACGACATCTATACGACAGTGGTCTCGTGGATGCATTGCCGGCTTTTGAGGAGAGCTGGGATCCTACTCCTATCTTTTACAAAACTATCATAAATCACGAGCGTTTTGTTATAAGCTTAAAATAATCATACTTACAATCGTACTCCCACTGACACAAAATGCTCGAATCGAACATATTAACTTCAATACTATTTACGGCGTGTTTTTTAGCTGAAATGGATCATAATGGTGCGTTCCATGATCAATAGCTATAATGCTCAACCCGAATAGAACAATAACGCAGTCGCAAAGTTTGCAAATTGAGTGCACTATTTGATAATACGTCATCAAAACGTCTATCGTAATCCATTCTTATTTTAAGCTTGAGGTGATGGTACCAAATTTAATGGCAAGGTTTAAATATGACTACTTTAATAGGTGGGAGTAGGGCCTCTGTTGGTTCGTTCTTCGTTTGGCCAAGACCTCGCCTGACGGTAAGCGATGGTATGGCCTTGAATGGAGCATATCGATCTAGTAACAATATATTTTCTCTAACCTCCAAGATGTATAAATTGTAGTTCACAGGAAAAACAGAAGACGGCAAGGAGATCCGTTCAAAGACTGTACGTATTAAAAAATGAGGAACTATACAGTTGCGCACGTATTTTTGGAACTTCGTGGAGACATAGGTGTTAGCGATACGTCATTCTCTTAGGAGAATGTAGTAGAAAGTCTGTAGTAGAAAGAAGAGGGTGGGATTAGGTCTGAAGCGCATACGTACATTTACCGAAATGTATCCGGTATAACTTGTTGCAGTCGGTACCACGATAGTTCAAAAGTACCTATTATCATAATATTGTGCGCATGGTACTGACTTCTTCAAGTAGTTTCACACTAATGTTGAAGTCAGATCCAATATTTGGTTAAAAACAATTCACTGGTTTTAGTGAGCCTTGCTACCTTACTTGCGATACACTTTTCAGTTATTGGAGTGTATCTCAAAAAGCACTTGACCGAATTTGATGAAATTTAAATGGGACCACCTTAGGAGTATACGAAACACTTTTCAGATATTGGAGTGTAACTGAAAAACCGCTTTACTGAATTTGATGAAATTGGAACTTGTAAGGTATATTCTTTCAAATAATAATTAAATATATCAAAAAAGTATTTTGAGATCGGTCCACATATGGTAGAGAAATCTGTGAACATACATAAAAATACATGAATTTGAACACAGAATAGAGCTCACAACGAGCTATGGAGAGGGCTATGCTCGGGGTTTATCTACGTGATCGAATCAGAAATGAGGAGATCCGTAGAAGAACGAAAAACACCGAAATAGCCCAGAAGATTAGCCAGATAAAGTGGCAGTGGGCAAGGCACATATCACGCAGAACAGATGGCTGATGGTGCTGGAAGATTCTGGCATGGAGACCACGAACCGGCAGCGTAGGTCGTCCACCGACACTGTGGAACTACGACCTGATAAAGGTCGCAGGACGACGTTTGATGCAGGCCGCTTCCAACCGGTCTTTTTGGAAATTATGTGGGAGACCTATGTTCAGCAGTGGACGTTCTACGGCTGAGATGATGATTATGGAACACAGAATCTCCATCTTTTTTGAACTCGGTTAAAAAAGTTATGTCATCTAAACTTTGAACAGGTACTTTCATTTTGTTTTAACTAGAAATAGACCAAAGCAAAACTCGAATTGGTTCAGTCCAATTGGCACAGAATCCGATGGGCGGATTAAACGAAATCTGGTGCAAGAGATGGAAAAACTTTTTTTTACAACGCCAGGTTATTGGCGCTTCAGTGAAATAGTGGAGTGCATTTTTCACGTTATCTAGTGGAATTAACAAAATACATGTGGAGTTAGGTTTTCAATTTATATTTTTTTAGTAATTTTTAAACTTTCGCGATTTGAACACATAGTTATATTATATTAACGGGGCTTAATCGCGTTAGTAATAGTATTTATTTACCTCGACGTTTCGATCAAGTTGCATTGATCGTGGTCACGAGCGGACGGGAGTCCGCTCGTGACCACGATCAATGCAATTATATTTTTTTATTGAAATCCAGTGCTGTTACTATCGACTACGGAGATGATTTGAGTACTACAGTTCTGTCAAATCGACATCTGGCATTCATGTTACTATATATCTAATTTTTGAATATATTTTTTTATAGATTTGTTTTTTTTTTATTATATTATTTAGTTTTGTTATAGGGATGGATGGCGATAAAAATCCTATCTATCATTAAATATGCTATTGTTCAATATTCATAGATGTGTGTTTCTTCAAGTTTTCACGTGTAATAGTGGTAGATAATTAAATTTACTTATAATAATTATATCATATGATTTTAAAATACTAACGCCTGCTTAGCGAGACCAATCTTTGTTTAGTTAGATAGAAAAAACACATTAACACGTCTGTAAAATCGAGATACACTATAAACATGGCACTAATCAGTGCTAAGCTAGACGTCATCGACTCGGGCGTCCCAAACACTCCTTGAAAAAGACCACCGAATGTGGACGAAACTATAGTCGGACCTATCCGATAAATATTACGTGAGTAATCCCATAAGTTTAATTCTGTGTAAGGCGTAAACCGACCTTTGTTAGAAATTGAGAGGTACTCATAGCAGAACATACTACTTATATAGAACATATACTCGTAAGTAATATAATTTGGGGTCGAAACTTTAGGCCCATGGGGGCCGTCCGCTCTCAACTTGTTTAGGGATCTGGCAAAACGTTTGTTTGAGGCGTCGGGTGACCGAAATGCTGGCGCCTATTTTGGGCAAAAACTTAGCATTGCCATCCAGTGTGGCAATGCCGCCAGCGTTTTGGCCACTTTTCCCCCCACCATGGGGCTTATAGATTAGATAGTTATTATTATTATTATTTTATTTAATTTTTAATTACTTACCCCTGATAAATATATATCCAATTTTAATTTGATTAAATTATATATATATATAATATAATATAATATAATATAATATAATATAATAACATATAACAAGTGAATATTTACGTGTTTGCAATATAACAATTGTTACACAGTAATACAAGTGAACTCTTTGTTTATAGTAGATTAAAAGGTCAATCAGCAACTGCCTGTAATAAAACACACTGCCTAAATATAAATATAATTAATCATTATGAAATACCTGTCATTACATTTCATCACCCTTGGCTGTGTTTGTGCTGTTTCACTTTCACAGTAGAAATTGTCAAATCTGTCTAACGAAACTTCGTTGATTGTTTTTGGCAGTATAGACCCAGCCGTGCGATTCTCTAAGAGCAAACATCGTTGCATCTTTGACAACATTCGTGAAACAAATGACGAGATGACAAGAAATGTTTGAAAAACAACCTTATGTACAAGGGCGAAATCTCATAAAGTATTTGACATCGGTGAGCTCGTCGGCGAGCACATCGACGTTCATTAGAGAATCGCACGGCTGACACTTTGTTTGTTTGACGCGAGATAAATTTCCGTCCGAGAATATGTATTTTTCTGTATAAAATCATAAAGTTTACTTACTTATTCATTACCGTTAAATGTTCATAATGGACTCGTGGACTGTAGGCAAACATTGTTTTGGGTTATCTCGTTAATAACTTAAGCAAGTTTTAGTATTGTATCCACCGCATCACTAGACCGTAACTTAGACACGATAGTGACTTAGTAACAGACTTATGTGACTGTGACTTGACTCTACTTGAATAAAAAGCTCAATTGATGCAACTTAGTGTGCTAAGTAGACAGCAGAAGTGTGACGTTACGAAATAACAGTATTTGTTATACATTTTGGGTAAAAACAAACTATTTGTGAAAAGGGATTTGTTACGGTTTTTTTTGGAATTAACGCGTTTCTATAATGTCTCCGATTGTTAGCTTGAGCACATTACAATGGGGTCCTCATATAAATGCCCTGTCTGGGAGACTCAGTTCTGCTGCATATGCGGTACGTAAAATGAGAGAGCTAACAGACGCTTCTACGGCGCGGTTAGTGTATTTTGCATATTCTCTCAGCGTAATGTCATATGGGATATTGCTATGGAGTTCAGCGGCTGATATAGAGACCATCTTTATCCTACATAAACGTGCTATTCTAGCTATATACGAAATGGGTCCCCGTGAATCTTTGAGATATTTATTTAAAGAAATCAATACATTAACGTTGCCTTCCTTATATGTATTTGAAAATATAATGTATATTCGTAAAAATTTACATAAATATAAGTCAAATAGGGTACAAACCGTCATTTCGTGACGTCATAGCTTCCACGGTCTATATTTAACAAGAGTAATAGCAAATGTACAAACGTACTAGATCACTTGCAAAAGAAAAAACAATATATTGTAATAAATAATTAAAAGTATATCCCGGAGTTTACCGATTCTACTTAGTCACAGTATAAAAATAGAGAAACAGTACGGAAACTACCTACAAATGTTCGAAACGGCTCACTCACACAAACATGCGCATCGACGCGACCCCTAAGCGGTTGTCGCGGTGCTGTCAGTAGTGAGGCCGCGTCAAGACGAGTGGTCACGTATAAGTTTATTTCCGCTTAAGAGATTGTCCGATTTCAGTGATTTTTTTTCATAGAGTCATCACATTGTTTACTATGCCCGTACGTTTTGATTTTTTCAGTTTTTTTTAGTTGTAAGAAAGGAAATTTATAGTACTTTGACATATTAAAAAAATCAAAACGTACGGGCATAGTAAACAATGCAACGACCCATGAAAATAAAATCACTGAAATCGGACAATGTTAAGAGGTAGAAAAGAGTTTTCTCTTTTAGCATGGAAAGTACTAGCTATGCAATCCAAACAAAATGCAAACTAGGCTTAGTTTCCACACTGTAGCATCTTTATACTATGACTTTTATTTATTTATTTATTTATTTATTTATTTCTTAAGAACAGTTATAGCATCATTACAGTGTACCCAATACAATGCTACACTTACCTAAATCTATTTTATTATATATTATCACTTATTTATTATTTCATAATTCATTATTTTCACATATTTTATATGCAGTCTCTGTGAATTCTGCCAGGCCACAGAGAAAAATATCCGTCTCTTCAGAAATTAAATTTAGTATTCTGACAGCGCGTGTCATGGGGGCAAATTTGAGCAGATTTGTCCTATACGTCGGCACCCGAAACGTAGTGAATCTGCGTCGCCTACACACTGCCTTGTCTGGCGCGCACAGCTGTAACATCTCCAGCACTTCGGGATGGTGCAGCTGGCCGCGCAGCACGCGCCACACGTACTTGCAGAGCGCGACGTCTCGCCTTACACCCAGCCTGCTGTACCCGACCATGCCCAGGACGAACAAACTCGGGTACATCAGCGGATAGAAAGGATAGACGTTGTACTCCTTTAAATATAAAAAACGCGTGAATTTATTTTGGATCTTTTCCAACATGCTTTTATATTTATCTTGATGGGGATTCCAAATTATTGCACTAGTCTCGAGCCGACTACGAACGAGTGCATTATATAAAATCTTGATCACCGCCGTACTGCGGAATGCCTTGCATTGCCTGAGAACAAAACCCAAGTTTCTAAACGCCTTACCGCAGGCATCAACAATGTGCTTACGAAACGTTAGCTCGGGTACCATCTCCACACCGAGATCGCGCACGCTAGATACTCGCGGCATCACCGTATCTTCCACCTCGTACTGGTATTGTAGCGGTGCCAGCTTTCGTCCGTAGCTTACCACTTCGCACTTAGTCGCATTAAAATATAGTCTATTAGTAGCGCTCCACTGCACGACCCTATCTATGTCTCGCTGAAGCCGCTCACAATCTGAAATATCCTTTACCGATAGCAACAATTTCAGATCGTCAGCGAAGAGAATACATTTCGCATCCTTAACGACCACAGGGAGGTCGTTTATCATTAAAATAAACTCTAAAGGTCCTAGATTACTACCCTGGCTTATTCCTGAAAACGTATAGTAAGGTTCGGATTCATAGCCCGCGTACTCGACGTACTGCCGGCGATCACCAAGGTAGCTCGAGAAGAATTTCAGAAGATGTAGAGTGAAACCCATCGCTGCAAACTTTAATAATAAAACGTCATTGTCCACGGTGTCAAAAGCTTTCCGGAAGTCAAAGTACGCGGAGTCTACATGCCCTCCGGCGTCGATCACTGGTGTCAGGTACGACATGAACGAGAGCAGGTTAGTCTCCACACTTCGACCAGGTCGGAAGCCGTGCTGAAGGTCGGACAGTTGTGGACTGACCTGTGTATAGATACATTTATGCAATGCAGATTCGAACACCTTGGCGAACGCAGACAAGACCGCCACAGGTCGATATCCGGTCACATCGGAACCAGAACCTCCTTTCGGTACTGGAATCACTCGAGTTACTTTCCATTTGCCCGGGTAGTGACCGTCGCGGAGACACAGATTAAAAACATGCAGCAGAGGCTTCTCTAAGACAAAGCGACAGTCCTTAACGAGAAAAGGTGGTATACCGTCCGGGCCAACAGATCGCTTTGGTTTGAGGCGGCAAAGTGCTGTGTGAACGTCGCGCGCGCTGAGCTGGCCGACATGCACGCGAGCGTCGCCGCCTCGCGTGCCTGCTGCAGACTCTGCTGCCTCTGGGTCCAGCACTGGCCGCTTTTCAACATACACTGATTTAAAATATGATGCAAAACCTTCCGCACACTCCTGCTCTATTAGTATTTGACCATTTTTGGTAATTTGAGTTCGTTTGTGTTTGGATTGTTTGCACCTAACATAACTCCAAAAAGATTTCGGATCAGTTTTAAAATTTAATTGTAATCTATCCTGATAGGCTTCATAATTGGCTTTTAACTTATTTTTTACGATAGAACGATACCGCGAAAACGTTTCGTAATCACATTGAGCTCCAGTATTTTTATACAGCTTGTGATATCTCCATTTTGCCTTAATATCACATATTAAATCACTTGAATACCACCCAGGGTAGATATATCTAGAATGAGAAATATTATTCTTGCCTCTTTTTCTAGGTGTATACTCATCAATGGCTTCATTCATAACATCATATATATAAACTAAAGCATCATCTGGATTATTAATTTTATATAAGTTGTCCCAATTAATTCGTTCTAAATTATGATATAACATATAGAAATTGGCTTTATTAAAGTTCCAACAGTTTTTAATAAAAGTCTTGTCATCAGCAACGCCAGTAAGTTGGCTACGTTGTAATGGTGGTTTGCTAGTTAGAATAGTACCTACTGGTATGCCGATATGAACTGGTGGGTGTTGTTTGTCTATACCTACTAACGGCTCATTCGATAACTGTACCTCCACGTTACACGGTAACAACGTAGTCAGCACTAGGTCCAAAACACGATTATTAATATTACGAATAGTATTTACCTGGCAAAATCCACAGAAACTGTTTACATATTCCAAATAACAATTCATTTCCAATGGCGCAGAATACATGTTAAAGTCGCCCATCACTAAAACATTATCATATTTGGTACACACATCTTCCAAAATATTAAATAAGTGCATATATTCCTTAGAAACACTATGCGGCGGAATATAAACAACACAACATAAAAACAACAACTTATTTCCTCTGTGTACCGTTGCACATACAATCTCAAATAAGGCGGCGTCTACATTGCTGACAGGAACGCGATTTAACTCCAGCGACAAGGATGCAGCTAAAAATACTCCTCCGTGCTTACGTCCATCAGCTCGATCACATCGCAGTATTTGGAAATTGGACGGAATTAATTCACCATCTTGTACTGAACTATGTAGGCTTGATTCTGTGATAGCGAATATGTCGTAGGATGACTGTGACAAATTCAAGTAAAACTCGTCTAATTTTGTTCGAAGTCCACGAACATTTTGGTAATATACTAGAATCTTCTTATTCTTGTAATTAGAAACCTTACACTGTTGACTTACGGGAGTGACTTAGTCGTGGCCCTATTAACTTTAAATCAAAAGACTCTGTTATGTAGGTACATAAACTAAATAATAGACGTTTATAATTGAATCTTTGAAGCCTAGATTGAATAAATGTATTTGATTGAATTTGGCTATCTATTATGCTATTGGCTAATATCATTTGTGTCTTTGGTTAATTAAGTTTGTGACTTGCCAGTCCCTGGTCTTTACTCCAGAACCTACCAGCCCCATCGGCCATCAGTTCTGCATGCAAAGTTTTTTTCTTCTTCTATGTGCTCTGCCAATTGCCACTTCAGCTGGCTTATCTTCTGGGTCATGTCAGTGACTTTCATTTACCTACGGATTTCTTCATTTCTGATTCGATCACGTAGAAAATCCTCGAGCACAGCCCGCTCCATAACTCGTTGGGAGAATTTAACTGTCTATTTACTGAAATTGTAATTTTATTTTTAATTAACTTACGCGGCAGGTAGGTACAATATTTCGACTGGTTTCGAGATCCTCCGGGTTTTTATTTACAGATAGTCCTTTATTTTGTTTCCTCTAATTTTTATCTTTATATAGATACCTATAGTATATCATATCAGAACGTTAATTAAGAGCATGTTTGGCTTCACATTAATTAATAAGTAATTATCGTGAATTCGAGACAACTTTGATGTCTGTTTATTCTCTTCATCTCCTCATCTCGATATCAAATAAACTGTATTCCGGTCGGTACACAACATTCGCGTACCTGAACAAAGTAAAGATGAACAATAAGGTAAATACAACAATAAAACGAACTTACCTTGTCAAATTTGTAAGCCATTTGTACATTCGTATTTAAACATGTATATGTTTTAAGTAACAATAATTGTGAAAGTAACAGTTAACCACCAAATTATTAAATAATTATGAGGTTTGAGTTTCACATGTACTTAGGTACAACAAAATATTAACTACTTCAGAAACCTAAACAACGGGTAAAAAGTGTACACACTGGTACAGTGTAAATACGTATTTAAATCAATTTAGCTGCAATGTTAACACTTATTTGACTAAAATAATATAGTTTTTTGTTTTGCAAAGATTGTATAGTAAATAACAATAGATTTATGATAAAAGGACAAAAAATAACAATAGATTTATGAATGAAACTTGCCTCGAATGAGGCTTGTTGATTCGGACAGAATAATCAAAACTTTAATATACTTATTAATTTTAATTATATTTTTATTATGAAAAACGGGATTTACTCACGTAAAAAAGTCAGATCTTTCCGACTTTAGATTCCGATATATATTTAATTATTTTATTATTTATTATGTGACTAGTTATGTATGTTTATCTAAAAGAGTAATGGCATCTGATATGGGTTTTCATAAGACGCGGGTTTGAATCCCATCTGTGACGTGTGTTTTGTCTTTGAAATTTCAATTTATATTTTATGTTACCACCAGATTTTAAACTTAAAACTTAAAGCTGAGGGTCAAAGATGAGTGAATCTATAGATAGAAAGGGGCCGAAGTACCAACTTTTAACTGAGAGGATAGAATAAAAGCTTTTAGTAATGGTCCAGAGATAAATTCGTGTTGGGTAAGATAAGCTTCAAGATTAGCTTTAGGGCTCAAACTCTTTAGGGTTTGCTGATGAGTAGGAAAATCTCATCTGGATCAGTGACGGAAACTCGGAACAATATAACAGGGCATAGAAGCCGGGCTAAAATCAGAAATGAAATTCATATGCCTATCTTCTTTTAGTTACGATGTTAATAATGCGTAGAAAAGAGACATATAATACCGTTTTGTTTCGTTATCATGCAAGTTGTCTCAAGTTAATTTTCAGATAGAGACGATCCATCCTCATTTACTTTTCTCGAAATATGGGATTAACATAAAACTACAAAATTAATTTGATAGCCGACTTAAAGTATTTTGACGTATTCGATAGAACTTTTGTATTTGTTAGCATTATAAAATGACCAAAGGTAATCATTTGACATTGCTCATTTTTTGCTTGTGACACGTTCAAAAATAATTAAAACTAACAGCCATGTTTTGTTTCACTCACACCTCAGGACATGCTATTAGACATAATATACTATAGAGTACTCGGTTTCCATGCCCTGTTATTCTTCCGAGGATGGAAACGGTCTTATACTTTGAGGTTTGAGTTTATAGTAAGTAATGATTTCTTAGGCTTTCACGATTCTTATACATTAATAGATCTTCTACGAACTATAGCCAGAATTGGTTTATACTGCGAGCCAGTAGAACCATTTATAAATTCAGTAGTTTATATGATGAGGACTCTTTCGTGAGGTAGTGTTCCCAAGGCAAGACGCATCTTAATCTGTCCGCATCAGGACAAAAAATAACAATAGATTTATGAATGAAACTTGCCTCTAATGAGGCTTGCTGATTCGGACAGATTAAGTGATAGTTTTTTTGACATCCAGAATAAATTTATATTTAATTTCTATTTACTTTTTTCTGTTTGCAGTGAAGTTAGATCAGTGTGTCCGCATGAGGGTTCACGTTTATAATTGTAGTTATTTTATAAGTTAATCCGGGAAGACCTATAATTGGCATTCTGTATTTAAATATGTAAATATTCTCATTGTGTATTTATGTTTGTTTAAAGATTCGTCGACGCAACAATAAACAGTCATGGGTAAAGCATGACGCATAACATTAGGCAAGGGACGTACCCGTCTCGTCACAAAAAAGCGAGTTTGGAAAAGCTAAAAGCTTTTAAAAATACATTATTTATGCGGCCAACATTAGTTGATGTCAACTGAACTTAATATGATTAAATCCATGTGAGATCAGATCAAACTGCAGTAAACAAAATTACGCTATAATCATAATTATTTAATTAAATACAGCTAATTTCTCCATTTGCAGAATTCGCTTAAAACATTGATTCGTTTGGTGATGTAGGGTTGATTTGTGTACTTAACTAAAACGTAATTAGTTTGGTTTGTTTTCCATTAACGATGCGATCAAATTAATTGAAACTGATAGGTACAGTGTAACCAATGATTTTCAAATACAAATTCTGATATATAAGCTATTTACCGGTTGTTTTGCCTCGAACAACGTCGAAAAGTTGCAAGCTTTACATTGGTTTACAGGATACACATTGGAGAAATTTAAAAGATGCAAAATATAATTTATACTACACCTGCTCGGAAAGTACCTTGATACTTTATCAAATTTACGGTAGAAAGTACGTCATTTCATATCGAACAAATATGCGGCGAGAAAACGCATCTGAGCGGGAGAGAAAAGTGTATGAAAATCCATTTCTTACGTGGTTTTTCTTTTTTAATTTTGGGTAAGACTATGCGCTGGTAACCTAAATATCAAAAGCCAAAAAGTTTTTACAGTGAGTTTTTATCTCCAAGTTCGCAAAATGACACTGGCCACTAGCTGTGTGTTGGATGGTGTCAAACAATTTGAAAAAAGAACATGTGAAAATTGCAGACGCCATTGGCGCCATTTTCAATTTGTGTGTTGTTTGAGGAGGATTCAGTTTTCGTAGAAAAGTAAAATAAAACTATCAAAATGATAAGTAGTGATAGTGATGATGAAGATTTTTTAACTCCGCCGCAGTTGAAGGAAACAGCAAAAATACTGATTGATAACCTTTTACCACAGAAATCAATTAAAAAATATAATAAAACTTATGACGATTTTTTGCAATGTAAAAGTGAAAAAATGCGGCATCTTTTTCTGAAACTGTTTTGCTAGCTTATTTCAGTGAAAAAGCGCAAAAATACAAACCAAGTACGTTATGGTCTATGTACTCAATGTTGAAAAGTACTATATTGACAAGAAACGACATAAATATTCAAGAATACAAAAAACTTACAGCATTTCTGAAAAGAAAGTCGGAGGGATTCCGTAGTAAGAAATCAAAAGTGCTTACTACAAAGGATGTTTATTCCTTTTTGCAGAATGCTCCAGATGACAAATATTTGTTGATAAAGGTAAGTTTATGAACAAAATGCACTGGTTTAAAATTTATTACGTACCTATTTATGAGTAGAAATCTACTAGGTTTTCATGTTTGATATTTTTGTTTACAGGTTATTTTGATTTTAGGAGTAAATGGGGCCTGTCGTTCGCAAGAACTTCCGTGCCTGGCGTGAACGAGTTGACATGTCAAAAATGTCCATTTTACAGGGCGGCCATTTTAAAGTTTGACCTCTTCTGGTAAATCGAGAAATTTGTTATATATTGATTTCTATGTCGTTTTAGAACTTATGTATTGCTATCTTTCAAATTATGGCAAGAAGTTAACGATTTTCTTTATAGTTTTTGTAAAAATAGACTTGTCAAATCGTTCACCAACGAGTTATCAACTTATTCACCGAGTTGTCAACTTAATCACAACAGTTATCAAATTATTTCCTATATGAATTAGTTTAAGCAACAAATGTTTTTTTGGTCAAACTTTTTTTTCCGCTTCCGAACCATATGAACGAGGTGTCATTCGATTCGGTATAACATGTAGATGTTTTTGAAAAAAATAATTAAAATGCCGCTTTGAAAAAAATGCAAAAGGTACGTACAATTAATTTAAAAAAATGGTTTTAAAAAATTGAGTTTAGTTTTTTGCATATACCTCAAAAACTAATTAATATTTTTCAAACTTTAAAAAAAAAAGGAAAGGAAGGAAATTTCCCAAAGAAATCCTACCACTATTGGTACTGTAGGACCAATATTTATAATTTCCCAGAGGGTTGAAAATACGTCATAAAACGAGTACACTGGCTTGACCTGACTGGATATCATGTACTAAGAACTCACCAAGACAAAATAAATAAGCCCAAACTCGATGGGTGTATCTTGTTTAGTTTAGAAGTTCCTGTGGCCACCTTCCGACTCTATCATCAGAACAGCTCCATGGTACCATATTAAAATATAGGGATTAGTAGTAGGTAATTGATACAACTGTAATGACAAGATACAATTTATTATTGTTAAAACAAAATGTTACTTATAAAAAGAAAGAAAATATTATTTTCTGGATCTTAGAGCTACAATTTACTGGCTCTCTGAATTTGATGCAGAATCAGGGTTGTCTCCGTCCAAGTCTGGGTCTGTGGATGCAGAAGTACCACCGAGTGTTTTTATTTGAAGATAGAAATCCTTAAATGGATCGTCAATTAGCTCAATGATATCCATTAAGTCCTTCTTCTTTTCTGTGCTGATTGGCAGTGACTCCTTGGAGATTGGGTTCAATCTAAAGTGATCTATTAAACTTTTTCCTCTTTTCTTAAAACTCACCAACCGAAATGGGGTTTTGCGATCCAGACTTTCCTTGTAATACAACTTTCCCACACTAGTTGTACTATATTGCAGCCATTTAATCGGTTGCCACAAAAAAATTTCTCCAGCATCATCCAACTTTTTGATAGAAAATGGTCCTTTTTCTTTTTATTTAAATTACTCGTATATGAGTCAATTTTAATACTTAGTATATCAATCAGTAAACATTAATAATAAAATACAGGACTTAAGTACAAACAAATATAAAATTAATCACCATGGAAAAAACTGCCATTACATTTCATCACCCTTGACAGTATTTGTGTTATATTTCATCACTCTTGACGGTCCCGAGCACGTCTAGTGCATCGAGCTGTCAATTCTTGTTCTTCTTCTTCTTATTGTATGGCTTTTTGTGACTAAAATGTCACAATTCTGCCAGTGTTTGTACATACTAGTGTCATAAACCGTGAGGAGTTTGTAAGTGTCAATATGACTTGACTTTTGACTAAGCTATCAGTAACTGACACAAACTTTTACAGAAGTGTCATCATTACGATCTACGTAGGCGGAATTCTTATCATTTTGTCTTGCTGTGCCCAAGCATATTACGCTTTTTCACACGCGTGGTGATGTACTCGTATTTTAATGATGATGAAAAGTATCCTATGTGTTAATCCAACGCCTCATCTACCTCCATACCAAATTTCATCAATATTGGCCCCGAGAGTAACAAAGATTCACACATCCATACTCACAAACTTTCGCGTTTATATTATTAATATTTGATTTAACGAGAAAAAGTAACTTAGCACACGCAAATGTTTAAATATGTGTTTTTGTATATTTCATCAAAGGTCGCACGGCCAGACACAATAGAAATTTCATTGTTTTAATAATAATAATAATAAACCGCAGGGGCGGCTTTGTGGCGAGCCGTCGGTGAGTGGCGACACCGTGGACTCTGATTCTCCCTGGGGCTAAATGAGACCCCTGACCCCCGGCTTGCCTTAATTGGCCGTCTGGGGGTGGAGACGCAAGAGCAAGTAACAAAAAGCTCCAAGGGTGGAAGTGTTAAAGGGCATAACGCCGGTAGTAGCGCTTCAGTGAAACCGCAGCACACCTCTCGACACCCTTTAGCCAGCCACACCAACGTTGCCCCTTCTGTCACCATTCATGGTGGCCTTTATGGGGGGCCCGTTTAGTGGGTGGCAAGTCACCACCTGCCCAAAAATTTTAAAATGAGACTGAATTTGGCAGGTGCCGTAGTCTCTTCCATAGCCCACTATCTTTTTATCACTAATAAAATCATTTCAATAGCCTTGTCATTTTACCCATTTTTATAATAGATATACCATGTCACCATCCATCCAAAAGTTTCTGGTTTTTTTATACTACTTTGTATTTTTTATACCAAACAGGCCTCTAAGTGTTGGCTACAGCCCCACTTATGCCTTTGTAAAGGACCGGATGAAATCCGTGATTTATTTTGAATAAAAGGAATAATAATAATAATAAACCCGTGAAATATGACAAATAAATAATAATAATAATAATAATAATTCTTTATTTCAGACACCAGATCCATAGATTCCAAAAAATACAATTAAAAAATTTGAGACATTTACAAGTAAAAAGACATACTATATAAAAAAACGACACAAAAAATAATTAAATACAAGTATTTGTACAAGTCATAATAATAATAATATTAGTTATATTAAAAATAAAATTAGGCTAGAATAGCCAACGTTTATAATAATATAATAATAATAATCTTTATTGCAGGCTTAAATCCCATAATTTCACAATACGGCAAAACAAAAGACATTATAAACAAATTATGAACTAACACTAAAACTATTAATAATAAAATATGTGAAGTAGGTATGTATAGGTACCTACTTCGGTCAGGTCAGCTTATTAAATAACATAATACTGTTACAAGGTCATTATTTATTTTTGTCATTTTTATAGTTTCCGTCCAGGTGAACAGAAATCCAGTGCCTAAATATTGCACTGTCAACATTGTCAGAGACAGCCCTTAGTATGCTATTGCTAGAACGTCTCAAGCGATACCATAACGAAGCGATTCTTGACCGGATGATTGCGAAGAAGTCCGGTACCCTCGCTTCTGCAAACATGTTCGACGCACTACAGTATCTCGGCAGCTTCATGAGAGTCCGGTAAGCGTCGTTATACTGGACTCTCATGGAGCCAAGAGTCTTTTTTGTGTAGTTGCACCAAAGCTGGCAGGTGTACATGGACAAACAGTAGGCTCGAAAGAGGGTGTTCTTGACATCCTCGGTGCACTTCACAAATCTGCGTGCGAGCATATTGCTTCTGACTGCCAGGGCCCTTCGTTCGCGTTCTATGTCGCAATCATCCTGCAATCGCTCCGTTAAGATATGCCCTAAGTATTTAAATTGCGTCACATACTTTATCAACTGTCCATTCAAAAACACTTCAGGTATCTGCCCCGGACCTGCCCTTGACTTGAACACCATAACCTCCGTCTTACTCACGTTGTATTTCAGTCCGTGCGCATAATGCTCACAGACTGAGAGAAGTTTTCTTAGACCTTTGATTGAGGGACTCAGGAGAACCATATCATCAGCGTAGCTCAGGCTGTTCACACACAAACTTCCTAAGTGACAGCCGATTCCAGTTTCCCTGAGTTCCTCAATCAAACCGTTGATATACAAGTTAAACAGGTCGCGAGACGTCAACCCTCCTTGGCGAACACCACATTTTAGCCTATAATCGCTAGAATGTGTGTCGCCCCATCTAACGTTATTCGTTTGGCCCCCGTACCAGAACTCCAACAGACTTATGATTTGTCCTGGCACCCGAGAGTTCTTTAATTTACCCCAGAGAATTTTATAATTCACCAGGTCAAATGCTTTGCTCAGATCCAAGAAACAGGCATAAACAGCTGTATTTCTGTCAGTATAATACTTAACAGTGCTTTTGAGGCTGATGATCGCCGAGTCTGTGGAGAGTCCCGCCCGGAAGCCAAACTGTGCATCATCTACTTTTATATACTTTACCAGTTCAGGCTGCAAGAGACGTTCCAGCAACTTACCTACTATAGTACCTAGAGATATCGGCCTGTAGTTAGCAGACGAGCTCAGATCGCCAGTTTTATTTTTTACTATTGGTACCACAACAGTCTTCATTAGTGGGCTAGGCAGGTACCCGTACTTTACACAAAGATTAAATAAACTACATAAATGGGTATACAACTTCTCACTACCCCATAGCAGATGTTCCACACTGAGGCCGTCATGACCAGGCGACTTACCACGTTTCATAGTTTTGACAGCAGTTGCTATGCCTTCTACTGTAAAAGGTGGCAGTTGCTCTGTCGCAGCGGCCTCAGTGCAAGGCATGTACTCCGCAGGCAGTGGATCAACTTTAAATTTATTAACAAAAAGTTCAGCGACACTTAACGGTTCTTGAAGGCCATCTACAGAGACAGGTAATCTTTGTTTGTAGTTTAATTTATTTGTAGACTTCCAAAATTTGACAAAGTTATTTTCTTTTTTATGTAATGCTAAAATATTCATTTTTATCCTCTCTTCATTGTTCTGACACCATTTTAATTTATTCTTAAATTGAGCTCGGCTACTACGCATATTTTCGTACAAATTACCATGCGAAGGCCTACCCGCGTTAATCCAGCAACGAAAATGTAGTCTAGCTCTCTGATGACTGTCTCTCACGTGATAGTTCCACCCCGTTACCTTTTTATAATTTTTCTGTTCACCTGAATGTGAACTTAGTATTGAAGCCTTTTGTAAAATATTAACAATATGCGTATAGTAACTATCAATAAATCTACAGTATTCATCGCGGTGTAAACATGACACATTAAACACTAAACAATTACAATTAAAAATATCACAGATGCCGTCTAAATTTTCAAAACAATATTTAGCGTAACGGTTTATTTGATTAACAGACCTCTCCCCCCACCTGACTTGTCTCAGCGGGTCCCGGCCGCCAGCGATGGCCTTTTCTACTGTTAGACTGGATAACTCGCAAACAATACGCAAGGGATAGTGATCCGACCACGTGACGTCATACAAGACGTCCGCAGCGGCCACAGTATCCCACGCGGCCTTGGTAGTAACGCAGTGATCCAACCATCGCCTACTGCCATTGGAATCGCTGAGAAACGTGAACGTGTCCGAATGACTACCTATTATGTTTATATCCGCACATTCCCACTCCACATCTGTACAAAACCTAGACAATTCTAAGCCAAATCTAGCCGACGGGTGCGAGTTAAAGTCCCCCATTACAAAGGCGCATTGTACGTCACTCTCTTCTATGATAGCATGGATAGAGCCCAAGCAATCAATAAACTCGGTCAAGTTTTCAGCGTTGTCTACTGGCATGTATACATTGACAACAACTACATCTCCATTATCAGTAGATATACGCACGGCTGCTAAACGATCGCTAGAACAGTCAATAGGTTCTACGCAAGGAAACTTCGTTCTGTTCCACATTATGGCTAATCCGCCGTAAGGTCTCCCTCTTAATATACCTACAGATGTGTCGACCGAAGACTTGGCCACGCACCCAAAATCCTGGCTTATTTCATTCACGAAATTAAGATCGTGTGGAAGTAACCAAGTCTCCTGTAAACAAATAATATCATTGGATCTAGTTAGATCGCGTACACCCTGCTCACATCGCTTTAATGATTTACAGTTGTAGGAGATTATATTTATAAAGTACCTATTATCCATATTATTTATTTATAGTAATTCCTCTCGCCGTGTACTCACGGAAAAGTCTATATCTAATACCCGTTGGCCAGAAGTCAGAGTGTAAAAACTTGTCTAATTTACTTTTATATACAGTTAACTTAAATGATAAAAAATCAGTCTCGTGTTTCTGCGTTATCTGTTCCACCTTAACACATTCCTCGCCCATTTCAGCAACATAAGCCCGCACGTCTTCGGAGGTGGTGGTTTTATTTAGACGCGAAACATAAACATTTACGGTAAGCTGAGCAGCCTGCAATTTACTCGAAGTCGAACACTGCCGTGTACCGTTCATATTCACATGATTCTTCCTTTTCTTTTTTTCAACCAAAATAAAGGTATCATCGTTAGGAAGCCTATTACTGCAGTCCACAGCCGATAACGATGTTGACTGCACCGCACGCTCTGTATTGAGTAACATATCTCGGTATAACGGGACATGCACATGATCACCTGTGTAGTCCGATAAGGGCTTCGTTGGAGTTTTCATTATCTTCAGCTGTTTACTATCGTGTCGTGTAGAGGTTCTACTGTCTCGCTCATTGCCGTCAACTTTTTCAGGAGTGAGGGAGCGCGCATGCGATTGCGCGGACGAAGGCGCACGCGCTTCACAGCCTGTAGTAGTCGATACTTGCATTGTTTTATAACTGCCTACCTGCGTTTTTAGCTCCACTAACATGGATTTCATCTGGTTCATTTCTGATCTCAGAAATTCTATGTCGACTGACGAGGACCTAGTCTCCAGATTTTTGGATTTAATGGAAGCCACGTCATTTCTTAACAGAGCCATTTCCTTCAGGAACGAAGTCACGTCTACATGATCGAAAGAGACAGGCGGTAGCTTATTTAAATTTTTAGCCACAAACACAGGGAGGCAGTCAGGTTCAAACTCCTTTATTAACTTAATGATATCGAGCAAACTTTTTTGTTCTGACCCTTCTTTGCGTCGCATGAACTTTTTCGTCGGTGCTAATAATTTATATGCCAAAGATCTCGCGGCCTCAATCTCTTCAGCCGAATAGGCACTTAAGCATATCTGAACAATAGCTGGCTCCGGCAAAGTATCCACTTTGTTACTCGCAAACGCCAGTAACTCATTTATCACCAAATTGCATCCACTACACGATATATTATTGTCACAGTTTGTAGCGGGTTCGTTGTTCGCCCGACCTACGTCAACAGTCGGCGATCGTACCATCGGCATGGTGCACGCGGTGCATGCGAGTGATTCGCGCAACGGCAAGCGAGCGACTGTTTTAATGTCATCGACCCTTGAAGGGATATAGAACTTTTTAAATTTTTCTAAGGTTACTTTTTGAACCTACAAACTCAAAGCAGAGAAGACGAAGTGCCTGTTACATAATAATATCTAATCATTGAAATTTATAGAGAGAAATATTCTCATCCTCGAACGGGATTCGAACCCGCGTCTTCTGGCTATCCGTGTCAGACGCCATGACCATCTAGACCACCGAGGCTCGAGGTCCGAGCATCGAATTTAAAGTCTCTATCTGATTTAACCGTCTTACGGGGACGGACCGACATCTATTGAACAGCTTTGACAGCACTATCCAACCGAAAGAAGCATTATTTAGAAATACTTAAACTTTCGTATTGACATGGCAACCTTTTATAATTTTTATAGTTACTTTATTTATATATGTTTGGGATTGCTAAGCAGGCGGTTGTGCTTAAGAAAAGTAATACCTACTATAAAAATAATAACATCTAATATTCGGCACTAATCAGGTTGCTAGTATTTGTCCATCCGCTATCATGCTCATGGGAGAATCCATCTAACTGGACTGTGAGAGATTTAGTAGTACTCGTAATTAAGGTAGTTAACATATTAGTAATTGTTTATAGAATAAGTTTATTAGAGTTTTATTAAATAACACTCTATCTAAAAGAAAAGCTGCATGTTCAATTAGCTGGATCATTGTTTTTATTGAAATTAAGTAGTATGGATGCATTTTTTTGGTCAACGGCTACTTTAAATGTGTAAAGTGGTGCAAAAATTCTAGATTGTGCCCATTTTTACTTTAGTATTGCGTTGAGATCACATGTGACATCTATGTGATATTGAATACATACATAATGTTGAAAATAAAGCATTGCTGTAAGCTATGAATGATATCCAGAGAAACCCAATATTTATATAACAAGTTATTTTGGAAGAATAATCGGAATATTCTTAAGTCCCGCAAATGCTGGGAGCAGCTTGTGAGCCGGCACAGCTTAGCTGCCTTCAGAGGAAGTTGCCGCTATGCTGCGTCGAAATGTTGGTATAACAGCCTACTGCCAGCAACAAACCTGCAATGTGTACGTGAATTTAGACTTCAACTGAAAAAATATTATTGCGCGCATCAGAAATGTTAAGTTTGATTAAGTTGTGTATTTCTAAAAGTAAATAGTGGAGGTGTGATCTAATTCCATGAAGGGTCAGTGTTTTGTAAACTCGCGACTGTATTTGTCGCGGGTCTCGCTTCACTGGTACTGGTCGCCTAGGTGCCGTCAGCTGTGTGTGGTCACGTGACGCTGTGACGTGTAATGACCGGTACGGATGGTTTTTTTTTCTTAGGTTGTACACCCTGTATTAACATTTTATGTGTTAAAAACGAGTGAAGTACATCGCGGTCGAGTGCTTTATTATAAATGTAGTGCGCCGATATATTTGTGTTCTTATTGTGAAACATTGTGATACAATATCAGAGGGCTACTTATTTCTGTGTTTAGGTTAAGGACGGCCGTCTGGGGTAGGATAATTCTACGGTTAGATAGATCAGCTAGGTATTTGCAACTACGACACGACCCACGGATGGATCGGGAAGGTCGCTGGAGCAAACACTGCTTCCCCGCCTTGACGGACCGAAGAGCCGCCTGGATGTTCCAGGGATTGTGAGTTTTACCCTAAATTTAATTGTCTATGTGCTGTATTGTTTGTTACTCTTAATTAATTAGCGCTACGTATCGTAGCCGATGTTCGCTGGAGGCGCTTATGGGCCCCGCCTCCCGAAGACCCGAGTAGGCTCTTCGACAAAACCTATTGGCCCACGGTTGGGCCAAGTTTGGTTGTTAACAGTCAGGGTTGAATGTTCCCTCCGCCGTCGCAATGCGATTCGTAAGAGAGGAAGAAACCAGACATATATACATAGGCAGTAGTAGATCCGGTAGACCTCTTGTGCAAAAAGGCGTCTTGGTCGGTACAACCGCAGCACCAGATCGTCTGACGCGAGGCGCATTAGTGAGCACGCATAAGGTTAGGTGAGGAGCAGTAGCAAGAGGAATTACTGGACGACATAGACTCATACACCGATGTTTCATGATGATAAGCGCAGTGCAGTGGCACCCAAAACTACACTTCTAAACGCTGGTTGACGCTGCAACTATTATGGGTAAGCGTGTTGATTAACAGCAGGTGGATAACTTGACCTTCTTGTCACATGATTGCATAAAAAAACGAACACGTTAAAAAAGGTGTAATTAAATATTCCTCGACGTATAGTTCCATAATCTATTTATAATATAAAATGAACTCCTATTTCTCCTGGTCACGCTATAACTTGAGAACGGCTTTACTGATTTCATTCATCCTTTTTTTAATTGTTTTCTAATTACGCGTAGAAGGTTCTTATATTAACAAAAAAATAAGAAAAGATTGAAGGTTATGGCGAGGCCGAAAGCCGAGCCAACTACGCGAACAAAGTCGCGGGCCCTCGCTAGTAATATTATAAATGCGAAAAATTGTTAACGTTTCTGTTTCTTTCTATTAATGTTTCTTTGTTAACTAATTACGAGAAAGACATAAGATACTTTTCATCGTCATTATAATTAATCACAACGCGGGTGAAACCACATTGAAACCCCAGGGCGCAATATATTAAGACCTTTTAGTACAGATGTTATCCAGACCAAAAGATAAAGAGGAGATCACCTCTACAATTCCACAAAAGCTCTATAGAAACCAATTATGCTGGTTACTGGCACAAAATTAGGTGCTCTATATTAATCACGTAGAGACACATAGAAACACGAACAGTGCAAGTAGAGATAAGTAGAGTTGTACATAAAGAGAGATGTAACTGTGCTCTACTAATGCGGTATTAATGTGTTACATCAATGAATAAGGGTTGTTTACCAGTGGCTTATTAGATCTAACATAATATACTCGTATATCTACATAATATTATAAAGAGAAAAGGTTTGTTTGTTCTTTTGGTCTAAAACAGATTTTACAAATGTTATGGTGGTAAATAAGTACAATTTCGGAAAAAACGGGAAAATTCACAAAAAAAAGTATAAAAAAGGGGGGGTCGGGGATATTTTTTGGCCAACTTGTATTCTCCAAGTGGGCCCCCGAACACGCTAATTTGGTTTGTCGGTTCCTAACACCCTATATATCTGTCAAATGTGTGATCATTCAATTAAATTTCAAAAATATGACAAGACCACAACCAATTTTAAGGAGACAGGTGAGGTGAATTGGTTTTGACGTATATAATTATTTTTTAAGGGAAAACAACGTAAATGATTATACTAATTATACTGTAGCGTTAACACAATCATAGGAGCTTACTTCAAAAGAGACCACGTCATCGATAATATGACGGAAGAGTTTATAATCCAGCCGGAGATTCTGATATCAGTCATTCTGGATTGGATTCTTCAACTGACACAGAAGATGAAATTACAACTCTTTGCCCAAGTTCTAGAATATCACTTAAAAATTATGTAGAAAGTGTTACGCCCATGAATATTAGTTGTTCTATTTAATGATACCTAACGGTTACTTCCCACAACACTTTGTTTGAGAACTACAATGACTTGAAAGGAAAACCAATGTTATTATTATGAAATTTGATATTTGATTTCACTTAAATTTAACACGCGGTACGTAAACACGCGGCAGCCCTGCCGCGTGTTTACGCCCGCGTGCAGTATTCAACTTTCATTTACCTACTTGAGTTTCTTCATAGTTTTGTGATTATAATTATTATATTAGTAATAAAAAAAAACTCGTTGTTGATTAATTAGGAAAAGTCCAATAAAAATACATGATGTGTTTTTGATAACTTAGTAGATTTAATTAAAAACCACCCATATAAATTTGAGACTGAACAATATTTGCGCCTCAACTGAGACTCAAGCGTAGGTGTGGCATGGTATCGTAATGGTATGTCACATTTTTAAATAATTAATGTACTATCCACCTTTTTTGGTAATTCGTCTGCGCCTAGTTTAAGCAATGAGTTCCAAAACCAATTGCTTAAACATGCAATTGTATTTAGGATAAATTTTATAATTATTACCATTTATCATGTACGCAATAACTAGTGGTTTTTGTATTGATGATCAATAAGCAATTTATTAAAACGAAATAATAATAATAATAATAATACTTTATTTCCAAAAACATATCAGAAACGTGAAAAAATGTGTAAGTAATATACAAGTTTCCTCTCTTCTCGTTTAGAATACTTTTACAACCACGTAGAAATATCGAAGATTTTGTGCATTATACAGATCGTATATTTTTCATGTGTGTTGTAGCTGATAACATAAAACATTAGCATTAAAATATGACTTTAGAGTACTTACCTGATAAACTAACAATTTAATAAAAATTAACATAATTATCGTAATACACAATCATATTTTTTTTATATGAAAAATAAATATTTACGCGGATGGGGCGCGGGGCTTCCAGGAGTGCTCCACCGCGCGGACGTAGCGGGACTGAGCGATTCGTGTTTTGCGCAAGGGGAGATGGGGTTGAATAGTTGGGAAATTACCTAGGAGCTCGGGACGATATGTGGTCAGGAACACCAAAAACTTGCCATACCCGTACAATTTTCTGCTAAGAAAAGTAAAAATACGCCATAACTATTTTATTATTCCACAAATGTGGCAAGTCATTAGTAGATTTCTGAAATTCTTATCAATATAGTTTTTTCTGTAGTATAAATGTTTGCATCCATTTACATATTTCATTTAATAAAATTCACAGCGACGCTAGCCACGGGCGGCGGCACGATCACGAGTGAGCCCAGATTGCATGCAACCGCACTACTCACGTTACAACACGGCTTGCAACTTGCTGTAACAATCTGCTGGATGCTAGGACGTACGATACGACGTCCAACATGTTAGAAGGGAGTCACAACACGCCTACAAACGATACAATTTGCTGGATCACAGCAGATTGCTACAGCATGTTGCATTCGAAATTGCATGGTGTGTAGAGAGCTTAAGCTATGTTGCAGCAGTCAGTAGTAGCTATTCACTTATTCAAAACACTAAACTAAACCAGTGAACGTTAGTGAATAAAGTTTACACAATTGTATCTCCGCACTAGAAATCCTTCTGTCGCGGGAGGTATTCTGATCATTACACAACGATCCAGGCCACGGTAATATTATCAACCAGTATTCTGTCTTCATAGAAACGGCTGAAACGCGAGTTATACCTACGCGCTTCGAGTGCGGAGATACAATCGTGTAAACCTTATTCACTAACGTTCACTAGTTTAGTTTAGTTTAGTTTTTGAAACAAGTAAATCGCCTTTTTAAAATCAAAAAGGGGTACTCCGAGGACTACTTACCACCAGGCAGAGAGGTGGAGAGCAAGGTGGGATATCGCGACAACCCCCACCCATCTCTACTCATAAGAACTGAGTATGAGTGCATCGACAATATGAATCCCGAAACCCTGAAGGACCACCACGTAGTCGGCCCCCAAATATATACCGACGGCAGCAAGATTGAGGGGAAAGTAGGTGCTGCCCTTACGTGGTGGGACGAAGGCAGGGAGACCAAGTACTCCACCTTTCGCCTCGAGCCCCATAACACCGTTTTCCAGTCGGAAATGTACGCACTCTTTAGAGCCGTTAAGATGGCGAGAGTTTCGAGGAGGGACTGTGTCAACATTTTGAGCGATTCAAGATCGTCGCTCGATTTGTTGACGAGTCCTGTTGCCACCCACCCTCTAGCTCTCGCGCTCAAGAGTTGCGTGCGTGACATCCAAGATGCTGGAAAAACCGTGAGACTCTTCTGGCTGAGGGCCCATGTAGGTATCCCGGGGAACGAAAGAGCAGACGAGCTTGCTAAGAAAGCAGCACTCACTAAGAAGACGGCCGCTGACTATGACGAGGTGCCGTTATCGTTCGTCAGGAAACAGATTCGGGAGGAGACTGTCAGAAGGTGGCAGGGGCGCTACGAATCCTCTAGTACAGGTTCGGTCACGAAGGCTTTCCTTCCTACCGTCTTCTTCGCAAGACGAGTACTTAAGGACATGGTGCTAACACCTATCCATGTCCAAATATTGACCGGCCACGGAGGATTCGCAGCGTACCTACATCGGTTCCATGTAAAAGACAGTCCCTCTTGCGTCTGCGATCCAGCTTGTGACGAAACGATATGGCACATACTGTTCGAATGTCCAAGATTTGGCCTGAAAAGGATGGACCTGGAATCTAGAATCCAGATCATGCTAGATCAATCCTCTCTCCCGACCATCATGGAGAGCCAGGCCTCTAGAGCACCCTTCTTGGCATTTGCGAGCAAGGCTGCCAGAATCGCAGCGGCGAGAAATAAGTAAGGCTGATTTGTGCTATAAGTATAAGTAGATTAGAGCTGCTGGACGACTCCTTATTGGATTTGTTTTGTAAATTTATTTAATTAGAGATAAGATAAATTGTAAAAAACAGGAATAAAAATTAAAAAAAAAAAAAGTAAAGGACAAAAACCATAAAAAAAGAGCAATAGAAGAAAAGAAGAAAAAAATTACCTTTTACTGTTAATTATAAGATTTAGTATTAGATATGTTTAAATATTAAGTATTTGTAAGAAGCTAATAAGGAGCCGTCCACATATATAAAAAAAAAAAAATTCACTTGATCTTGTCTAGGACTTTGAATACACTTAAAATGTTTAAAATTTAAGTTTAAAAAAAAATAATTAAAAATTATAATCTTGTATTACCAAGGGCACGGACCTTATGTCTGTGGACCTAGCAGCTACAAATAAAAATAAAAAAAAAAAAACAAGTGAATCGCTACTACTGACTGCTGCAACATAGCTTACGGTAAAGCAGCAGGAAGGGCAAGCTATATCTATATGTACGATGTCTAAGAACAATAAACATTTCGTATCTATTTGTATTGTATGTAAAATCTCAAACGACAGAATATAAGCTGCCATGTCTTTGTCAAGCTAAAAAACCTTTACATTCGTATTGTGTAACTATATTTTATAATGTATTTATCTTGCTATCGTTGACTACATCTCTGTCTAGCTGGACCACAACCTTAAAATCAGGTGAGCATACATCGAATCAATCACGCATCAAAGCGATACAATAGAGGATTAATTTGATGTCTCTGTGAGCATAGTACAAATTACGTAATTAATTATATTAATTAGTATATATTAATATTACATAAATACAAATATTAGTCAGCTTCATATCTGCCACATGGACGACTTAAAAATTAATTAGGGGAGTTTACTTTGATATATTATAAAGAAAAGTTACACAATCTCAGACAGATTACTAGACAGACAGAGAACTAGATTAATTAGTTTTGTATAGCTAAGCATGCGTTAGTGATTTAAAATTAGTTTAATAAAATTAGCGGACTGTAGTCATCTTATATTCATTTATATTTAATACACTTAATTTTATGAATCTAATACCTTCAAACTTTACCTTTTAATTTAACTTATATAATTATAATCTGAATCTCGGCAACGGCTTCAATGATTTTCATGAAATTTAGAGTGCAGGTGTTTCGGGGGCGATAAATATATAGCTAGATTTCATTTTTAGAAAACGTCGGTTTATCCGTGAAAAACTGCTATAACAAACTGTTTTACCGACATAGCAACACTTAATCTACTTGACTAATAGGTAACGTTGTTAAGCAATACTTAGCAAAAAACAGGTGAGGTCACTCAAAAAAAACTGAGCAAAGCTCTTCCATACAGGTATTAAAGGTTAATCGTAATATAATTATCTCTCTCACTAGAACTGTTCTAATTTTTTCATCGTAACAATTATGTGGGTATATAATGTAAAATGTATAATGTTTGTATGTAAGTATGTATATATGTATATTTTTTTTATATTATGTATGTATATTAAAATAAATTAAATGTTATATATTATTGTTCGTCAGTATGTTAATTACTGTATTATTTATTAAAATAAAAATAAATTAATGTATCATTGTTCACGCCAAAGCGTGACGTCACCTCAAGGCGCGCACTCGCCCCCGCGCGCGCACCGCCGCTGTCCTCAGCTGTCATAACTAGAAGCAAGCGGCTGGAGGGAAGTGGAAATAGTCACCCTTTTATAGTCGTAACTGGCGGACGTTTACCGCTGCGCTCCGCGTAGCGACCGCGTGGCAACCGCCAGTATCAGCACGAGTCACCGCGATTGACTCCGCCGCGAGTGACCTTCAGGGTGTGTTCGGCACGGCCACACACCACCTCCTAAACCAGCCCCTGTTTACACGTAAATCACTGATCGAGACGCATTCAGTCCGCCGCGTAAACCAGTGCACAAACCAAAAGGACAATACAAACATTGTAACCAAGTGAACAACAGTTCTTCAGCCCCTTTCAGCACGCCATCGACAGCAAGACGCCTCCACCTAGGACTCACGGTCACCAGCCCTCATCAGACCCAGAGCCTCTCGACACCCCCCACGGAAACCAGGTATTTACCAATAATTCTTCCCTACCATCGTATAGTTGCAGGAAACTGCTTAACTAATCATTAAGTTAGTAGGTTAGCACACCTTTAAGATGTTCTACTTTATTTTACTGTTTCTGCTGTCACATTCCTCTCCTAATATATTTTGGTCACATCGCTAGAAAGGAACGAGATAACCACGAGAAAGTTGTGGTGACTGGAAAAGTCGATGGCAAAAGATCTCGTGGCCGCAATCCAATGCGTTGGTCCGACCAGATCCGCAACACTCTTGATACTCGTACATCCGTTTACGATGCTCATAGCTGGTGACCGAACACACTGGCGTAATATCTTAAAAGAAAGACCAATGGGTGGAGGAGGTCACGACCCCAGACATGAGGATTACGACTCAAGAAGGATTCCTCTCCATTCAAAGGTTGTCTAGAAGAGAGCGCTTTGATAAGACCGCCTATTGTTACACTGTTCTATGCTGTATAACTGTATGATTGTTTAATTTTAAGGTGTTCAATAAAGAGTCTATCTATCTAAATTAATATAATAATAAATTAACATAAAAATTAGAACACCCTATAAAGTCAAACAATTCCAAAACCTCTTCGCTCTGAAGGTGAGCATCTGGTTTAGTCAAAACTGGGGTCGCCGTATTTTATCCTCAAGGTGAGTGTTTTGTAGGTTAGTTAATAGTTTATTTCCAGAACACGTACGATGCCGGAAAATCTAATAACGTCCTGTGAAACTTCTTATGCAAAGGCATAAGTAGTAATATCATTTCACCGACATAGTAGTCATTTTCTATCCTCTAACAAGAGGGGCCCGTGAAGTAAAATAAATTGGGGACCAATTTATATACCTTCCATAGAAAAGAATCAGGGATCCGACGCTCTTCTTTGTCTACCCACAAAACATTGTGCCCTGCGTGTTGCCCGAGATAACGATAGTATACCTGAGAGTCAGAGGCTAAGGTACAAACACCTTCTTCTGCGAACAGCAGACTTTGTGAGCATAAAGTTTTATCAGCTGCAATTTATCGTTCCAAAATCGTTTTTAAACTTCACAACCTATCTCGGAAACCAATTGACTAATTATGCTCATATTCGAAATTTCTCTTTAAAGTCAAGTACCTAATGTATGTACCAAATGTTAAGGGCTGCAGCAAACTTTCCCCCTTTTTTAGACGCACCCCCATCCTCTCTCAAAATCGTCGACGACACAAATAGTAGGGCAACGTAAGTTTTGTCAAGATTGGTTAAAAATACTACCTGTACAGGGAGACGTACGCACAATCTAACATTCATACGGTCAGATGAAGTTCAACTTGGACTGTTTAAGCAGAGACGATTCGCTCGGTCAGTGAATTATCATTATTAATTCAAAGTTCGGTCACTGAGTATAAAGTACACTGCGCTTGGTTGTCCCTTTCACACTTCTGAACATTGAAAGGGACGGATATCACTGGTCCGGATTTGTTAAGTTTGCGGTGACCTCTGTAATCCACCGGGATTGATGCTAGGACGAGGGTAGTTGGTAACTTTCTTCTGAGTGTTTTTATTTTTTGAGATATGTATTATATTTGTCAACGTTGGAGGTAAATTGGCGTGATATCTCATTGTTTTTGTCTACTTGGTTAAATAACTTAAAAGGTAACTCACATTACTTTCTTAATAAATGATATTACTTTAGAGTCTTTTTTGATATAACTTATGTTACTCTCATAATATCATAACTCTTGTAAGTAAATTAAAAAGCTGACATTTAAAATAAATATTTAACCAGTCGCGTGTCGCGCGTACACCATGTGTTTGTACAAAAAAGTGCTAAGCCACGGCGCGTACACGTAATGTATAAACATTTTTATAACTCTGGTTTGTTACTAATTTTGTCAAATGCACTCCATCGGTATAAACTTGCTTTTAGTTGGTCAAACTATTCAAGTGTAGTATTTTTTATCTGAACTTTTATGCGCAGTTCGGAAAGACACTGAAAGAAGTTAACGGGACGGATTATGTAACGTTTGAACTAGTCTCACACTTAGTTTAAAAATGAACTGTGGTTTTCAGATTAATTCGTGTATTGTACTTTTAGTTAGTAAGAACATACAAAATACATTACGTGGTAGTAAAATTTATATTTATAGTACTGATCAACAAAACAATGTTGCAACAGGAGTTAATATATTCAAATGAGCTACATTAAATATCACGATAAGAACATGTAATACTGGGTTTATGAGACTCTATATCATGTTCCTTTAAATACCACTAACGGAGGAATCCGTTAGTGTTAGTTCAATACTGTATTGCAATTTTGACTGTGTATGACAATCAGTGTCGGAGCACGCGGGTTCGAATCCCGTCCGAAGATGTTTAGTTTTCTCTCTAATATTGCAATGTTATCTCTCGCTTAGCAGGTGTTAGTGCTTTAAAAATCCTATTATAAAAATTATGAAGTGTTGCGACATCAATACGAGTGTTAAGTGTTTTAAAAAACTCTTAGAGCCGTATTTATAAATAAGTGAAAGTAATTACTTAAGGATAAGTGAATACTTGAGCTACGATTTTAATTCTGAATTTGTTTGAAGTTAGAACTATCAAAGGCTACAATTCTTGGCCGAGTAATAGTCTTTTTTCTTGGCTTTAGAAATGAAAACACGTCAATTTTTCGTTCTCATTCCAAAAGTGAAATTGTATAAAAATTACATTCGCACATCAGTCTAAACTGTGAAAGATCTATTATGCTGTAAAAGTTAAAATCTCATAAATACAACCTAATACAAGTGTGAAAAATACATGCAATTTTGATAGGGTTACGTTATGCATTAACTATTTTAAGTAACGTTCATTGCTCGCATATAGAATAAGATTTTATGTTGAAGTATTATATAATGAAGTAATTACTTCATTGAGAAATTACTTAGCAACAAGTAATTACTTTTTTTTTTGTTTTTATTGTATCACTTTTTTTAAAACACTAACGCCTGCTAAGTGATCTCAAACATTGAAATTTATAGAGACAAAAATTCACATCCTCGGACGTGATCTCGTCCGAGGATGTGAATTTTTCACATCCTCGGATCTGCTCTTAATGTTAATTCATCCACGTACCCGCATTTACCAGTCGTCCCGCGATCATGGTGCTTGCAATAGTGTCGAAATATCGGGAGCCGATTAAAATAAATACTACGGTTTTCATCCCGTAAGTAACAATATTTTATATATACCTAACAAATGTTTCAAAATACATTGTAAGAAAAAACATGAATAAAAATATCACTTACTGTAGCTGTAAATCTTACTTCATACTAATATTATACATGCGAATGTTTGGGTAGATGATGGTTTGTAAATTAATCACGTCAGAATGTATAAACATAATTGATTGAAATTGGGTATGTAGATAGGAATAACACAAAGGATATCTTTCACCACCATCATCAAAAAACTATAGAGCTCTAGTAAAAATATCGGTTACTTACAAAGTTTTTGTAACACATAAACCCACTTAAAAACTGTCACAATGCTCTACCCTCGAGTACAATAAAGTGGTCAAGAAATCAAAATCTAATTTGTAGAGTTGGTAGAGCTTCATAGCTCTCTCGGGGCGAGTGTTGCTGATCCAATCACGAGCCAATGTAGAGCATCAAAAATAGTAGAGTAAGTTGTTCCTAAAATTATAAACAAATTTTTAGCCAAAAACGGAACCCACTCAACGCTAAAAAGTGTGAAATAAGTTATTTAAGTCGGTACCATGATAGTTCAAAAGTACCTATTATCACAATATTATGCGCATGGTACTACATACCGTATAAAATTTCACCCGTTTTGTGCCCCTCGCTACTTACAGGATCGATTGTCATTCACCGTCAATTATGATATCATCAAGATAGGCGAAACACTTTTCAGTTATTGGGTTGTAACTTAAAGACCGCTTAACCGAATCTGATGAAATTTAAGTGGGACCACCACAAAAGTATAATTCAACAAACAAATAAATAAAAGAATTATCAGAATTGAAAATCAGACTATTCTGTAAAAAGTTATGCGTGAACATACATTAAAAATTTACGTGTCGACTTGAGAACCTCCTCTAATCCATCAAAGGTCACACGCCAGACACAATAAAAATGTCATTGTCATAATGACATCGACTCTAGAAGGGCTAATAAAGCAGAAGAAATTTTGTCAATAGGTTGTTTGTAATTTATAGTTCGCTTTTTAAAACTTTTTGTATATCTTAGCCTAATTCATAAATATATAAGTAGTATATATTTATATTCATTAGTATATATATAAATTTATATATATATATACTAACAATGTAATTTTTATGGAGAATTACTTAAATTAAAGTTATTCATAAGGAATATCAATATATTTTATCTAGCATTAGATTACTAGGCCATTTATAATACCTGAAATTGCAGGTGATCCCGCAGGGTGTAGCTAGTTTAATACACAGGGAAAGCTTGTGTTCTGCAGTGGATGTTTGACGGCTGAGATAATGATGAATAGTGATATATACAAAAACAATATTAAAAAATATTTAGTGACACTTCCGCTGAAAAAAAAAAACAATAATTTTGGCCTATTTGAGGGCGTGCACCACCCTCCCTCCCGCATAAAATGCTAATAGGAAGAATACAAAATAAATAACACACAAGAAAACCGAAATAATCCAAAACCGATTCGACACGTGTTTCGCTTCTACACGAGGCATCCTCAGGAGATGTTGACTCGTCGAGCGCTAGACCGACAGTATATACAATTATTTAGTATTTTCGTATATGTTATACGTACAATAAAGCATTTTTGTATGGTATGGTACTGCACGTAAAGGATCTATTATATATTATTTTACTTTACGAAGCAATGTACAAGAAATACTACTGTGTAATATTCCACTGCATACGCACGGTCGAGTATAGTTTCAACGTACAAAAGGATTGGTCAGGCAATGTTCAGGCTTGACTACTTCGAGGACCGTTTTATGTGGCTTGGTTTCTTTTTGAATACGGTGAACCATTTCGCTTATTTTTCTATTGCATATTACTCTAAGGGCATTTTTCGTGTCTTCTAGATTTAGTTACATTTTTTAAATAAAACTACACTTATTTTAAACATATGAATCTTGTTCTCCAAACATGCAACAAAAAAAATGCATTAGATATTGCTGGAATGTGCTTAAAACTATGTACATAGTTTTGTCGCTTAAATTCTTAATTCTGATTTTTCATTTGGCTTACTCTAGTACATTGTTTATTCTAGTAATATTGATATTAGCTAGAGCATCCAGCCACAGACTCCTGCCTTTGCCCTATTGTTCTCAGCAAGGCCTCCACGACCTCTTCGTTCCCATCTTGATGCATCTTTTATGATGCGTATTAGGAGTACACGCACGTGGAACTACGGACGAAACACGCGCGGAAGCTTTGAAGATATTTTACTTTCAAGAAAGGCGTCAAAACGTGATATTTTCTTCTTGTATTACCTGATTCTGCTGTAAACATGTAGAATCTAAGTCTGTTGTTGATTGTTAATAGTGACTATGAGCATCTCACAATAAACTCAACTGAAGCTTAGATACTATTATGCGTGTTCCCCGCAGCGTGACTTTACCTGAATGCATGCTAATGCCGCGTGTATGAGCGAATTCACATACACTAAAGCCCTCTAGACTGCTATTTGCATTTTGATATAATATGAACTTGTACTCAAAACGCACTTGTAGTCAAACCTTGTCAGACGATCATACATATCAATAATATTATAAACCGTTCTATACGAAGCGCTCGCAGTGGGGTCATTCAGGCTGTATTTTCTAATGTTTCATTCAAAACACGCAAACTGTTTCACCCCCGTGAAAGGCTGGAAGACTTAAAGGCGCATCCAACCAAATGACCTTATGGGCATGAATGGTGGCAGCGGATAAATGTCTCTCGAATGGTGGTTTGAGAAGCTACTGCTGACTGCTGCGTAAACTCTGCGCACACTATCTTGCGAAAATTGTAATTTTTCGAATATTTATCTTTTTTCGAATAATTGGTTTAAAAAAAATAGGTGCTAAAAAAATATGTAATCGTGTAATAAATCAGTTTTTAACGGCTAATGTATATTTTGCAATTTTTACAGAAAAATACACATTCTCGAACCGAAAATCCGGACCCGTATCCAGATAGGCGGAAGACGCAGATTTAAATCCCGTCCTTGGATGTGTAGTTTTCTCTTTACAATAAAATTGCATTGTTTGATCTTGCTAACAGGAGTAAATGCTTAAAAAATATTAAACGTAAAATTGTAAACCACATTTCCAAACCATTTATAGTTTTCTAGTCTTTTTTTAGAAATAATAAAAAAGATTTAGCCTATCTCGCTTGTCATAAAACTATGTTGAATAATCACACAGTCGCGAAGTCTGTACAAAGATGGAAGTCAATTATAAATAATTGTACTTTAAAAGAATCTACTGCCGCTTTCCAAAATAGATAGACCCTCTATCGAGAAGAACGATCAAGAACTAATTTTTGATTATCTTTACTTGGGTGGCGGATGTTGAATTCAGAGGCCCAACATTAAAAATAAAAATGGAGATTTAAACTCTTTATAATTATTTTATTTATTTAAACTTCCAAACTGGTAAATACACATTGTTCTCAGTAGGTAATGTATCTCTTGACACTGAGTTCTCTTACTCTCGACTATTATAAGTACAATATTGAACTATGTTTAAATTACTTTCGTTACGCACATTCTAGAAGTAGTGGGTAGGCGATACGATAACTCATCTAGATGCAACAAAAATACGAGTCGAGTATAGTCTAATGTTTTTTAATACTTAAGTATAATTCGTATCATTTTATTACTAGAATAGCTAAGTGGGCCGAGCACGAAAATCTGTTTAAGTGTAATGTAGTCGCGTCGTTAAAGTATTCAGTACAACCAGTCATTTATCTAGTACAATAGTGGCACAAATAACTCATAGTTTGTTTTGAATACGTCGACGATACGATAGGATAACGTTACACTTAAGCAGATTTACGTGCTCGGCCCACTGCGAATAGTAGACTCGCGAGCACTGTCTTATCAGCGGTAATTTTTTCGCAGTATGACCTATCTGCAGTTGGAGGAGTATTAGTGCAATAATTACAGTGGCAAAAGGCACAAAACAAAATTATGAGGGTTCGAAAATAAGCTGCGATATAAATATATGATAATAAATGTTCTTGGCGAATAGTACCAAAATCGTCCAGTTCTTAAACTTCACAACCTCTCAGAAACCATTTGACCAACTATGCTCATACAAAAAAATCCTCTTAAATTCAAGTACGTATCTAATGTGTGTACTTAATTCTATCAAAACCAGTTGGAAAATTGGCGCCACAGCCCCACTCAAAATCCGCCTACTACAAAAAATATATATAATATTAGAACATGCATACCAAGTATCGTCAAGATTGGTTGAAAAATGCGACCTGTACAGGAGGACCATCATAACCTAACAAACGTACGAACATATTACATTTAATTTGGCCAGTTAAAGCAGAGACGATTCGCTTGTTGCGATCGCTCGGTCAACAAAGAATAAAGATTAAATTTAAGCAGACTTCCATGATGTTGTGTTGATGATAAATTGTAATGGTGACAAATATGTTTTGCGGTGCACAACTGAAAAAAATGAGTTACATTATAATTGTTCGCGCTAAAGCGCGACGTCACTTCCAGAATATGTTAGCTTTGTTCCAATAAATGCAAGCCGCCTAGAATTGTTAAGAAGTAATATATCCCAGAAAGTGCCAGAGTTGACCAGTCACAATGACCCAAATATATTATATAACTCACTGTTCCATCTTATCAGTGATGAATTTGGCAAAGTGTTTGTACCAAAAACAATATCTGTTGGTAATCGTGCTAAGTTTAGTGAATGGGCAACTCCAGGAATTTATAAAAGTAGGCAAAAGTTATATGAATTGTACCATGAAAAATCGCATAATCATAATCCTGTATTTTTGGAATATCTCAAACGTTATTCTAAGTTATTTAAACGAGCCTGTTCCTCAGCAAAATCTATTTATTTAAGAAATAAGATCAAACATTCTGTTAATAAAATAAAAATGACGTGGAACATTATAAACAGTGAAACTGGTAGAAATACAGTGCGTAATCGAGACTTTAATTTAAAAAGTAATAATAAAGATGTAATAGCAGATTTGGAGGTAGCGGCCGAGTTTGAGAAATTTTTCACTAATATTCCTTCTTTAACAACCAAAACTCTAAAATCTTCCTCCATTTCTGCTGAGATCTTACTTAAACAAAGTGTAACTGAATGTGACACAACTTTTAAATTTTCAGTAGTTAATTGCAAAGATATTGTAAGCAGTTTCAAAAGTCTAGATGCAAAAAAAACGGCAGACCTATGGGGTCTTTCTGTGAAGACCGTTTCTTCAATTATAGATGTCATTGCACCCAATCTAGCAGCTGTGTTTAATAGTTGTGTTGCAAGTGGTGTATTTCCTGACCTAATGAAGCACAGTAAAGTGGTTCCTTTATTCAAATCTGGTAGTACTACTGATCCAACAAATTTTCGGCCTATTTCTGTACTACCTACGCTAAGTAAGATTTTCGAAAAAATCATATTACATCAATTAGAAACTCATTTTAGTGCAAACAAAATTTTCCATAAAAATCAATTTGGGTTTACAAGGAATCGCTCTACTATAGACGCAGGTATAGAACTAATAAAAGATGTGTTTGATGCCTGGGAGAACTCTCAGGATGCCTTAGGTGTTTTTTGTGACTTATCTAAGGCATTTGACTGCGTCCGACATGATATACTTGTCAGGAAATTACAACACTACGGTATTAGGAACATGGCTCTCAACCTTTTGACTTCATATTTAAATGGTAGAATTCAAAGGGTTGACATAAATGGTAAAAAATTGCCCGGCTCTATAATCTCAATGGGCGTTCCACAAGGTTCAATACTAGGGCCGTTCTTGTTTTTAATCTATATTAATGACTTACCTTATTATGTAGAGAAGAATCACGAGATTGTATTGTTTGCAGATGACACTTCACTGTTATTTAAAATTAAAAGGCAGTTACTAAACTATGACGATGTTAACAATGCATTAGCTAAAGTTGTGAATTGGTTCAATACAAATAATCTTCTCCTCAATGAGAAGAAAACTAATTGTATAAAATTCTCGACACCAAATGTGAGACAAGTAGAATCCAATATACAATTGAATGGAACAGGGTTGGACCTTGTGGAGTCAACAGTCTTTTTAGGAATTACTATAGACGCTAAATTGCAATGGGGTCCCCACATTAAAAAATTGTCTAGTAGGCTCAGTACAGCAGCTTATGCTGTTAAAAAAATTAGACTATTAACTGATGTAGACACAGCTAGAATAGTTTATTTTAGTTATTTCCATAGCGTTATGACTTATGGCATACTGCTCTGGGGATGTTCTGCAGATATTAATTCTATTTTTATACTGCAAAAAGGGCTATACGAGCAATCTACAGTTTGGCTCCCAGAGTTTCCCTTAGACAGAAATTTAAAGACATAAACATTCTAACTGTTGTCTCTCAGTTTATCTATGAAAATCTAATGTATGTAAAGAAAAACATTAGCAGTTTTGATAAAAGGAGTGATGCTCATTCCATCAACACGCGAAATAAGCACAAGCTATCCGTACATGTAACGCGTCTCCACAGAATAAGTCATTCTTTTATGGGACAATGTATACGATTTTATAATAAAGTTCCCAATGTTATCCGAGATTTGCCTATTAATAAGTTTAAAATTACTATTAAAACTAAACTCTGTCAAAAATGTTATTAAAAAATTTCGGATTACTTGGAGGATAAAACAGCTTGGGACTGATCACTCCAGGATCTATCTACTCGTGTACTAAGATGTCAAAGTGTAGCGTGTCTTGCCCTACTGATACCATTATTATGTTCTCTTTTGTAAGGCAACACACTGGAGCTAATATTTGTAGTACCTAAGTAAAAACATTGTAAAAACATCTATATAAAAAGAATGGCCCCGAGTTTCTTGCCGCTTCTTCTCGGTTGGCTCTATGTATTTTGGAACGCGGCGGTAGGCTTTAAAGGACATTATAATGAAAAATTGACGTTCATAAGTGCGTCTTTGATGCCTAAATTGAATAAATGATTTTGACTTTGACTTTGACTTTGATTATACCCTTTAAATATTCCCTACCGAGGTATGGTGCAGCCCCACTATATTTTCCTTCGAGCCGAATATCCGGCATCATAATTTTCCTTCGTTGCTGGATTATTGAACCAGCTCCACCCGACATATTTTCCTACGAGCACGGATATTCAATTCCCATCTATGGTCCATCGAACTGAGATAATTAAAAGAACCAGTGCTATCACCCCCTAATTCTTTAAATACAGTCCATTGAAAATATCAGCCCGAATATCAGCTCAATTTAATTCCAAAATACATAATATTATTAAGATAACAACACCTTTAATACTGTGATCGTATATCCCTTCTCAAATTACAGTTACTGGAAGGTTCGAGAAAGGTGACGTTCACTAACTACCTATTCACTTATCGTTGTTCGTTTGGCACTCGCGCGCCACAGAATACAACAGTACTGCAGGCGGCCGCATTAGCGCGCCACAGAATACACCACAGTACTGCAGATAATCGCGTTTGACAGCAAGCGTTCATATTGTTTGCAAGAAAGTCTAATTGGAAATTCTTAAGGCTAGGTACTAGTACCTAATACGTTACCTACGTCATTTTAATACACTGTAATTCTAATAAACTTGTTTGTTTATTAAGTTATAAAATTGTCCTAAGTACTGTTAAAAAATTTAGTGTTCGTGATCATAAATATATCTAAATATATCATACATTACATAAAGCAAATAAATTGTTCACATTCAAATTAGGGTACCGCACGGGAATCTTAGATGTTCTGTACTAACGAAAATTACGAAAATTAAACCCTCAGCTCACATAAGGTTAGGTACACGCGTTATTTATTTAGGTGTTATTTTAACCAACTTCCGAAAAAGAAGGTGCGGAATTTCACCTACGATTAAATATTTTAATATTTTTTTTTGCTTCCTTGTGCCTGACTTTGCCTTTGACGTTAACAATGCCTTCAAAATCACAGGTAGCCTGATTTAGGGAGGAACAGATCGCTATTCTTAAGCTTAATTTGGAAGCGTTTTCATTGAAGTCCAGCAAATCAAGCCCAGAATATAATGCCAGAGCAACTGGCGTAAGAGTGACTCGTGATAAATTCGACGCGGCGTACTACATAATTTTAGACACCGACGATTTGTCAGACGCACAGGAAAAATTCTACATCGAGCAGTATGAAAGGATAATAGACACCTATTACGAGATTCTCGTTGTAGAATTAGAACAAAAAACATGGTCATCAGCTCCCACTGACGATGAAAAAAACAGCGCAAATAAAGGCGAACGTCACAGTGCGACATACGGTAAACGCGGTCATCCCCCTAACTGAGTTACCAAGGTTTACCTCACAACCCGCGCGCCCTTCGCCGTCAGCTCAGCAGGTATCGAACCCGCAGCCACAGTGCTATGCGCAGGTTTCGAACCTGCACCCTCTCAGCTGCACGCCTATACCCGCGCGCTTCTCACCATTAGCTCAGCAGGTATCGAACCTGCAGCCTCCGCACTATGCGCAGGTTTCGAACCTGCAACCTCTCAGCTCCACACCTATACCCGTGCGCTTCTCGCCCCCACTTCGGCAGGTTTCGAACCCGCAACCTCCGTGCTATGCGCAGGGTTCGAACCTACGACCTTTCAGCTCCGCGCCAAGAACCAAACAAAACCATTGCTACCCATGGTGTAATGTAAAGGGTCACAAGCTTCGGGTATGTACCCGATACTACACACCACCAGTGCATTTATTACCGTTACAACAGCGCGAGGTACCACGGCGCTGTCCCTCACCTGATACGGGCCAGATGGTATACTCCCGTCGTACTCCACCGCGCACTACCTCGCGTTCTCCACCACCGCCTAGGCAATGACTAGGACGGCACATTCAGCACACACCGACTCAGCACACAACTACTCAGCACATATCCACTCAGTCCACAAAGAATCAGCACATATCAGCTCAGCTCACAGCTAATCAGCACAAATCTCAGCGCGCAGATAATTAGCACACATTTTATCTGCCCACAATTATTCAGCACACACACACCACACGACGACATACTGTCGTCGCAAACACCTTAAGTCAGCCAGGCGCTGACATTCTGCACTCACCCTTTTGCCAGCAATTCTGGACGTTATCAGCTCGTCGCGTAATGCGACATCGAGTATACAAATGTATACATTGTTTACGTTTCCGCGCTAAAACCAAGGCCCCGTACATGGCCGACTTACCCGTCGACCGCGTGATTGTTTAATCCCGTACTCAGCAAAGTCACAACGTTATTTAGATATGATTGCGGTACAATTTATATAGGCACTAGAAATTAACTTAGGGAAATACAAGACTTTCTTGCAACCAATAATGAGAATATCGCACCTACACTTTCAGCTCTTTTAGCGCGCATTGCAGCCATGCTCAATGCACGCCCTCTCAGCCCACTCTCTTTTGGCCCCGCGGAATTTGAATTACTCACCGCGGGTCATGTCCTTATAAGACGTCAGCTCAACACCCTACCTGAATATTCGGCAGGAGGACGAGCCATTTCCGCACAAAAAAAGGTTCAAGCTCGTCCTATCCTTATGCCAACACCTTTGGCGAACCTGGTCCAAACCTTACCTGCACACCATCCAAACCCGCTCCAAACGGACTCCCCGATCCAGCCCACCTCAAGTCGGGGAACTGGTCCTGATAGTGGACGACCAGGTGCCGCCTCTACACTGGCGCATAAGCCACAAGACGACCCCATGAAGGGATGGCGTCACCCGAGTGGTGGAACTCAAGACGACCTTGGGCATCTTGACGCGACCTATCCTCAAGATCGCCCACCTGACTGTCGATTGAGCACCACACCACACCTTCGCCGCGTGGGAAATATGTTCGCGCTAAAGCGCGATGTCACGTGGAGAACCCCCCCCCCCCCGCCGTCCCGCCGCCCGCTGCACGTCGGCCGTCAAACGCGAGGCAAGTCGATAACCGCCTCGCAACAGTCACCAATTTAACGTCGCCGCGAGCGACCGCTTATCAGCCCCGCGTTTACGCGTCAGCCCAAAGTGACCTTTAGTGTGTGCAGGCACGGCCGTACACATCATCAGCTCAAATCAGCCCCGTGTACGCGAGTGCGCGATAAACTAAGTGAACAAACATTATACCTAAAGTGTGACACAAATACAACAACACTTCAGCACGACGTACAAAGCAGGACGCCTACCCAGAGGACTCTCAAGGTCATCAGCCCGCGCGACTCAGAATCCCGGCTATCCTGTAAGTACATCCCATTCTTACCTAAACCCAAATATTACCCTTTAAATATTCCCTACCGAGGTATGGTGCAGCCCCACCAATAATGATAATCACATTTTTTTCTAAATGGCGCTGAATGAAGTTTTAAAAAAATGTTATATAGGATCACATCTGAAATATAGCACATCAGACAAAAAAAAATCCATATCGTGAAGTAACATAGCTTGCTTTTGCGTTTCGTCGGTTTGTGGGAGGTTCCGGAGGCCCGCTTCCCCCCTTCCCCGTTCTCCCTCTCCTTCCCACTCCCCCTCCACCCTAACCTCTTTTATCTCTTCCTTCCTATCCTTCCTCAAAGGTCGCAAACGCATCCTGAGACCTCTGGTATTGCGGATGTCCGTGGGCGACCGTATCACTTACCATCAGGTAAGCCGCTTGCTCGTTTTACCCAACCAATAAAAAAAAAACCAAAAACATTTTATAATTGGCGGAATAAACGCGTGATAAACATACAAAAACACATACTATCCGAATAGAGAACCTCCTTGAAAACGGTTAAAATACCGCAAACAACTTCATTCGCTTTAACCCTTACCCCCCCTTACCCCTTTATACCGTGATACCGTCTCTGGTACGCAAAGGGTTAGGTAATAGCATGAATTACATTTAAAAGATTTTGGTTTTTATTCTTACAATATAATAAGCAGATCGACTTGTTTTCGTGCAAAGTCCAGAGGTATTTCATAGAATCCCGACACCGGACGGGGATTGGGTTTCCGAATCCGCCGGAAATGAGCGACCGGAAACAGCGGCCAACGGTTACTAGTACAAGGATATTACTGAAGATAGATAATCACACTAATATTATAAATGAGAAAGTATTTCTGTGTTTGTTACTTCTTCAAACGGCTGGATTTATTTTTATATTAAGTATGCAGATATGAGACACTGAAATAACATGACATATGCCCCTTTCCATCACCACCGTCATCTACAGGGTTATTGGTAAGTCGACCTATTCCCGTTAAGGGCGTGTTGTTTACATCGTTTCTGACTGATTTGACTATGCAACACCCTATCCTAAATCTAAACGTTTTCGTGATATTTGAATTTAATTGAAATGTGTATGTGATGGTATGCGATAAAAGTGTGACGTAAGATGCGGAAGAGAGCCAGCATGATGAACGAGCAAGAGATCAACATGGCGTGATCAAGTAAACTAGGCATGTAAAGAGCGGCGGACCTGCCCCGTGCCCGCAACACCCTCTCATAGGTCAAGCCAAATTTCATCATCAATCCTATCACGATTATCGATCCTATACATTATATGCAACAAAACACGTATGGGAAAAAGCGTGATGCTGGATATGGGTGACGATTCAGCATACGACTAAGGACTGAATCCTTACTCACTCAATTTCAGTCGCAACCCATAGTCATGACCTCACGAATCTCAGCATAGCGAGACGCAAAATTGGTGATACCTCACAATTCATTCGACTTTACCTTACCTAAGTACTATGGTTATGGCACTATAATGGCATTCACCAAGACGGACTCATGCATACTGAGTGCTCTGAGGCCTACACCCCATTGTCGGTTTTCCTCGCCTCTTACGGTTTGGGCAGCAGAGGGAATATGCTACTCAGTATGTGTATTGATCTGAAAGAAAGAATAAAACCATTCTAATTGTATGTATTTTTGTGAATTTGCTTCTTTGGGTTACTGAAAATAATGGCGCTTACACTATAACTTACTTCAGGAAAAACAAGTTAACATTTTTAAAATCTTCAGAAGTTAATAAAACGTTTTTCTATTTCGTAAAGATTTGTTAACATACTAGCAATGACGCCAACTGTTACTTAAGGCACCGATAACAACAAAACTTCAGGGTTCTTCAAAAGTTTAAAGACATACGTAATTATTGTAGCTATTGAAAACAAGTTAAGTAGACGGACCAACATAATAATTATTTCTATAATCTTGGCCGTTTTCGAAAAATGGTTCTGACGTTATTCTAGAAAAACTATATATTGCGTGGTATAGTTTCGTAAATATCTCTTATTTAGGTACCAACACAGACTAAAATAACAATTTATTTATATAAGTATAATAATAAACAATATGATTTTAATTTGCTATCGTATTATTAAAAGATACTTTCGTCCTTTTTATTTTCTTTCTGCAAATGCAACGTAAAAATGTGGCTATCACTTGGTTCAATCAGCTTAATAGATAAAAGTTTCACTTTAGATAATGAGTCAGAAAAGCCATACACTATATGCACAATACACCCTAACCAGTTTCTGGTCAAGCGCACGTTACATGCGCGCACGTATGATACATGCGCCATCATTTTGATGGACACTTTTGTGTAGTATCGGCGCATGTTAGCTTGACGCAAGTGCATTGCATCAGCGATAAATGTTCTAAGAACGCTCATCAAACGCCTTTTCTGTCTTCAACTGCCTGGAGGCACAATATCTTATCCTGTAGTTGTATTTTTCAAGGTGTGCTGTTGTTTACTTTTATATGACACACACATATTATATAGAAACCCACGCAACTCTTTGATATTATAGTTTGTTCTAGTAGAGTATGTGCACAAAAGAGAACCGTCGTGTCATTACGGTGAACAGGCAAACTATTATGTGGCAGCCCAATCCAGCTATTATGTGTCGCTCACGCAACTATCAAGTGCGAAAACCCTCCGGTTGCGCTCTATAGAAGTGTTACACGAACTGACTTCAGACCACCGCCCTGTATTGTTGAAATTAGGCCCCGACCCGACGGACATAACCCCTATCACTAGAACGGTAGTGAACTGGAAGCAACTGGGGGAATCCCTCCAAGCTATCAGTTCACCAGCTCTCGATAGAATCCCCGATGACATACAGATAGTAGAAGACGTGTCAATTGCGATCGAGGCTCTCAGTGACCACCTCCGCACCGCAGTAGGTGAATCCTCAAAGCAGGTCCAAGTGGCGGATGGTCGCCGCTTCGAACTGCCCGAGGGTGCGAGGAGGTTACTGACAGCTAAGAACGCCGCCACTAGGGCGTATGACTCGATGCCAACCCCAGAAAACAAAGCCACCATGCGCTACTTACAGCGTGCTGTAAGGAAACGCATGAGTGAGCTGCGTGATCAAAGGTGGGACGACAAACTGTCAGAGATTGAGCCAACTCACCAGGCATACTGGCAGTTGGCTCGAGCTCTGAAATCTGACGAACAACAGACAATGCCTCCACACATTAGGCCACCTCCCCTCTCCATAGCGTTCCTTGACGAAGACAAAGCCGAGTGTTTAGCTGATAGCCTTGAGGCTCAGTGTACTCTAAATGTAGATCACGTCGACCAGAAACACCTCGATTCGGTAGAATCTGAAGTCGAACGTAAAAGCTCTAGGTCCATCTCTGACCTCCCACTCCTCCCACCGGTAAAATCATCCGATTTTTGGTATGTAGATAGGAATAACACAAAGGATATCTTTCACCACCATCATCAAATAAAAAACTATAGAGCTCTAGTGAAAATATCGGTTACTTACAAAGTTTTTGTAACACATAAACCCACTTAAAAACTGTCACAATGCTCTACCCTCGAGTACAATAAAGTGGTCAAGAAATCAAAATCTAATTTGTAGAGTTGTAGAGTCGGTAGAGCTTCATAGCTCTCTCGGGGCGAGTGTTGCTGATCCAATCACGAGCCAATGTAGAGCATCCAAAAGAGTAGAGTGAGTTGGTCCTGAAATTATAAACAAATTTTCAGCCAAAAACGGAACCCACTCAACGCCAAAAAGTGTGAAATAAGTTGTTGAAGTCTTTGCCATGATAGTTCAAAAGTACCCATTATCACAATATTATGCGCATGGTACTACATACCGTATAAAATTTCACCCGTTTAGTGCCCCTCGCTACTTACAGGATCGATTGTCATTCACCGTCAATTACGATATCATCAAGATAGCCGAAACATTTTTCAGTTATTGGGTTGTAACTCAAAGACCGCTTAACCGAATCTGATGAAATTTAAGTGGGACCACCACAAAAGTATACCTTCAACAAACAAATAAATCAAAGAATTATCAAACGCAGACTATTCTGTAAAAAGTTATGCGTGAACATACATTAAAATATACGTGTCGACTAGAGAACCTCCTCTAATCCATCAAAGGTCACACGCCAGATACAATAAAAATGTCATTGTCATAATGACATCGACTCTAGAAGGGCTAATAAAGCAGAAGAAATTTTGTCAATAGGTTGTTTGTAATTTACAGTTCGCTTTTTAAAACTTTTTGTATATTTTAGCCTAATTCATAAGTATATAAGTAGTATATACATTTATAATACCTGAAATTGCAGGTGATCCCGCAGGGTGTAGCTAGTTTAATACACAGGGGAAGTTTGTGTTCAGCAGTGGATGTTTGACGGCTGAGATAATGATGAATAGTGATATATACAAAAACGATATTAAAAAATATTTAGTGACACTTCCGCTGAAAAAAAACCAATAATTTTGGCCTATTTGAGGGTGTGCACCACCCTCCCTCCCGCATAAACTTCTAATAGGAAGAATACAAAATAAAAAACACACAAGAAAACAGAAATAATCCAAAAACGATTCGACACGTGTTTCGCCTCTACACGAGGCATCCTCAGGAGATGTTGACTCGTCGAGCGCTAGACCGACAGTATATACAATTATTTAGTATTTTCGTATATGTTATACGTACAATAAAGCATTTTTGTATGGTATGGTACTGCACGTAAAGGATCTGTTATATATTATTTTACTTTACGAAGCAATGTACAAGAAATACTACTGTGTAATATTCCACTGCATACGCACGGTCGAATATAGTTTCAACGTACAAAAGGATTGGTCAGGCAATGTTCAGGCTTGACTACTTCGAGGACCGTTTTATGTGGCTTGGTTTCTTTTTGAATACGGTGAACCATTTCGCTTATTTTTCTATTGCATATTACTCTAAGGGCATTTTTCGTGTCTTCTAGATTAAATTACGTTTTTTTAAATAAAACTACACTTATTTTAAACATATAAATCTTGTTCCAAACATGAACAAAAAAATGCATTAGATATTGCTGGAATGTGCTTAAAACTATGTACATAGTTTTATCGCTTAAATTCTTAATTTTGATTTTCCATTTGGCTTACTCTAGTACATTGTTTATTCTAGTAATATTGATATTAGCTAGAGCATCCAGCCACAGACGCAAAGGAGTCTGTTTGTTCCTATTGTTCTCAGCAAGGCCTCCACGACCTCTTCGTTCCCATCTTGATGCATCTTTTATGATGCGTATTAGGAGTACACGCACGTGGAACTACGGACGTAACACGCGCGGAAGCTTTGAAGATATTTTACTTTCAAGAAAGGCGTCAAAACGTGATATTTTTTTCTTATATCATCTGATTCTGCAGTAAACATGTAGAATCTAAGTCTGTTGTTGATTGTTAATAGTGACTATGAGCATCTCACAATAAACTCAACTGAAGCTTAGATACTATTGTGCGTGTTCCCCGCAGCGTGACTTTACCCGAATGCATGCTAATGCCGCGTGTATGAGCGAATTCACATACACTAAAGCCCTCTAGACTGCTATTTGCATTTTGATATAATACGAACTTGTACTCAAAACGCATATGTAGTCAAACCTTGTCAGACGATCATACATATCACAATAATATTATAAACCGTTCTATATGAAGCGCTCGCAGTGGGGTCATTCAGGCTGTATTTTCTAATGTTTCATTCAAAACACGCAAACTGTTTCACCCCCGTGAAAGGCTGGAAGACTTAAAGGCGCATGCGACCGAATGACCTTAAGAATGACGGCAGCGGATAAATGTCTCTCGAATGGTGGTTTGAGAAGCGACTGCTGACTGCCGCGTAAACTCTGCGCACACTATCTTGAGAAAATTGTAATTTTTCGAATTTTTACCTTTTTTCGAATTATTGGTTTAAAAAAAATTGGTGTTTAAAAAATAATCGTGTAAAAAATAATATCTAATCGTGTAATAAATCAGTTTTTAACGGTTAATCTATATTTTGCAATTTTATACAGAATAATACACAATCTCGAACCGAAAGTCCGGATCCGTGTCCATATAGTCGGAAGACGCAGATTCGAATCCCGTCCTTGGATGTGTAGTTTTCTCTTTACAATAAAATTGCATTGTTTGATCTTGCTAACAGGAGTAAGTACTTAAAAAATATTAAAAGTAAAATTGTAAACCACATTTCCAAACCATTTATAGTTTTCTAGTCTTTTTTTAGAAATAATAAAAATGATTTAGCCCATCTCGCTTGTCATAAAACTATGTTGAAGAATCACACAGCCGCGAAGTCTTTACAAAGATGGAAGTCAATTATAAATAATTGTACTTTAAAAGAATCTACTGCCGCTTTCCAAAATAGATAGACCCTCTATCGAGAAGAACGATCAAGAACTAATTTTTGATTATCTTTATTTGGGTGGCGGATGTTGAATTCAGAGGCCCAACATTAAAAATAAAAATTGAGATTTAAACTCTTTATATTTATTTTATTTATTTAAACTTCCAAACTGGTAAATACACATTGTTCTCAGTAGGTAATGTCTTAAAACCTAAGTTAGGGTTGTCTAGACACTGAGTTCTCTTACTCTCGATTATTACAAGTACAATATTGAACTATGTTTAAATTACTTTCGTTACGCACATTCTAGAAGCAGTAGGTAGGCGATACGATAACTCAGATGAGTTATCGTTTCATTTCGTATCATTTTATTACTAGAATAGCTAAGTGGGCCGAGCACGAAAATCTGTTTAAGTGTAATGTAGTCGCATCGTTAACGTATTCAGTACAACCAGTCATTTATCTAGTACAATAGTGGCACAGATAACTCATAGTTTGTTTTGAATACGTCGACGATACGATAGGATAACGTTACACTTAAGCAGATTTACGTGCTCGGCCCACTGCGAATAGTCTCGCGAGCACTGTCTTATCAGCGATAATTTTTTCGCACTCTGACCTATCTGCAGTTGGAGGTGGAATATTAGTGCAATAATTACAGTGGCAAAAGTCACAAAACAAAATTATGAGGGTTCGAAAATAAGCTGCGATATAAATATATGATAATAAATGTTCTTGGCGATTAGTACCAAAATCGTCCAGTTCTTAAACTTCACAACCTCTCAGAAACCATTTGACCAACTATGCTCATACAAAAAAATCCTCTTAAATTCAAGTATCTAATGTGTGTACTGAATTCTTTCAAAACCAGTTGGAAAATTGGCGCCACAGCCCCACTTAAAATCCGCCTACTACAAAAAATATATATAATATTAGAACATGCATACCAAGTATCGTCAAAATTGGTTGAAAAATGCGACCTGTTCAGGAGGACCATCGTAACCTAACCTAACAAACGTACGGACATATTAAATTTAATTTGACCAGTTAAAGCAGAGACGATTCGCTGGTTGCGATCGCTCGGTCAACAAAGAATAAAGATTAAATTTAAGCAGACTTCCATTCTGTTGTGTTGATGATGACAAACATGTTTTAGTAAAACGCTGCACAATTGACAAAATTGAGTAACATTATAATGATATTCACATTTTTTCTAAATGGCGCTGAATGAAGTCTAATAAAATTTATATAAGATCACGTCTGAAATATAACACATCAGACAAAAAAAAATACCATGTCGTGAAGTAACATAACTTGCTATTGCGTTTCGTCGGTACGTACCCTCCGAATTGAGAACCTCCTTGAAAACGGTTAAAATACCGCAAACAACTTCATTTGCTTTACCCTTACTATACCATGATAATTAAAACAAAAGATTTATGAATGAAACTCACGTAAATTTACCTCTCTGGTACGCAAAGGGTTAGGTATTAGCGAGAATTACATTAAAAAGATTTTGGGCTTTATCTTCTTACAATATAATAAGCAGATCGACTTGTTTTCGTACAAAGTCTCTCTGTTCAGATGTATTTCAAGGAATCCCGACACCGGACGGGGATTGGGTTTCCGAATCCGCCGGAAATGAGCGACCGGAAACAACGGCCAACGGTTACTACTAGAAGGATATTCATGAAGATAGATAATCACACTAATATAATAAATGCGAAAGCTTTTTTGTTACTTCTTCAAACGCCTGGATTAACTTAGTTGAAATTTGGTATGTAGATATGATGCGCTGAGATAACATGACATATGCCTCTTTCCATCATCACCGTCATCTACAGGGCTATTGGTAAGTCGACCTATTCCCGTTAAGGGCGTGTTGTTTACATCGTTTCTGACTGATTTGACAAAGCAACACCCTATCCTAAATCTAACCGTTATCGTGATATTTGAATTTCTTAACTAAACGAACCGATACGAAACGAAACGAAACGATGCATAATGCAACAAAACACGTATGGGAAACAGCGTGATGCTGAATATGGGTCACGACTCACTATGTGTTGCGACTGAAATTCAGTAATTAATGATTCTGTCCTGAATTTCAGTCGCAACACATAGTCATGACCTCACGAACCTCAGCAAAACGAGACGCTACATTCCGCGATTCCTTAAAGTTCGTTCCACCTTACCTTAGTACTATGGTTATGGCACTATAATGGCATCCACCAAGACAGACTCATGCATAAGAAGCCTACCACCTACCCAGAAGGTCGGATTTCCTCACCTCTTACGATTCGGACGGCAGAGGGAATATTCTACTCAGTGTGTGTATTGATCTAAAAGAAAGAATAAAACCATTCTAATTGTATGTATTTCTGTGAAATTATTTCTTTGGGTTACTGAAAATAATGGCGCTTACACTATAACTTACTTCAGGAAAAACAAGATAACATTTTTAAAATCTTCAGAAGTTAATAAAACGTTTTTCTATTTCGTAAAGATTTGTTAACATACTAGCAATGACGCCAACTGTTACTTAAGGCACCAATAACAACAAAACTTTAGGGTTCTTCAAAAGTTTAAAGACATACGTAATTATTGTAGCTATTGAAAACAAGTTAAGTAGACGGACCAAGATAATAATTATTTCTATAATCTTGGCCGTTTTCTAAAAATGGTTCTGACGTTTGATAATCTAGAAAAACTATAAATTGCGTGGTATAGTTTCGTAAATATCTCTTATTTAGGTACCAACACAGACTAAAATAACAATTTATTTGTATAAGAATAATAATAAACAATATGATTTTAATTTGCCATCGTATTATTAAAAGATACTTTCGTCCTTTTTATTTTTTTTATGCAAATGCAACGTAAAAATGTGGCTATCACTTGGTTCAATCAGCTTAATAGATAAAAGTTTCACTTTAGATAATGAGTCAGAAAAGCCATACATTATATGCACAATACACCCTAACCAGTTTCTGGTCAAGCGCACGTTACTTGCGCGCACGTATGATACATGCGCCATCATTTTGATGGACACTTTTGTGTAGTATCGGCGCATGTTAGCTTGACGCAAGTGCATTGCATCAGCGATAAATGTTCTAAGAACGCTCATCAAACGCCTTTTCTGTCTTCAACTGCCTGGAGGCACAATATCTTATCCTGTAGTTGTATTTTCCAAGGTGTACTGTTGTTTACTTTTATATGACACACACATATTATATAGAAACCCACGCAACTCTTTGATATTATAGTTTGTTCTAGTAGAGTATGTGCACAAAAGAGAACCGTCGTGTCATTACGGTGAACAGGCAAACTATTATGTGGCAGCCCAATCCAGCTATTATGTGTCGCTCACGCAACTATCAAGTGCGAAATTCGAGGCGATAGAACTATAAAACATTATAATAAGTAATAATGCGAAGCAATTATATTTACTAACAATAAAAAATGTACCAAAAATGGAACCGACTTCAACGACAATATATAATAGTGTAAAAGAACTTTTTGAAGTAAGTACCATGATAGTTCAAAAGTACCCATTATCACAATATTGTACGCATGGTAGATTCAGATTCAGATTCAGATTTATTTATTGTTAGACTGTGTTACATATAGTTCTTAAATATTATAAATAGTACCAACAGCTAGGTCCATTCGGACATACAATAATAATGTGCTTATATCTAATACATATTTATAGTCATTTAATTATTAGGGCATGAATAATGCTATATAGTAGGCATGAATAAAACAATATAAATCTAAATAAAATTACATATCATCAAATTTAGAATCTATCTATAAGAAAGTCAGTCACTTTGTAATATAGTTTTTGTGAAAGAAATTAAACAAACTTCTTTTAAATGCAGTGACACTCTCCGATTTTAATATTGTTTCTGGCAAATGATTGTATATCTTAGGACCCATGCCGCACACACCTTTTCTAAAACATGCTGTTCAGTGTGCAGGAACTTTCAACTTGTTTCTGCTTTGTGTACCTTTCCCGAACTCATAAAGGTAAAGATTAGTTCGAACAAATAACGACATCTCGTAAATATATAGGCATGGAAAAGTCAGGATCTTAAATTTGGAGAAGTATGGCTGGCAGGAATCTGTCGGCTTTAAATGACAGACAGACCTTAAGCATTCTTTTGGGCCTTAAATATTGTTTCCCGTTCCGAACAGTTTCCCCAAAATATAACTCCATAACGCAAGGTTGTTGTTACGTAAGCATGGTATGCTGTAAGTACAGCTGATTGACTAACCACTTTCGATAATAAATAGAGAGCATAAGAAAAACTGCTAAGTTTAGAGCGAACAGATTCAGCGTGTATTTTCCAGTTTAAGTCAGAGTCTAGATGAAGACCCAAAAACTTTGTATCTGATATATCTTTTATGTCATTATCATAATAAGCAATTTTACATGTCAATTTCCTATATTTATTAAATGTCATAATACTTGTTTTGTCAAGATTCATTAGTAAATTATTGAATGTCAACCATCTGATAATATTACTATGAGCTAAATTAATTTCAGGTTCGAGTGGTTTCTGCTTTTCGGTACCGAATCAAACAAGTTATTTCACACTTTTTAGTTTTGAAGTCGTTTCCATTTTGTGGCAAACAATTTTTTTTTTCACCATTTTAGTGACCCTTGCTACTTACGTGATCGATTGTCATTCTCCGTCAATGATGATATCAAGATAGGCGTAACACTTTTCGACTTTTGGGGTGTAAATCAAAAACTGCTTGACCGAATTGTATGACATTTAAATGGGACCACCTCGGAAATAAACTCTACCCAACAAAAAAATAATTTTAAGAATCGGTCCATAAATAGGGAAAAAATCGCCTAACATACATAAAAAAATCGAATATAAAACCTACTCCTCTTCTGAAGTTAAAAACAGTAAAATGCCTCAATTGCTAGGAAGCTTCCTTTTTGCACAGACTCTTATTAAACTAATCTTGCTTCTCGCATCTCTACGAGCTCGGAAAACGACTACAAATGTAGCAGCGGCGACGCGGCACCGGAATCGCAAACAAGAATAAAACACAGCTTTGCCAAAAAGGCTTCGTTTATTTTACAACATATTTTTAACATAGAATGCAAGCTCAAGGTGCAGCGAATAAAACGCTTGCGTGAACGTTTCCATTGGCTCTATCTGTTGAAACTTTTTAGTAAAGTAAGCAATAACAAAATATTTAATTTCTCTTAACATGTATATTGTATGCATTCAACAATACCCAATATATTTTTCCACAATCATATGTAGCCTATGTGTTATTAATAAGTACTATTTCAGGTTCAAAATATAGTTAAACACTGAACCTAAACTGGTTCAGTCATCCAGACATTATTTTACATATGTAAAAGTATTTTCAGAAAGTTCATGTGTAAATAAGTATGTTTGCCTTCTTATCGCAGGAAAAGGATAAGCATTGATGTGTACGAAAGAGCAACACATATGGTTTCTTTTAAAAATGTACCTGAGGAATATTCATATTCAGCACAAGAAAAGTCGTGGAGCACAGCTGGTTAAATATACGATATTTGAGTAATAACAATAATCATTTTATAAATAATTATATTATTACCACAGGGGCGGCTTTGTGGCGAGCCGTCGGTAAGTGGCGACACCGTGGACCATTCACCCTGGTGGTCCTAAATGAGATCTGGCATCTAGCTTGCCTTAATTGGCCGTCTGGGGGTGGAGACGCAAGAGCAAGTAACAAAAACTCCAAGGGTGGAAGTGGTAAAGGGCATAATGCCGGTAGTAGCGCTCTAGTGAAACCACAGCACACCTCTCGACACCCTTTAGCCATCTACACCAACTTTGCCCTTTTTATCACTATTGATGGTCGGCCTTATGGGGGGCCGTTTAATGGGTGGCAACTCACCACCTAAATATTTTAAAATGAGACTGAAATTGGCAGGTTTCGTAGTTTCGTCCATAGCCAACTATCGCCCTTATCACTAATAAATTTATATCAATAGCCTGGCAATTTTACCCTTTTTTTTGTAATATTTATAAATACCATGTTACCCTTCATCCAATATTTTTCTGTTTTTTATATTCCTTTGTATTTTTATAACATGCCTCTATATGTTGGCTAAAGCCCCACTTATGCCTTTGTAAAGGACCCGTTGAAATCCGTAAACATAATTAAATAAATAATAATACAATAATGAATCATGTATTTTCACAAACAGGTACAAATAATGTAAAACATGAAATCAATAGTGTAATAAAGTTTCAAAAGAACCTCTTTTGAATAGCATGAGTGGAAAACTGGAATACCAACTAGGTTAGAATACACCCCGTGCATGAAGACCATTACTCGCCCTCCCGTTACTGATACAGGTTATAAGAAATAAGAAAGAGATAACGAGACAAATTAAAAATAACAAACAGAGCTATTTAATATGAGCTATGATTCACGAGAAAGCGTCAACCTAAGAGTCTAATTTCGTGTTTAAACAATTAGGTATGTGTGAAAATGCCAACAAGTGACCAACTTATGCGACATGGGTACATCGATTTCACCACAAAGTCTATGATAAAACATATTCAAAATTAGGCTTCTATTACCCTAACCCTGCAGTCGGGTACCATGATAGTTCGAAAGTACATATTATCTCAATATTGCGTGCATGGTACTGACTTCGACAAGTTATTTCACACTTTTTAGTGTAGAAGTCGGTTATATTTTTTGATAAAACATTTTTTTACCCTTCTTAGAGATCAATAATGAAAACATCTAGATAAATCAGAACTTTTCAGTTTTTGGAGTGTAACTCAAAAACTGCTTGACCGAATTTGATGAAATTTATATGGGACTACTTCGATAGTATACTCTATCAAACAAAAAAAAATCATCAAAATCAGTTTTAAATCGTCGAAGTTATCCACGAACAAACATAAAAAATATAAGGTCGAATTGGAAAACCACCTCCTCTCCCTCCTTTTTTTGAAGTCAGTTAAACATGCCAACAAGTGACCAGCTTATGCGACATGGGTGCATCAATTTCATCACGAAGTCTATGCTAAAACATATTCAAAATCAGGCTTCTGTTACCTTAACCCTGCAGAGTCCTACATCACCCAATTCCACAGGTATTCATGAATATTGAAATTCAGGTCAGTGATGTGATTAAAACTTTGACAATATATGGGCGGGCCGATCCGCATAATCTTACCATTAGTGGTTCACACCGGTTCACACCGGTAGCCCGCACTGGTTTATTGGTTAAGTTTTGTTCTATAATTCTATCACGTACTTTGTTTAAGGGACACCATCTAGATAAGGACAGCTTTACAGTTTTGCGTGCTTATGAAAAGAGATGAAGATAGTGATCATAATATGTTCAAGTTATTGCTCACTACACGGAAACCATGCAATCAGTCAAGGCTCTAACTCTTTGCTTTTTTAACCAATTTAGTAATTATTTAAATATTCGATAAATATTTTACCAAAAAATCGAACCGAATTCAACACAATGATACCATGATAGTTAAAAGTAGGTAAGGTACCTATTATCACTATATTGTGCACATGGTACCGAATTCAACGAGTTATTTCCCACTTTTTTTCACACGCGGGTGTTGAAGTCAGTTCCATTTTTTGATAAACAATTTTTTTTTCCCTTGTGTTGTGACCCTGTTACTTACGGGATCGATTGTAAATGATAATATCATCAAGATAGGCGTAACACTTTTCAGTTTTTGGTAGGTAACTCTAAAACTGCTTGACCCAATTTGATGAAATTTAAATGACACTACCTCGGAAGTATGCTCTACCAAAAAAATAAATAAAAGAATTTTGAGAATCGGTCCACAAATGGGGGAGAAATCGGCTAACATACACATAAAAAAATACATACACACGAACATATAACCTGATCCTTTTTAGCAGTCGGTTAAAAAAATAAAATTAACATGTCAATTGATGGTCAGGGATGAACCCGTCAAAGGGCTATCATCGCATCAAATCTCTATTTCTGAAAAACAGGATTAGAGTAAAAATATGTAAATAAAAAAAATCAAAGACTTTACTAAAAATTATTAAGTACCTACAACAACTAACAAGGTTTTTTTTGCAAATTTTTCCATATCTTTTTCACCCTCTGCAGTATTCTAGACTATAGACTCAAAAGATATACTTCGATACCGATTTCTATTCTACTCGCTTATATTTTTGCTTGACAACATCCACACGACGTCTTCAGGTCCCAAAATAGATAGACCCTGTACTATGGTAACCTGATGACTGATTCACATATTTATGTACGTACATTCACCCAGACATAGGTCAAACAGACCTTTTCAGACACACAAATGTTTGACCAGTCCAGAAATCGAACCCGGTACCTGCAGCTCAGGAGTCAGACCTGCTACAAACTGCACCAAGCTACCAGTCAATTAAAAGTTACAAGTAGTTTAAGGCCATTTTTTTTTCAATTTTTTGATTCCCAAATATGACACAAAAGTCACTTTATTGAGACTAAAAAACGTCGTAAAAATATATATAAAGGAGACAATTGAGTCTTTCCGAACAGTTTTAGAAAATTATCTTTTCAATAATGAGACATCAGAGAGGCGTACATCCTTGTTAGATATCCCATGAATGTAATTTCACAGATTCAATTTCCGTCACTCCCTCATAAACAATCTTTTGCTAAATATACAAAATAAATATTTTCCTCAAGAATTCATACATTAATGTTTCAAATATGACTTTCCTTTTAAATGCCGCTATTATCAGTAAAATATGAACTTCGCCCCTCCCGGGGGAATGTTTAACGACAAATACCTAATCAAGTAAAACTCCCCCTCGCTCGGAAAGTTCTATTTCGAACGTGGAAATTAGCAAATTGTACATTTCAGGATATAAATGTGAAATTTGTATTCGCAAGTTGAGTATATAAATTTTGTCAGATGAATACTTCTTATTTTCTTGAGTTTTTATAAATTCTTTCTGTTTGTCATAAACGTATTTTAATGCGTTGACTCACGATTCGCCATAATGGCCAATAATATACATTTCAAACATAAAAATTTATAGACTCGGACTCGACTCGTCTCTGTCGGACTCTGATGCTCGAACCAGATTCTCGGTGGCCTAGTTGGTCAATGGCATCTGACACGGAGAGTCAGAAGACGCGGGTCCGAATCCCGTCCGAGGATGTGATTTTTTCTCTCTATAAATTTCAATGTATGAGATCGCTAAAGCAGGCGTTAATGCTTTGAAAAGTAATATTATAGTAAATATAGATTTCGCAGAAATTAACCTACTTTTCCAGGAACTGCAACGCGTGTGGTTAAGAAATCACTGTAAAGTCTCAACGGTGCTCTTTTCGTTTTTAATCGATTAAGAAGATTAAGAAGTTCCTGCGGTCATTTTTTTTGATAGGTGACCACTACTGGCAGTTCTTCTGAAAGATGTTTCAGAAAGTTTATTCTGATGGCAGCCTTCGATCCAAGTTGGATGTAGGACAACAGTCGTTTTGGTAATTATGAAAACTTCGAGACTAGGGTTAGTTACTGGCCTATCTCTATTGGTCCAGGTGGTGTATTAAGACTCATACTCGTTGGTCTAATAGGAAGGCCCAATATATAACTGTAGGACTGCAATAGACGAGTACTTTACTTTATTACTGTAAGCTATAAGATCTTCTTTTGCCCATTACTCACCTGAAAAAATTATATAAATTACAGGCAATATTCTCAAATAAGGACACAAGTTGAATAGAAAATTAGATGGTTGCGTGTTGGTATTATAAGTTTGCGTTTATATTGATCTTGGTATATGACTTATGCAAATGGTTAAAAGTTTTAAGCCGTACACCTTATTATTTTTTTAACTATTGTAAAACAATACTCCTCGAAAAGTTCTATATATATTGACACTGCTTTAACCACACACGTTGCAGTTCCTGGAAAAGTAGGTAGATTTCAGAGAAATCTATTGTATTATTGGCCAAATATGGCGAATCGCAAGTCAACGGGTTAATCTTTACACTTTCAGAACCTTTTCGCAGGTCCCCCCGATTGCCGGAAATCAGGGCGTAGGAAAAGGCACGATATCTTCTAACTGTACATTTTGTGACAAAAGAGTTGTAAAACAAACGAATAACGATAATAAGTTCGTGAACTAGGCTATATAATAATAAGAAGGCTCATTGAATCGGCACATATCCTCAAAATACTGTGAAATTAAGTTTTAAGAATTTAATAAAAGCAAGCAGTTAGTATTTCCATCTAGTATTGCAATGCTGCTAGCATTTCAACCACTGTTTCTCCCAATCATGGGCCTTATAAATTCATTTTTATATTATTTATATTTGATTTTAAATTTAGGTATGAAATAAAAATAAATAATGGGTATAACAAAAATTATACATTACAAGCACAATGATTTAGAAAGGGAGGGAATATGGCGCTAGGCATTTATTGTACTGATTCGAATGTCGTAGTTTATCAAAAACGCGTTCTTACTTCACACGTAGAAATGTAATAATAAATTGCTTTACACCAACTCATTACAATGCATACTGACAAATCAAGCAGTGAACGCAAAGCGCTTGGACATTTAGAATATTAACTCGCGGCGCCAATAGCAGCAGCCGCACTACGCGACTATATGCGCTGAGAGTAACGTTATAAGCAACACTACATTGCGGCATTTATTTGTTGAGTTGTAAACAATTGTATTACACTACCAGCAATGGATGTCGAAATGAATATGCTACACACTGGCATGCCTATATTTACGATTTTAGCCAACAAGTTTAGTTCTCAAGAACTTGTTGCTGCGACACGTGCCATGCCTTCTCAACACATCCCCTCCATTTTAAAATCCGTGGTATACATATTATCAATTCATATTCAAAATTAACATAAAACCAATTAATTGTAAGTACTAAACGAAGTACTCCACCCATCATCTAAGCTAAACATTGGAGTCGGTACAAGTTCATTCGCCAGAAAGATAAAAAAACAGTGTACTATACTTGAATGCGAGAATCAATACGAATTATTCGCATTACACATATGAAATAATCTGCGACGGAAGGCAATTAAGTCGCCACGAGCGCTTGATAGAACTAAGCTAATGAATATTTCAGTAACAATTTTATTGGAAAATGCTTTAATGGAAATCCGCTTTATATAGGAGCTTAAGCTGATTATTAGTTGTTTAATGCTTGTTATTGGTTTGCGTGTTTTGTTATTACGCTATGCTATATTACTTAAAATTATAGCGCTGTAAAGCGATTTCTAGTGCTCTTTTAGCTAGCTAGCAAGATTGAAACTTAGTAACTATGCGCTTAGCTATATTTATCTGACTCCGTGAGTGGATGGAGTTGAAGGATATTCTCTCAGCCACCAGGATGCGAAGTAGGTGTAAGATGTGCGGTAGCCCGACTAACGCCCGGTGCCAATATTCTATCTATCGTCGGTTGACCTTACTAGAGATAGATATTTGACACTATTTGTATGGTCGTTATGTCAAATTTATACCGGTAGTAAGGAAAACTGTGGATAGATTGATTATTGGGATCCCCCATTACTAAGAAAGGAACAGAATTTAATAGAAAACATTACATGGCAAATAATAACAAAAATAATAGAACTATCAAAACATTTGAATGTATTTGATTGAAACTTTCGTAAGAAATACACATTTTAATGTTATTTTGACGGTTTGACTCACGCGGTAGGATTAGTTGAGTATCTCGGCCGGTTTTGTGAGCGTCCGGGCCACTTCTTCATAGAGTACCTGCGCACTCGGCTGCGTCCATTCTAGTACTAGCCGACGTGGCCGGTCGATAAACACGACTATATCTACCGCGTAAGTTAAACCGTGAAAATAATGTATCTATATCCTACACCGTGCTGATTAAAACAAAAGATTTATGAATGAAACAGGCGTATATTTACGTCTCTGGAACGCAAAGGGTTAAAATGCATAACAATGATTAGTACCAACTCAATTATAACAAAACTCTATCTTTTAGCAATTGGAGTTAAGTTCAGCACTCTGTAACACTAGTGGTGGGTCTATACAAGAGGCTATCTTGGTTGGTATTACAGCAGTGCCAGATATTGTCTCTAAATTAAGTTAAAAATTCAAAGGCCTTCTCGAGACCTTTGGTATTGTGGATGATCGTGGGCAACGGTGATCACTTGCCATCAGGTGAATCGCTTGCTCGTTTGCCAACCTATCCCATTAAAAAAAGAAATAATGGTATGGCCTCCATTTATTTTTCTTTCTTTCTTACATTATAATTAGTAATTTTCAAGTTTATTACTAGTTAAGTACTGTATCAAGTACTTAACTGTAACAAGTGAAAATACTGGAAGAATGACACTCAAAATTCAAAAGTATCAGGGTGACGAGCACGGACAGCGCCGAACAAACCTTCCGTTTTAAGCTCTGCGACTGTCATGGTTCCTGCCATAAACATAAAGATGTTAAAACTAATCTTGATATAAAAAACCGTTGAGTGTGGCTCACTCTTAAATCGTAGCTATTTTACTCTACGTAACAGCTATCCCGTAGTGCTACGCTGTAGCAGGCTACAGAACTCTAAAAGGATCTACATGTGCTACGCTAAGCAATGTATGGGCTGTAGCACGCTCAATTCCAACTATGTATTATTAAAAATATGTTCATATACTTGTATTATACAGCATGCCGCTTATGGTAATATTGCTATACCCAAATGGGTTTCATGTATGTTTCTGTATTGTTTATATCAACTTGTATACTAATAAATGCAATAAATCACTTTAACATTGACTTTAAAGTAGATATTGCATTTCTTGTTAGAAGAAAATACAAATACACACTTCCACGCCGTTACATCCCTTAGAATAGGTTTTTCGAATAGGAGGCGCAGAAATGTTTGTTTTTGAGTCAAGGATGTTGTGATGTGTGTGTGTTCATGCCTTCCACGATACAGGAAACTCGGGGTGGGGGGTTGTGAATGTGTAAACGTTAGGTATAAATACCTTCATTTACAAGTCTTTTTTCGGAACGTCAAAGTCAACATTTTTTAATTAACTCGTAGGGCTGAAGCTCTACGTTTCCCGAATTATCTATGACATATATTCACCAGTTTCATCATATTATTATGTCATGCAAGACAGGCAACGCGTTTAACTGATGTCAAAGTAAAATAATTTATTCAATTTAGGCATCAAAGACGTACTTGTGAACGTCAATTATTCTATATAATGTACTTTAAAGGGTACGTAATATATGTTCGATTATTAAATACATATAGACATTAAAAAATAACAACTTATGATATACCATTCATTCCGTATACCCTACATATAATATAATAAACCTTTGACCGAAATTCAAAACCAATAACTTTATTGGCCGGTCCCAATAATCTATCTATCGTCGGTTTACCTTACTAAAGATAGATATTTGAAGTATGGACTTTATGTCAAATTTCTATCGGTAGTAAGGAAAACTGTGGTTAGATAGATTATTGGGATCCGTCTTAAATGAAAACCATTCATAAACTATACATCCATGTGATATACTTAGCAAATGAAATAGCTATTATAAAAAAAAATATAATCACTACATATACTTACTTTTTAGTCGAACTTTAATAAACATAAATAATGAGATGTCGAAACCTATTAATACATTTCAAAAATAAACAAAAATGCCGGACTAAGGTAAAAGAGCTATATATTATACTTTCATACACGAATTGCAATACGCTGATCAGTATTTTGTCGTTCTTACTATTGAAGGTAGAGAATATTATTTAATATGGTACAAAGGCACTGAGGTTTTATTTACACATACTAACCTAAATCAGTATAATTTATCTGCAATCCTCGCTTCACTAGTCGTCGCACATATATAAGACTGCTGGGTGTACCCTGATTTTCTACAAGATCAATACTTCAACTGTTACTTATTATGTTCAACAAGAATTTAATCCCAAAAATTCTGCGATATAATCTTTATCGAGATGTAGGTTACTCTTATTCAGGCGCTTCGCCGGCCGCTGCCGCGGCACGCTCGCTGCGCTCGCTCGGCTCGCGCGTCTTGTAATCACCATTCAACTTAACGCTCCTCCTCGCTTCGCTCGTCGTCGCACCTATCTATCGTGACTTCGCCTTAAACTAGTCATGAAAACTGGATACCATTACACATACATCATTTTGTTAACGGAGTTATACCAAAATGTATAGTATGTCAAATTATCCTTATACCGAAAAAAAATATGATACTTGAACAGTATGTAATATTAGTAGTATATAAAATTATAGTATTACAGTTGATGGATAGATCAATTGCATGTCTAGAATTTAAATTATATAACAACTATAAGGTATTTAAAAAATATCAACTGTCCGTAATGGCAAAAGTCTTTTATATCAATGAAGGGTATTCAAATAAAAATCTGTAAAATGAATTTCGAACAACAGTCACGCACCCACTTTAAAGACTCTACCGCTGCATTCCAAAATACAAAGAGCCTACCGAAAAACGGCAAGAAATTCGGGGCCATTCTTTTCATATGGATTTTACAATGTTTCTACTTACCTAAGTACCACCCAATAAAAAAATATATTAGTAGTACCTCCTACTTATATTAAATTTTATGGGTGGTAGATGACAACTTGCCAGAAGCGGAGTATTCCAAGCATATTTATCTTCTATATAATATCAGACTTAATAACATGCTTTTTTTATTAAAAAGTTTCCAACTTGAATAATTGTTTCCAACGTGACTAAAGTTGACTTGAATTTTCCCTCTGTGAGCTCACTTATGTGTTTTGGGGTTTTATTGTAAAAACGCACAAAAATTCCTAGGACTTATCTACGACTTATTAATCTTTGCAAGTCTAAAACTAGGCGAGGCAGTAGGTAGTAGGCCAAGCCTTGCGATAATGGTTGCAGTGGCACCCAAAGGATATACTTGAAGGCGTTGTGGGCATATACACACAGACAATAGCAAATGACTATTGTTACTCGTTACATTTTTTACTTTTGGATAATGGCAGTAAATAACTTATTTCGATAACTTCGCCTAGTAATTAAATAACTTACAGAAAGATACAACAACGTTAAGATGCGTGAAGTTTTGTTTTAGTAGCGTTTTTTCTGACAATACGTAAGTTTTTTGTACATCTAAACGAATAAAATGATTGGATTTGATTTCATCTATTTGACTTATCAAGTGCCCGGGAATCATTTTCAAATAAAAACATAGATTTAATTTAAGCCCAAAATAGGTGTTTTATAAATGAGGGGGGTGGTTAATGAATCAAGTTTTTAATCACGTGCCCACCCTTCGAAGCTACCCACCTAATTAGCATCTCCAAGAGCAGATAAAAATAAACGATAAACGACAATCGAAGAAGTAGATTTCGCTAAAATAAGGCCCACTTGCACGTTTGCTCGGGTTGAATAAATAAGTCTACGAGTTTGTAAACTTGCGTTAGTCATATCAATTTTTAACTCTCATTTTGCCTTGCACGACTATAAAAGATCACCGGTTTTGCTATACTGACATTTGTAATCTTTAGATGGGAACATTGTATTGTCTATGCGCTTATATTGTAACCTGACCAATTATGAATGAATCGAAAACTGAAACTCATATCTATCTCTTTGGCACTACAGTACAATGTATATAGACTTTCTTGTTTATCCTTTGCTGTATGAAATTTGACGACTTTTTATTCTATACGTATTGTCTCGTGTCTTTTCTTCCAAAGAGTACATTATACAGCAGAATGTAACCACAATTTCTTTTGACACAAAACTTCACTAACCCTAGTTAAAGACTTAACCCTCCCACATGGCTGGGTTAATATCAATAAATACGTTTAATTAACTCCTTTAACGGTGCAAGATAAATTGTTTTTCCTACGTTTCTTGTCATCTCGTCATTTATTACACGGATGTTGTCAAAGATGCAACGATGTTTGCTCTTGGATAATGGCACGGCTGATGCCAACGGACTGGACTGTCTTGTAACTGAAATCTTTATATTTTTATCAACAAACGGTTTTATTTTGTATCTACGCCTATAAGTAAAAATATTCAGAACATATAAGCCTTCGGATGCAGGGCCAGCATCCGGAAGCATAAAATATAGTTCGGTTTTTTATGTAATTATGTTTTCATTAAACAGAGTTCAAAAAAAATAAATTTGTTTAAAATCTACCTTCTAAAAATATATATTTTTCTATCTCACGGATACTTTACGCTCATTAACTTCGTATTTCGAGAGAGGAAAATGACTTGGTAAGAAGTCTGATTTTTATTGTTGTAATGAATTTGGAATATTATGGATTAAGCACTCTTTTAAACTTTCACGGTTGTTTTTGTAACATCTCATTTAACATTATCGCTGTAATAAGCATACTTGATAAGGAATGTATTCCTCAATAAGGTATTGTAAATAAGACAGAGCATTCACTCATTATTTTACACTTTATTTAACAATTTACTAATCACTATACCTCGCATCTAATACTATTTCTCTCTGTTCAACTATTCTAATTATTTATTTAAAGTATAACAACATATCCCTTTAAATAAAGATTTTAGTCAACTTGTGCTCAGATTTTATAGTTGTTCCGACATAAATTCGACGCTCAACGCTTCCTAGTGTTCACCTCGGCTAACGACAACAGACTGCCCGCTTTCCGCCACGCTTACTACTTTTATAACAATATTTTAGCGGTAGAACAACTCTCCTACCGTGATCGTCAACAATGCCACCTTGCGGTGAATTTAGAAAACATCTGCTAGTCAAATACATTCCATTTATCTAATAATACAACAATTTCGCTAATTTTAACCTACTGAAATTAATTTGTCTATAATGTATGTTTTTTTTATAGTGAAATAATTATATATTGTTAACATTCGTCCATCCTGACATAACCAGCACGTCCTCGTGCTAAGTAATGGACGAAAACAACACTAACCCTAATCAGCCATATATAAACAATCATAATTGAATTATGTGTTATAATAATTGTATTAATATATTTTAACGATCATTATTCAACGAGTAGACATAATTTTAAATAATGACACCATATCTTAAGCCATTTATCCAATTTCATTAAAATTATTATCAGAGGAACTTTCAATGTCAGTACCTTGTAGATCTAAAAACAAGCCACGGATGAGTTTTATCTACGTTCATAAAGAAAGACACATAATGCTAGTCCTTTTCCATGTTATAAGTGTATCTCCTACTTTATACCTATAATTTAGTCATCTTGATCTTCATAAAGGCTTCGTTGTACTCCATTCCTGGACGTAAACCTCTTCCTTTTTTCCCATTTCTGTCGATCTTGTTTCGTCCAATCCCGGCTTCCAGTCTGGGCATCCAGTCCCGGTCTGCGTGTCTCCTGATGTCGTCAACCCAGCGCTGCGGTGGGTAGCCTTGCCCTCTTGTGTCAGTCCAGTGTCTCAAGAACTCACACCCATCGACTCGCACCCGTTCTCACCATAACGTGTCACGTCCACTGTTTCTTCGCCATCATGTCACCCACTCTAGTTATGCTTCTTATCCATTCATTTCGTTTCCGGTCGCGCAACGCGAACACAAGCATAGCTTTCTCCATTCCTTTCAATGCAACCCTGAACTTCTCAGCCAACTTCTTGCGATTAAATCTTTTTACTTGACAGTGGTGTGGCAACAGCGTTGAGAACATTTATCCGGAATACAACTTATTTCTTTCTTTCTTTACATGTTTTTATATCATGATACTTTTCTCAAAATTAAAATCAAATCATTTATTCTGTAAAGCCCTACGGGGGCACTTACTTATTGTAATCCTATTTTATTCTTTTCTGCTCAAATCCACAACTGGATCGGAACGCGACCACGACTGAAAAGATCGGGCAAGAACTCGGCGAGCTTGTCCTTTACATATTTAAATTTTATGCCAATTAACTAATGTATTTACCAATTGTCCGTTTATTTTTGCCTTATACAGAGACCATAATAATAGTATCAGTAGGGCAGACACGCTACACTTTGACATCGCAATAAACAAGTACATAGATCCCCATCCTCCAAGCAATCCGAAATCTTGTAATAACCATTTTGACAGAGCTTACTTTTAACAGTAATTTTAAACTTATTAATAGGCAAATCTCAGATAATATTGGGAAGTTTATTTATAGCATCGTATATATTGTCCCATACAAAAACGACCCACTCTGTGGAGACGCGCCACATGTTCGGATAGCTTGTGCCTATTCCGCGTGTTGATGGAATGAGCATCACCCCTTTTATCAAAACTGTTAACACTTTTCTTGAAATATATGAAATTTTCATAGATAAACTGAGAAACCAATCAGAATGTTTATATATTTAAACTTCTGTCTAAGGGAAACTCTGGGAGCTAAACTGTAGATAGCTCGTATAGCCCTCTTTTGCAGAATGATAATAGAATTAAGATCTGCATCCTGCATAAAATCCCCAGAGCAGTTTGCCATAAGTCACAACGATATGGAAACAATCAAAACAAACCACACCGGCTGTGTCTACATCAGTCAATGCACTATTTCTTTTCAACAGCCTAAAGAAGCCGCTGAACTAAGTCTACTAGAGAACTCTATATGGCACCCTAAACACAGCAACATACACATTTATAGTGGTGTTACTTATTGTACTCCTGGACCGCACAGACAACAACTAAACCTGTGAACCCGTCTATGTTATCCAATAGTATATATATTTAGTCCCCTTTTTACCATCATTAAATTGACCAAAATGGTCAGTGTGTGCGTGTAGTATGAATAGGCTGGGGCACTCTTAGAACCGAATTAAGTCTGGAGCCATACCAGGAGCACACCGAATCCAGGCTTGACAATGTCTTTTGTACAATGAATATCTCACTCTCTACCGAGAGCTTTTGTATGACTACTAATTTTGGGAAACCAGTCATCGAATGTGACACTGCGCCAACGTTTATTTTTTTTGAGAAATGTGACCAATGTCATCATAACAAAAACCCTACACCCGCCATGCCCCCTTTGCTACAAGCCACTTCGGACCTTTATTAGTGATTCGGTAACTAATTAAGGCAGAAGTTTCACTTGACGTGTGCTACATGGTGGAGTTTTAAAATGATAATTTCACTATATAGATTCCGCCATAAAAGCCCACATGTAGTGGATAGTATGTGCATATTTTCAAGTTATACTGCAGGGCGCAACCGTTAGATAATGGAAGTCCATTCTATTATACCTGGTGCTGAATATAATTTGAAAACAACTACTCAGTTTCACAAAAAGTTATGCGTTGACACAAATAAACATAATAATTTTACTACGAATTGTGAACCTCTTTTTTTTTTGCCAGTCGGTTGAGAACTAATAATACAGGATTACAATTTTATGTTAGGTATACATATTATCAACGTATTGAACATAAATAATATAATATGTAATACTTTCCCATTCTTTGTATTACGACCGTGTGACGTACAAGCCTGACAGCAACTCGGCGAGAACTACGTGCACAGGTCCGTTTGTACGATTCACGATCCAAGCAGCGTCTATCAGTAAGGGCGCCAATGCGCAGGGCGAGTCCGCCTCAATTCGCAGCTCCTGTACGTAGGTTTTATCTTGCGAAATTACTATAATTTAACATAACTTCAATTATCCTGTGTATTTAAATTTTCTATCTCTTCGGTCGTATCTAATTATGCTCAAGTCTAGTAACACCCCATTTATTCATATGTATATTGAAATGGGCAAGACCAGGCAGGCAGACCCCTCATAAATTACTTTATTAGTCAAAATTCCAGAAAGTATCTCTGTTCCTCTCCCATATATTTATCAGCCATGTTCAGTTTCGAGAACATCACACAAAACTGAAATGCAAACATAATTGTTAACAACCAACCTTGGCCCAACCGTGGGCCAATAGGTTTTGTCGAAGAGCCTACTCGGGTCTTCGGGAGGCGGAGCCCATAAGCGCCTCCAGCGAACATCGGCTACGATACGTAGCGCTAATTAATCAAAATTAACAAACAATACAGTACATAGACAATTAAATTAAGGGTAAAACTCACAATGCCTGGAACATCCAGAGGGCTCCTCGGTCCGTCAAGGCGGGGAAGCAGTGATCGCTCCAGCGACCTTCCCGATCCATCCGTGGGTCGTGTCGCAGTGGCAAGTACCTAGCTGATCCAGCCAACCGTAGAATTATCCTACCCCAGACGGCCGTCCTTAACCTAAACACAGAAATACGTAGCCCTCCGATACCGTGTCCGTCCGCGATAACCAAATTCACTTAGTTTCACAATAATAACACAAATATATTGGCGCACATTTATATTAAAGCACTCGACCGCGATGTACTCGTACTCACAATGAAAATACAGTTAAAACGTTTTTACATTAACCATCTTGCAATCGACCGCGATGTACTCCACTCGTTTTTAACACAAATGTGTATACACCCTCAACCTAAGAAAAAACCATCCGTACCGGTCACTGCACGTCACAGCGTCACGCGACCACACACAGCTGACGGCACCTAGGCGACCAGCACCAGTGAAGCGAGACCCGCGACAAATACAGTCGCGAGTTTACAAAACAAAAATAAATACAAAAATATACTCTAAAGAGATTCGAACTCTTCACTCCATAGGATGTTTGAGGGGGCCACGAGTCAGACGCCATATCACCGTACTATTCCGACTCATGACAAAATCAAATGACGAACCAAACATCAGTTTGTGCTCTCTTTCCCTTACCAGAATCATCATTTTGAGATTCACCCCAAACATATAGGCACGTTTATTCAAAAATAACCTTTGTTTACCAAAGTGCATGTTCAAATTCAAATTCAAATTCAAATTCATGTGGTATGGTTTTCTTATATCATTCAAAAAATAATAACTATATGATATATACAAAAAAAGACCCATCTGCGGGCACTGCAAGCATTCATTATCAAATTGGAGAAGACCAACAATCAGTAAGTTCCGTAAGTAAGTTGTTGGCAAAAAAAACCCATAACCCGTGGCGTGTGAATGCGACCAATGATAACACAGTCCTGTATGTGTCTTATACCCAACTAGCCCGTTTCGGAGGCTGGACCTCATCAAACTCACATTGATAAAGCTTGCGATGACCCTTGACAGCACATATTTAACCGATGTATATAAACACATTGCATCTCACAAACACAATTTCATGCAATGTATCGAGTGGATAATAGCATGATAGTCACATCACCGTTTAGATAATTGTACAAAGCTGTACGTTTAACCCGCCAACTCGCGAATCGCCATATTTGGCCAATAATACAATAGACTTCGCCGAAATCCACCCACTTTTCCAGGAACTGCAACGTTTGTATAAAAGAAATCAATAATCATAAAAAATACGCAGGAATGTTTCCCGAACAAGCCATGACACAAAATAGTTTCTTTTTAGTTTCTGCCTTTTCGGCACGCAAATATTTCCGGATTCCGCCCCACACCCATAAATAGATATATAAATTACCACGATATAGCGAAAGAATGTCGGACGGAAGAACCTTCCACCCAAAGCTAGAAGCGGTTTTCGCAAAGCTTTGCACAGTAGGCAGTTTGAGTAATTATTGTCAACAATATACAAAAATAAATCATAGTGCATTGGACTATAGAGCATTTTGAACGATTTGTCTGTCTGACCATTTATAAAGCAGACGAACTTCATTGACTTTATGCACCCATGTGCTATACTTTGGTGTTTGTAGGACGGAATAAACTCTGGCACAATGTTGTTACGAGTATTAGCAAGTTTCCATGATAATTATAAGAACTGGCCCCACTTAAAACATCAGTTATATTAAACAACAACTCATTTCTGGAGTAGTCTCTTCTCAATCCACGACAGAGCGCTCGCGTCTGCGGTGACTCACCTCAGAACGCTCGGGATTGCACTTACTGCACACCCACGTCGCACGTCGAAGCTCTCACGTCTTGCACGTCGCATGGCAGAGCCCTCATGCCTCGCACGTCGCACAGCGGAGCCTCGCGTCTCGTACGTTGCACAACAGATCCCCCGTGTCTCGCACGTCGCACAACGGAGCCATCATATCTCGCACGTTGCACAGCGGAGCCCCGCGTCTCGCTTGTTGCACAACAGATCTCTCGTGTCTCGTACGTCGCACAACGGAGCCCTCATGTCTCGTACGTTGCACAACAAATCTTTTGCGTCTCGTACGTCGCAGGGTGGAGCCCTCATATCTCGTACGTCTCATGGAGGAGCTCTCGCTTCTCGTACGTCGCATTCCAGAGCCCTCGCGGCTCTTACGTTGCATGCCAGAGCCCTCGCGTCTTGTACATCGTACAACGGAGCCTCGCGTCTCGTACGTCGAACAACAGATTTCTCGCGTCTCGTACGTAGCACAGCGAAGCCCTCGCTGCTCGTACGTGGCATGCCAGAGCCATCGCGGCTCTTACATCGCATGACGGAGCCTTCACGTCTCGTACTTTGCTCAACGCAGCCCTCACGTCGAGTACGTCGCACAGCGGAGCCTTGCGTCTCGTACCTCGCACGGCGAATCCCTCGCTGCTCGTACGTTGCACATCCGAGCCCCCAAGATCCATGTGATGGCACGCTTTCAATGCCAATTGGGCGATATATCTGTTTTCTATAAAAAAAATTCAGACCGCTACTAACATCTTGATGAAATACAGTTTGGGAACAATTAAACAATGTTTAAATTTAAACAGCTTTACGTGAGTAATCCCAATTCTGATTTGTAACATTTCATTTAACATTATCGCTGTAATAAGCATACTTGATAAGGAATGTATTCCTCAATAAGGTATTGTAAATAAGACAGAGCATTCACTCATTATTTTACACTTTATTTAACAATTTACTAATCACTATACCTCGCATCTAATACTATTTCTCTCTGTTCAACTATTCTAATTATTTATTTAAAGTATAACAACATATCCCTTTAAATAAAGATTTTAGTCAACTTGTGCTCAGATTTTATAGTTGTTCCGACATAAATTCGACGCTCAACGCTTCCTAGTGTTCACCTCGGCTAACGACAACAGACTGCCCGCTTTCCGCCACGCTTACTACTTTTATAACAATATTTTAGCGGTAGAACAATTCTCCTACCGTGATCGTCAACAATGCCACCTTGCGGTGAATTTAGAAAACATCTGCGAGTCAAATACATTCCATTTATCTAATAATACAACAATTTTGCTAATTTCAACCTACTGAAATTAATTTGTCTATAATGTATGTTTTTTTTATAGTGAAATAATTATATATTGTTAACATTTTCAATAAACATATTGTTACTTACGGGTTTTTTTTAGGATGGATATAGAACTTTTTGCCAGTACGGGCATTAAACGCGACACCGGACTGTTGGTGAGTGCACGAAGCACTCAACCGAGGGGCAACAAGGGCACATAAAGCGCCAGACAACGCAGGCGAAAGGCGAACCCTTGCCTAGTAGGGAATGGAGGTGTAGTTAGCTGCCAGCACTGTCTTTACCTTAATACACAATACCAAACTATAACACAGATTACCTTGTATCTGATTCAGCTCATTTCGAGGTCGCTTACGACGATCTTGATGTCTAACTGTGAAGACTGGAAATCCAAAATCAGACATATTACCTCTCGTGGCTCGGCGAGTACCTAGACCCTGAAATACCTGAAATACCAATATTACCAGGAGGCTGACTGATCAACGCCAGAGCTGTCGTGATGGGGTCGTCTGGGTCATCCAGGAGGTGTCGCGGGCGTCAGCGTGGCGGGGTGAAGTATGGATCTGATGTGTGTGTGGAGTAGTTAGCGGTTTGCACCACTAAACGGTTGGGATGGTGGGGGCCGCATTGAAGTAGCGGCGAGAACAGTCTTTCATGAACTGTACGATAGAGGGGAGTTCTAGGTCGCAGTGGAGATCAGCGTTCCGTAAGTACCACGGTGCGCCTACTGTCTTGCGGGTAAAGCGATTTTGAATCGCTTGAAGTCTATGAATGTGCCTATCTGAAGCATGAACGAACGTTACAGACGCGTAGGTCATAATCGGACTAATGCAAGTTTTGTAAAGTGTCACCTTATTTCTAAGGGACATTTTACTACTCTTGCATATAAGGGGATTAGGTTAAACTATAGTCGCCCGGTACCCGCGGGGAGGGGGGGAGGGGGGGGGCGGAGGGGGGGGGGGGGGGGAGGGGGAGGGGGTGAAGCCCCCCCTGCATCCCCCCCCGCCGGAGGCCTTTAGTTTTTGAGTAATAATTTTTTTAGTACTTAACCTCACTTTCGGCTATATCAGTATTTTTTACCTATTTTTTGTTTCACACCTAATCTATTAAGGCGGTTCGCTTCTGGCACTTCGCCGGCCGCTGCCGCGGCACGCTCGCTTCGCTCGCTCGGCTCGTGCGTTGTTTGTCATGTTCTAACCTAACCTAACCTATTTTTTGTTTCACACCTAACTTATTAAGGCGGTTCGCTTCTGGCACTTCGCCGGCCGCTGCCGCGGCACGCTCGCTTCGCTCGCTCGGCTCGTGCGTTGTTTGTCATGTTCTAACCTAACCTAACTTATTTTTGTTTCACACCTAACTTATTAAGGCGGTTCGCTTCTGGCACTTCGCCGGCCGCTGCCGCGGCACGCTCGCTTCGCTCGCTCGGCTCGTGCGTTGTTTGTCATGTTCTAACCTAACCTAACCTATTTTTTGTTTCACACCTAACTTATTAAGGCGGTTCGCTTCTGGCACTTCGCCGGCCGCTGCCGCGGCACGCTCGCTTCGCTCGCTCGGCTCGTGCGTTGTTTGTCATGTTCTAACCTAACCTAACCTATTTTTTGTTTCACACCTAATCTATCAAGGCGGTTCACTTAACATTGTATTATATAACAACAATAACATATCCAGTCCGTCTCAGAGTTATGTTGATAGATGAGAAAAACTTAATGTTAAAGGGCTAGGAGAGACACAATTAAACAAACATTTTAATACATTACTTGTTTATTTCATAAACATGTTTAATTGCTTTCATTAAATGTACAAAAGAGTCTCTTTTATATTTATACACGTCTCTTCACCACAAATATTCAACAATTATATCACTAAAGTTTTCTGGGTTGTTATAATTTTGTTTTTTGAAAAACCTCTTCACTGCTCGCCACTGGGATTCTATTCTTTGGGTGTGGATTCCATCTTTACCCACAAATGGGTTCTCTGGGTCTGAATGATTCACTTTTTTGTGTATGTATCCATATTCAGACAGACAATCGTATGCCCGCCAACAATCGGTGTGGATTGTTGTTCCAGGTAAAACATGCTTTTGAATTAAAGGTATGAGAGTATCAGCATCTCTTTTATTGTCCGGGCATACTTCCAATCTTAAGTCTTCAGACCCATCTTCTATTAATCCCAGCACCCAGTGGCTTTCAATGTGACGTCCTTTGTTATATTTCCTTTTTCCAAATTTACTTTCGTCTATTTGCACTATTTTCCCACAGCCTCCAATTTTACCGCTGTAAAGATTTTGTTTTTCCAAATAAAATATCACAACTACTTCTCTGCAGTAATTAAACCAATCGGCTATAGTATTTGGGCTTAAACATTGCTTCCTTTCTTTTTTATAAGGGTCTTCGTGAATTGTTTGGTCGTAGGTCCATCCTTGTGAGTATGCATATATAAGATAGTAAACATGCATTATGTCGATAGCAATATTTTCGAAAAATGTGCCAATTCTGCGAGAGATCTTGGCACCGCTGCCCGATTTAGATTTGCATGATCTTTTTGAGCACACAAATGTACCAAAACTTGTGCATCCGCATGAGTATGACACTTTCATGGATGTCCTGTGGGTTCGACACCGTTTCTCAGTTGGTATGAGACCTTGGTCTTCACTATATTTGATGCATTGGTCTTTAGTGCCCAATTTTCGCACAACGTCAGTTAAATTCCAATGATCAATCACTTCAGTGACGCAAAGTTTTCGTTTGGTTATAAGCTCGTTGTCGTCGTCGTCATTACTCGAAGAAGGTCCGGCGACAGGTTCAACGGGCAGATCAGGAGCCGAAGAAGGTCCGGCTACAGGCTCGACGGGCAGATCAGGAGCCGAAGAAGGTCCGGCAACAGGTTCGACGGGCAGATCAGGAGCCGAAACCGCGTCCGCTTCGGGTATTGTACTGTAATACTCCATTACAGCCAAGTGCAGTCCAGTTTTCAAGCCAAGTTCAAGTCGTAGAGCAATCCAAACAAATCCGGTAAGCAAGCCAAGTTTCAAGTCGTCGCGCAATCGAAGGAAGTCCAGGGAAAAAGCCAAAGTCGTAATAAAAATCGAAAAACAAGAGAGCACACATTCACGAAACTACGAGAGAAACGGAATGAATGGATGACAGTCCATCTGTCAGTAAGACAAAATGGCGCCTTTTTTTTTTCTTACGTTTAACGATAACGATACGTTTCGTTTAACTCAGTTTGACAACTTAATTTGACAACTTAATATTGTACCATTTTCTCAACATTGCGTTCCATTTCACTTTTTTTTATCAAATTTTAATTTAATCATAATTAATTTAAACTACGTTTCCGGCAAAAAAAAATTGCTGAAAGGGCTTCAGGTGGACCCCAATGATACCCCTAAACTCGCACCGTCATCAAAATCAGGTACCGGACGGCTATAGCCAACCCTTCCGTGGACCAGAACTCTCGTGTAAGTACACTGCTGTACTTTTCTCGGGATGAATACCGTGGTATTTTAATAGCTCCCGATATTTCGACACTGTTGCAAGCGCCATGATCGTGGGACGACTGGAAACATTGGATTGAGTTTTATAACCCGCATATCCTATCGACAGAGCGCCATTACATTCCAAGGTTGGTCAAAGAAGCGATTGAAATCACTTTCTCCGGGTCACGCTATAACTTGAGAATGGCTTAACCGATTTCATTTTTTGTTTTAATGTTTTAAGTTCTTATTTTTACAAAAAGTAAGTAAAGACGGCACGTTATAATAAGGCCGAAGGCCCAGCCTACTACGCGAACGAAGACGCGGGCAGTCGCTACTATATAATAAATAAGAGCTAGCACTAAAGTTCATGCTATCTCAATCTTGTGTTTACGTTTAATTAAAGAAAACTTGATTGCTATGGATAATATGTTTGTTTTGCATTGTTTGCATGATTTGTTTGATATCATGATTTCGGTAGGACCATATGAAATCAAATCATACATGACCTTACAATTCCTTGTTATAGATTAATTCCTTTTTTTTCTACAGTAAAATCTCTACTAGACATAGATTAGAACTAGACTATGATGACTCATTTTTTAGGATAGATAACATGGCAATTTATGTCTACACTAGACCAGGTAAGAAAGCGGATAGGATAAAAATGCGATATTCTTTTTTCGAATTTGTCAAAGATAAAAAAAAGTTTATTTCAAAAAATATACCTAGTATTTATTTCAAATACTAAAATGTAATTGGAAAGCTCGCTGTCATTGATTCCGCAAAACATTTCTTCTGTGAATAACGTAGTCTTTCCAAAACTGTATTTCTTTACAGGAAATTATTGATTTCTTTTCATTAAATGTGCTACTGTATATTTCTGGAAGATGTAGGCGTAGATAAAAACAATAAGAACATTTATTAATAGTTATATAAATATTCCTATAATACATTAGACTTATTAAAGGTTAAATCCATTCCATCAAGCCGCCGGTCTGCTTAGTCAGTCACATCTACACTAATAATATAAAGAGGAATGATTTGACTTTTTGTGTGTGACAAATAAACTTAACTTAACTTAAGTACTAGAACGATTTAAAAAATGTTTTTAAGCTATATTATCACTGAGACTATATACTATTTTCAAAAAAGTTACGGATCCGTATGAAAACTTTGATAATGTATACACATACACAAGTTGTAAAAAATAACGAAAAAACACCCTTATATCGCATACGCTGCTTAAATTGTTGACAATACAGCAATATAATATACCACTATTTTTCAGACGACATGATTATCAACAAAAAGGTTTGCAACAACATGACGTATAACAATTACAGTTATGTCACAATAACTTTTTAATGTTGAAATATGCAATTGTAAGGACGAAACATCCTTATATCGCGTACGCTGCGAAAACTATTTACAATAGAGCAAAGTAATGTACTAAAGTTTTACAGATGACATCAATATGTACAAAAAGTTCTGCAACACTCTGGCCTTTATTAATAAACGTTGCGTAAACCTATATTAGGCGTAACATGCTTTGTCTTGCTTTCACGCGTGACATTTACTGCAAGCGAAAAATTGACAGATAGATGTTTTAACTACTCCGGGTCTAAGCCAAGTTTATTAATAAGGCCGCATATGTATAACTATCACATTTATATCACAATAACTACTTTATAACGATGAATAATCCTTATATGGCGTACGCTGCGAAAACTATTAATAATAGATAGCTAATAGAGCAAAGTGATGTACCAGTTTTAAAGAAGACACCAATAGTTTCAAAAAATCTGCTAAAGCATATGTCTAACTATTACAGTTGTGCCACAATAACTACTTTTCATGTTAAAATATGCAATAATAACGCCGGCTCAAACAATAAGCCACGTTATTCGTACCTTGGGTGCATCCTTATCTACTCTAATAATAGAACGGAAAGCTTGGTCTGTTTGTCTGTACTGATAAACGCAACAACTATAGTAAGGATTTAAAAAAAATTTCACCGGTAGAAAGCTACATCATGCCTAAGTAACAAACGCTAAACTTTATTCATCATCAGCATCATCGTCCATCACCGTGAAACCACGTAACGCTGCTAGTATTTATATTTTTTGATTTCATATTCATAATCATATTCAATATAATAAATGCACAATGTTTTGTTCGCAAACAACTAACATAAATAATGAACGTATCTACTACTTATTGTTTTTAAATGCACTGTCTGGCCGTGTAGGAACTCGGCTGGATTGTGATAATGGTTTTTGACGTTTATTATCAAAATGTTAGGGGTTTGCGAACAAAATTATATGAATTTAAACGAAACCTTCAACTATGCAATTATCACGCGATTGTGTTAACTGAAACGTGGCTCTGGGATGGTATAGAGACTGAGGAACTGTTTAGTGACGCGTACACGGTGTGGCGGCGCGATCGGGACTATGCACAGCAGGCTCAGTCACGCGGTGGAGGGGTGTTGATAGCCGTCCGCCGTGAATTAGCTGCGCTGGCGCGCCCCGAGTGGCATTCAACTGCTGAAGATTTGTGGATCAATATTAAGTTTAAAGCGGCCAATACAGCTCATTGTTTTGACTTACATTTAGGCTGTCTTTAACTTATTTCTCAAAATATAGGTCTGTCATTATCGGAACAACTTGAGAATTTCTGTGATAAAGTACTATCTATCTCGTCCGAAAACATTACTGACAAAATTTTAATTTTAGGGGATTTTAATCATAGCAGTATATCGTGGACGAAGTCGCACGACCATACTCATCTTATACCGATTATTAACGGCGCGGATAGTGGTCATTTTGAGGTTCTAGATTTTATGAACCTAAATAGTTTACTTCAATTTAATCATGTCCCCAACATGTACGATGGCAGTATTCTCGATTTAGTTTTATCTAATGATGAAGTGTCTGTATGCCATTGTTTGGCAAAAAATTGTCCATGAGCAATTATATACTGCCTTAAACACTCCTTCCTGCCCCAACAGCATGGTTTTCACAAAGGGAGATCGACCACTACTAACTTAGTATTATTTACTGACGCGGTGACAGCCGGCATGGAATGTGGAGGCCAGGTTGACGCAGTCTATACCGACTACAGTAAGGCTTTTGATCGTATTGATCATTCTATTCTATTATCTAAACTTTATGCATCTGGAATAAGAGGTGATCTATTAAGGTGGTTTACCTCTTATATCACTGGTCGTTGCCAGACTGTAGTTTTGAATGGATTTGCGTCGGCTTCGTTGCCTATTCCATCTGGTGTGCCCCAAGGGTCAATACTGGGCCCTCTCCTTTTCACACTTTTTGTAAATGACATCAATCACTGCTTTACACATGGTAACTTTTTGTTATTTGCAGATGATATGAAAATTTACAGAGTCATCAATGACCCACAAGATTCAGAACTTCTTCAAAAGGATCTTGATAACCTTTATGCTTACTGTACTCTAAATAAACTGGACTTAAATATCAGTAAATGCTGTTGCATCACGTTCAGCAGATCTACTAAACCCCTTGTGTATGACTACAAAATCAAAGGCCAGTCTTTGGTGAGAACTGATTGCGTGGTCGATCTAGGCGTCACTCTGGATTCCAAACTCCTTTTTGATCAGCACATTTATAATATTTCCGCTAAAGCCATGAAAACCCTTGGTTTCATGCTTCGAGTTACCAGAGATTTTAAAACTATTAAAACATTAAAGATCCTCTATTGTTCATTGGTTAGGAGTCAACTCGACTACGCTTCGCAAGCTTGGAATCCTCAGTACTACAAATATAAAGATATCCTTGAAAGGCCTCAAAAAAAGTTCATACGATATGTGAATTACAGGACAAAATTGTATGGTTCTGAATACGAAGAGTCTTGTAGACACCACCACATCCTACCTCTATATAAAAGGAGAGAGGCTGCAGACCTCGCCCTGTTACACAACATTGTCCTAAATAAAACGGATTGTCCAGCGTTACTAGAAAAGATTGGCCTAGTGGCACCCCAGAGGTCGGTGTGTCGCAGAAATGAGCTCCAGCTGTGCATACCCCACTCTCGTACAAACTACCGTGCTAATGCATTTCTGATTCGTGCTGTGAAAAACTTTAACTCAAACTACTCTAAACATAGTGATTTATTCATGATGAGGCAAAACACTTTTAAAAACCTAATTGCTAAGGATTACTTCGACAAAACGTCAATTAAATCGTCGTCACAAATTAAAATTAAGATCAAATGATACTTATTGATATAACTAATAATGTAACGAAAGCTGTTACAGACGGTTTTTGTATGGCTTTGAATGTTAGACTTTAAGTTAGTACCAAACTCACTTGTAACGATACATATATAAATAGACATGTTTTCATTGAGATTTATCTCAATAAGTGTTGGCGTTTCCAAGGGACACTTGTTTATTAATGTTCCATAAGTGAAAACTATTTAAGGCTTATGTTTTTTTTCATTATTCTGAACTTATGCTGTGAACTAAAGCTGTTTGTTTTCCATGTAAAATAAAATAAAAATGAAATAAATATTTAATTGCATCATATATGTAACAAGGATCTTACAATTTAGTTACTAAGTACACATATGACCCTGAAAGGGTATGGCAATATGAGTTGGAGCGGACCAATTTGTCACATTTACATAATTATATTTACCGTCGTTAAAAATAACCTAATATTATATAATTAATCCTTAAAAAATTCGTCCAAATCATAATAACATTTATTTATTAAAAATGTCTAAGTTATTTTCAAAACACCTGTCATTCTCTTCTGCCTTCAAATTGTCTGGGATTTTGTTATATATTTTAACGGCCATGATGGTAGGACCAGAGCTGTGTGATTTTAAAACTGAAGCAGGAAGTATTAAATTATGTTTGTATCTAGTTTCGTAACGTCGCGGTTGGTCAGATTTTTTGTCAAAGAAATTAGGGTATTTTTTAACAAATTTGCATATCTCAAGGATGTATATACATGTCAAAGTTAGTATTTTCAGTTTAATGAAATAAGTTTTACAGCTTTCAGGGCTTTTTATGTTATATATGATTCGAATACATTTCTTCTGTGAAATAAAAAGATCATGTGCATCAACACTGTTACCCCATAGAATAATACCGTATCGATTTCTGTACTAAAGACAAGTTTGTTTAAATCTTGTATTACTAAAATTCATCAATAGGACTATAACATACAACAATTATCTTAATGATTAATTCTTTATTTTCATAATTCATTAGTAAAAAAAAAACTATTTATTTCTGTTCAGCCTCTCATTAGAGTTGAGTGTAAGTTGTTGTTGCAGCTCACCATCTGTAATAAAGTAAACAAGACCTTAGGAGGCTTTTAGCAGGTTAATTTCAGTTATCAAGAGAAGCGAATTCAGAAATAAAGCTGGCGATTCATGGAGGTTTCAGCGGTTTAGCTTAAAGCTTTAACATGATTAATTAAAAATGATTATGTAGCTACTCGTAAAATGATTAATTATTTTACTTTTTTTTATAATTTACTAGATTTGATAAATAGTCTTTACGTTATCTACGAGTAATTATATTTTAAAACTTAACACAGATAATTACCATTATCATCTCAGCCGTAGAACGTCCACTGCTGAGCATAAGCATCCCCCACAAACTTACAAAAAGACGGTTGGACACGGCCTGCATCCAATGTCGTCGATCTTTATCAGGTCATCAGTCCACCTTGTCGGAGGATGACCTACGCTGCGCTTGCCGGTCCGTGGTCTCCACTCCAGAACCTTCGGGCTCCATCGGCCATCTGTTCTGCATGCTATGTTCCTGACTACTGCCACTTCAAAAGGCTTATCTTCTGGACTATGTCGGTGACTTTAGTTCTTCTACGGATCTCCTCATTTCTGATTCGGTCACGTAGAGAAACCACGAGCATAGCCCTCTCCATAGCTTGTTGTGCTACTTTGAGCTTGCTTATGAGGCCTATAGTAAAAGACCACGTTTTATTGCCATAAGTCATCACTGGTAACACACATTGGTCAAAGACTCTTGTCTTGTCTTAATTATATAATAACCGTTACAAAAACTTTTCAAATTATATTGATGAAAATTAAAATGTCGGCCTCCGATAATTACGTAGTTGAAAATACTTTTGTACTGGAAAATGTTTTTTTTTATTAATACATTAATTAGTAATTAGATTAACAGCTTTTCGTTGTAATTACCAGGCCGTCATAATATTATCAACCTTTATCGCTGACGCCTTTGTTAAATAATAAGCGCATAGCTAAACGAATATAAAATGACTATGAATACTAAGTTAGTTAGTGCAGTCACACACTGAACACATCATTAGTGCTGCAACATGCATAGCCAGCTTTACCACGGCAGGCTTTTAAGGCGATATTTTGCAAAGTGCTCTCAAAGTCACCTGGCAACATTTAATGACGCTAAGCAAAATGCATTTTGTATGAAACATCTACCATTTTTGCTACAGAAACTTTTATTGTGAAGTGCCTCAGCTGGTGGTAAGAGCTTTTAGAAGTTTTCAAGTGAATTTTTTTGGAATATTTTAAGTTCAAAGCTTATTATTTCTGAAAGTGTTCCACGAAATTGTTTAGTCTTTATTTAGTCGGTCAGTAAAACGTTGGAGTTTCTCTTCCATGGCTTTCCATACATGTTTTCCAGTCCTATTTTCTTGCATAGATCGGGGAAAAAATGTAGGTAGCTGAAAAAATAATTATGTAGTAAGAAATTGCTTAATATACAAATACACATCAAAAAAAAGTTTGGGATCACTTTTAAAAATCGAAATCTTTTTTGTTACGATAGATCATATTACAGCAAACATCTACTTGCTATTGATAGAATTGTCAGACCATTCCGAGAAAACCATGGGCGCCAATTTGTATTGATGATAATGCGCCCGCCGATCGAGCTCACCGAGCCAATACTTCTCTACAAGATTACATCACAAGGTTAGACTGGCCTGCCGGCTCGCCTGACTTAAATACAATAGATAACGCGTGGGATGCTCGTAAGCGAGCTGTTTGGAACCGTCAGCCACGTCCCCAGACAGTGCCAGGCTCAGGGAAGCCGCTATTCAAGAATGGGACAGGTAACCCCAAGAAATGCTGGATAACTTGATTCTCAGCATGCCCAGGAGGATCACCGCATGTGTTCGAGCCAGGGGAGGCATATGGAATATAAATCTTTTATTAATAAATTGTTGATTAAGTTAATTTCAAACAATTATATCAGACTACGCTAATGATCTAAAACTTACTTTTTGATGTGTGTAGATACTTAGCGTACTCTACCTCGCCAAGTTGACGTCTTCCAATAATGTTACTATATAAGTTTTTATAACAATTTATAAAAACCAATTAACAAATAATATATTATAAAACAAAGATTGATATAATGTCGCCTAGTTTGTTGTTGGCTTTTTTCGTTGGTGTTCCTATTTATTTCAGAACTAGTTAGTATAATTATTTTATTAACATTCACTAATAATTGACAACAAGAATATGACGTTTTTAAAAAAATGTCTGACTGTCTGTTTGTCTACTGTCTGTATGTTCACGCATAACTTAAAAAATACCGCACAGATTTCGATTAAACTTGATATATGGAGCTACCAACTATAAACCATTTTATCTTAATCCTTCACATAAATCCAACGTGGCAGCTTTAACTATCTATGCTATATTATTTCATATAATATAACAGGGGTCTCGATATACTGGTCGGTGCGCATTAACTTAACCTACGCTAGACTTCGGACAACTATTAATAATATATTTGTCAGAAAAGGCCCGGGTATTGAACCCAGGACCTGGAGATCCCAAAGCGGCGCTTTCCCTACTATACCAAGACCAAGCGACGAAGCAACTGGCGGGTCAGCTAGTGTATGTGTATAATTATCATCTGGTGGTCTTATCAAGCGTTCCACAATATGCACCCTACCAATTAATTTATTTTATTTATTTATTTAAAGCACAAAACAGATCACAATCAAAGTATTATAAAATATAGATTATTTTAATTTTTAAAGCTGGATTGCAATCCAACTACATGCGCTTACAGCTATACACATTATAAATCATACGTGTGTGTTCGTAGCTAGTAATATTGCTAATATAATAATACTAAAAGAAAACCTTAAACTAATTATCAAAATATGTTTAAACAAACTATCTTTCAGACAGACGAGGCGCGACAGCGACGATCTTGTCTGAGTTATTTAGTTTGGGGAAGAGGATATCTTTTACAGTTTTAATGTAAACACTATATCTTGGATGAAATACGTCTAGCTCAGGAAATTTCACGAAAGTTTCGTTATACTGGCGGGCCATACGGACAAGGGGATTATAGTAAGAAATATTGTTTCTGCAAATATTAAGAACAAACAAGGCGGTATTTTTGGATCTGCGTGCATTGTATTTTATGTTAAGAGTTAAGTGTGATAGTAAATTTGAAGTATCCGTGATGGAATGTGCAATCTTATAAAGATAAACAAAATCAAAGTACTTACGACGCAACTCTAGCGATTGTACTTTGAATTTCAAAAGCCTCATCTCGTAGTTAAGGTTCGAGCGACCTATCTTCAGACGATAGCAAAGCATTCTTAAACATTTCCTCTGTACTCTTTCGATGGTATCAACATGTACTTTATAATACGGAGACCAAATCGGGCTGCCATATTCCAAAATACTCCTTACTAGGGTATTGAAAAGATAGAGAAGAGTGCGAGGCTTTTTAAAACCTTTAGTTGACCTGAAGACGAAACCGAGAATTTGATTGGCTCGTGTGATGATATGCTGGTAATGAGGGCGGAAACTGAGCTGGTCATCAAACAAGATACTAAAATCCTTAGCAACACAGGACCTATTTAATACTTTTCCATCAATTGTATAATCATAAACAACCTTTTTACGCTTATTAGAGAAAGATATTGTGAAGCATTTCCTAATGTTTATGTACATGTTGTTATGTTTGCACCATTCTGAAAGAGTATTAAGATCCTTTTGTAAATTTTGACAATCAGTGATACGAGTTATGACATTGTAAATTTTTAAATCGTCAGCATACAGGAGATATTGACAGGAAAGGTATTCAACAAGGTCGTTGATGAACACAATAAAAAAGAGAGGCCCTAAATGCGATCCTTGTGGCACTCCAGAAGTAGGTTTCACTGGGGATGAAATTAATTCAAAATTAATTTCAATGCAACTAACTGACTTCGATTCTTTAGGTAGGAACAGATCCAGCGGAACAAACTACCGTTAATTCCATACGTTGCGAGTTTATCACAAAGTTTTCTGTGGCTTACTTTATCAAAAGCTTTGGAAAAGTCCGTGTATATGGAGTCAACTTGACCTCCCACGGCAAAGCTCTGACAAAGGAAATTCTTGTAATCCAAGAGGTTCATGACAGTAGATCTATTTCTGACGAAACCGTGCTGCCTGTCAGAAATTATGGGTTTGAAGTGATTGTACAGATGGGTATAAACTAGAGATAGTTCGAATAGCTTCGCAAAGCAGGATAGAATGCTTATTGTTCTGTAATTTTCACATTTTGATTTGTCACCATTTTTAAAAATAGGAATAACATGTGCTGTTTTCCAGCGCTTGGGAAAATCGCCACTAATGAGTGATTTGTTGAATATAATGCACAAAGGAACGGCTAGTTCTTTACTGAGAGATTTTATAAAAGAAGGGGGAAGTAAATCAGGCCCTGCGCCTTTATTGGGATCTAGCCATTTCATTTTTATTATAATGTCCTTTTCTAATAGTGAAATACTCGATAACGAAGTAGCAATGGAGTTTTCGACAAGTTTAAAATTTCTTTGAGTGGAAGATAACAATGGACTACTCTGAACACTATTACTTGTGTCAAAAACTGAACCAAAGTAAGAAGAAAATAGTTCGCATATCCCTTTACCATCTGACGATGTGGCTTCACCAAACTTCATTACATGTGGTATAGAGGCGTGACCCTTTCTAACATTAACAAAACTCCAAAATAGTTTGACATTCTTGTCAATGGAGTCCTCGGTGGACGAGAGGTATTTACTATAACATTCATCAGCCATTTTTTTAAATCTTTCTCTGAGTAATGAAAATGTGTCATAATCGCGAGGGTTATTATACTTTTTGTACAGTTTATGATACTTATTTTTTTCTTCGTTACATTTTATTAAGGACATGCTATACCAGATCGGATACTTTTGTGACTATATAGTAACAAGAGGAGTGTGTCGATTAATGATGTCAAAAAGGATATCATAAAAAGTGTCAGTGCATGAGTTTATATCTGGGTTAGATAAGACATCCTGCCAATCTATTGACCTAATTTCAGACTTTATTTTAACATAGTCGCACTTTGAGAAATTTAGACGCTTACAATTACTTTTTTTGAGGCTTATTGATGAATTATTTAACATTACTTCTATACAAAGAGCAGGATGATGTTTGTCTAACAAGCTAAGTGGAATTTTTTCGGTAACAGCAACAGAATTTATATTTGAGAGAACCAAATCCAATAAGCGTCCATTGTGATTTTTTATATTATTAAATTGATTTAAGTTACACAGTGTAATAAGCTCTTCTAAAAGTGTTAATTTTTTATTTTGCGTTGATATTGAATGTAAGTGAGGAGTTGAAGTAGAGCAAATTGAATAGTCAGGTGTGTTAAAGTCGCCGAGTAAGATAAAGTGTTCACATTCACATTATGTTAACATTTTGGTAATAGACATTAATCATATTGGAACGGTAAGTTGTACTTAACATTAAAACTACATGTATTATTATTAGAAACAGGTTAGCTCACTAATGTAATTATTTAAGAGTGTCTAGTGATTTTACATGTATGGCGGGACTTTGTTCGTTCTTACGCACATAAATTTGACCGAATCGCACCCACACAAACATGTATTTTTTGTCTTTGCAAAACTTTCTAGCATAACTATGTAACTCCTTGGTCTCGGGGGATAGGTGTTCCGATAGGTATAATCTGCGAGTCTCACCGCTGATGCCTATGTGAATTGAGGCTAACTTATCGTCAGGGTGGGTTTTGTTGAACCTCGTTGCCGAAGACAAGATAAGATCTCGAAGTCTCTGAGACGATAAAGTCACAAGAATATTTCGTGGCCTCTTCGAAGTAGGGTCCATCTTGGCGATACGTCGCCATGCCCTAATGTCGTTGTCAGGGATGACGACCATCAGACATTTGTTCACATTCGACAACATCAACAGAGTTTTCTGAACAGGGCCATTAGATTCGCGTTCTTACTCTCCGGGACCTCATGAATTTCCAGATTAAGATTACGTGAGATCTTTTCAATACTGGCCAATCTTGTTTCTAATTTAGCTACAGAGGTTTGACTCTTAGACAGTTCACATTCCAGATGCTTAATTTTTAAGTTCTGGTCTCCAATTTCTGACTTGACGTCTTTCTGCTCGGCTGCAATATAATCCGTTGTGGCGGTAAACTCACCTTTAAATTTTTTAATAGCGTGGTCTACTTCCACAGCCACCATCTTCTCAACGTCCTTCTTGAGAGCAGATCGTAAGTTAGTCATGATGGTGGAGTCTGGAGCCAGTTTCAGATCGAATAGCTTGCTTATACTTTCCATAGTATCTGGTTCATTTTTTAAGTCGACGCCGGATGAAATGTTCGTAGCAACACTGGAATCCAGTACACTGGTATCTTGACTACACGACATATTCATTGTATCGTTGACCGAATGAGCCTTACGCCGTTGCCGACAAGGAGTGTTGTCATCATTTATTCGTCTAGTCACATTTTGACAGAAAGGGCAGCTTAATGATTCGATTTGCTTTTCACTCAGTGCCTTGATAGCAACAGTGTTTAAGTTTAGGCATTCATTACATTCATTGAATCAACAGTATTCAGATGCACATCTGTTGCATTTTAAGAACTTCGAAGTAACTAGAGCGTTTTTACATCCATGGCATTGCATCATGTAGTTATGCAAAAAATAGAACATACAATAATAGAACATACCATCATATACCATCACATATACATAATATACCATCTTTTGTGATACTGCCAACCCGTTTTTCAGCCTGAATTTAAACAACGTTTAGACGTTTATCTATTACCGTACATCCTATCTCCTAACTAACACACCTATCCATTCTAACAAGACAGCTACGTTTCCGATGTCTTCTAATCTACTTATATTACTTCCTACCTTAAACACTTAAAGCTACAGTTCAAAATCACTTGAAGTACTTGTAGAAATTCTCGACTGATGATAATAAAATATCAAGCTGAAATCGATTGCAGTGCTTAAGAGACAAGGTTGACATTGGCTTATGGTTGTAGCAAGTGTACCGTTGGCATACTTGTCACCACGCTAGATTTATAACTACCAGTTTAGGAAATGGCTAGCGAGGATTGTGGTCGTTAGACTGAGTGACGCAGTAACTAGTATTTAAACTGTGTTCTGGGCTACATTTAGACCAACTATTAATTACATAGTTCTGCAGGTATGTTAGTGGTTAAGGGTATGTTATGACTGCTGAGTTTGTTGACGGTACCTACATTAGTTTTGGATAGGACATTAGATTAACATGTTCACAAAGAAACACTTTTATAAGATAGATGCGATAATACATAACCAGACAATATTTCCATGGTTACGCTAAGCGCCTGCTGTTTTGCTGATCATAGGGAGCACCCGGGGCTCGGCTCGCGGTGAAGCAAGCAAACTTGCCGGCCGGTGCCAATTATCTGTCTATCGCCGGTTTACCTTCCGTTCGATACTGCCTTGCGATTCTCTAACGGCCGTTTTCAATATTCTACGAGTATATATCCACAGTTTTCCTTACTACCGATAGAAATGTGACATAACGTCCATACAAATAGTGTCAAATATCTATCTCTAGTAAGGCAAACCGACGATAGATAGGTCATTGAAAACGGTCGTAAGGGCAAACATCGTTGCATATTTGACAACATCCGTGAAACAAATGACGAGATGACAATAAACGTTGGAAAAACAACCTTATGTACAAGGGAGATATCTCAAAGTATTTGACATTGGTGAGCTCGTCGACGAGCGCATCGACAAATAGATAGAGATTAGCACGGCTGGAGATAGATATTTAACACTATTTAGGTGGACGATAAGTCAAATTTCTATCTGTTTAAACTGTGGATAGATATGATAGATAGATAGATTGGGATGTCCCATTAGGCGTTGTCGATATCGCAATCTACGCATGTTTTGGCTTCGTCCGACAACCTTCTTCAGGGTATTGAGTGCAGTGTGTTCGTCGTTGGAACTCGCTTCACTCTGGGTTTCACATTGATTTAGTTTCATTCATTCACAATGTATAATAACAATTAAATAATAAACCTGAAAGACGAAAAATTATTTCTTCTACTAGTACTGGTGGTGTTTTATGGCTTCATACAATTATCATCCTTAAGTATGATGGTGATTGTATGAAAGAAATCCTATAAGGCGCTATAGACAAACAAAATTATTTAATTTTTAGCGGCATTATTTCGACTGGTGTATTAGATGTTCTTATAACACATTATTCTTAGAGTATACATAACTATAGAGCGCGCCTTAGTAAGTAAGTATGAACCGTGAGCACAAGTATGAACAGCACAGTCGATACAATACGAGTAATATTGAGATGTGACGGTGAAATGTGTGGCGTCAGGGTGTAAAAACGATACCTGAAAGCAAAAGTAACTTATTTCCATCAGTAAGTAGTATAATCATCTAATAAAGCACTACACAATAGACATGTGAGTATATAGCATCTGCTTACGATCGGCACAAACGGGCCGGAGCGATACGCGCGCTCTACAGTTATGTACACTCTAAGCACTTTATTGCTTCATTCACTGATTGTGTGCATGTCAACTCGAGTATCTTTATTTATACATATCACTTTTCCTGACTGACTTACTTGATCATTCATCAGCGCAGAACCTAAACCACTGCGGCTATAAACTCGTAATTTTGACAGAGGATGCCTTTTATGTTGTAACCAATACACTTTTTTTAAATCGTGATTGAAGCAGTTGGCGGGTCATCTGATTGAATATATATTTTTTGTTATAAAAACTAACGTGGTTTTTACAAATTTTTAATTAGAAATACGGGATTACTCACGTAATGTTTATCAGATAGGTCCGACTATAGTTTCGTCCACATTCGGTGGTCTTTTTCAAGGAGTGTTCGGGACGCCCGCGTCGATGACGTCACGCTTAGCACTTTTGGCGGCAGCTCGTAGCGCTCGTAATGTTAGAGGTTGGTGCGGGGGGCGGGATACACTATGTTAGAATGAATATAGTAAAGAATATGTGAACCGACGTTGTCCCCGATCAAACTCTCTAAACAAAACTCTTTAATAATCTTTTCTGAAATGAGAAATCAATGAAACATTTCTCGTGGTTGCAAATGCAGTGGTGAGCTGCACTGCACATACATTTTATAAAGCTTTAGAAGCACTGCAACTAAATGAAAGATGCACAAGCGACTGTGGAGTAATTATATATAATTTAATTCTAGAACTTCAAAGTTAAAAGTTCCTATTATTGAATTGCAATATCAATAAAATAATACAAAATCTCAATATATAATTTCAAACTTAAAACTAAGAAAACAACTCATCACTAACTGACCCCGGTGCAAAGGTGCCCATGACGCTGGCTGCGTTGCCACGTTGTATGGCAATGGCTAACCTCTGCACCAGGCCCGAGCTGGAGCGGGGATCTCCTGTTTTCTCCCTCAAACGACGCCCTAACTCCGCTACTAAAACCCTTGCCTCCGTGCCCCAACAACCCTTGGTCTCGATGGGAACAAACAAGTACTGATGCGAACGCTGCGTACTTTTGCCGCTTCTTGTAAGCAACATCTTCCGCTGCAGCCGCTGGAGACTGAACGGTGCGACCCAGTTGGCTAGCGGCTACAGTGATGACACACGTGGCGTCCCAGAACAAGCACTTGCCGTACTTTTAAAAATATATAATGTTTCTTGATTCAGAATATTTAATGCTACAGAAACGTTGGCTGGAAAACATTTCGCATAAATATATAACTATGAAAGAATATTGGAAATGGAATCTTCCGCTACAAACTTTTTATTTTATTCTGTTCGGAGTTCCAATCTGCCTGTTACAGCTGTATTTTACGAACAATTCCAACAAAAACTGAGGCGGGTTCCACCGATAATGGTCTTTTGATTAAGTGTCTGTTAAATTTGATTAGTTGGTGATGTAACCGAATAGTTTATTATCAATTAAGCCACGTTTAACCCAGACCAGCTGTAAATTAACACAGTTGAATAATAGATAGGTTAAATAACAAACGGTTAAACTAAAATTCGACATATCTAATCTTTGACAAAGGTGAGTTCATCTCTTAAACCTTGCTCGATGTAGTTTCAAAGACATAAAACTAAAGTAGTGTTGATATCTGATTAGAATGAATAGGTGTGTTACTCGTAGTAAGAAGACGGTTATGTACAGTAATACTGAATAGAACAAGGTTAAAATTCAGCCCGAAAATCCCTGACAGTATTAAATAGATGTATTTTACTGATTTTATGCTGCAAGAGGCACGTACGTTATGAAGGGGTGATGAAAGTGTCGTGCCTTTTTAGGCGATACCACTGTTTTTGTGAACATATCACTTCACTTAACGTATAAAGCACCTTTTTCTTACACTCATATAGCGCACCAGGATTCCATGTGTCGCGAAATGTATGGACAAACATATTTTTATAACACTAAAAGCTTTTGCTTTTAGTGTCCTTACCCGTGGCCAAAAATTTCTGCTTCCCATATTAATATAAGCCTTCTCTTTTGTTCCCTTACTTCGAAGGCATGTTCACTACCATCTAGGCTAGTAAGTCCATCCTGTTTATTTCGTGATTAGTAAAACATGTCTTATGTGGCGATAAATCCATCAAATCACAACTAGACCCTTGTTCTATACAGTACTGTACAGTACAGACCCTGTATCAGCTATACAGTACTTTGGTGACCGAGCTTTGCTCGATTTAGATACAGATACAAAATAGCAACACATGTTCCGTGATAATCCTGTCACCGCCAATCAGGATTTTGCAATGCGACTGTTACGCCATCTAGTTTCAACGCAACGCACAAATTTAGTTATTGTTCCGTGAGACTCTTGACACCGCGATTCAGGATTGGCAATGCGACTGGAACGCCATCTTGTTTGAACGCAACGCACACATTTGGTTATTGTTCCGTGAGACTCTTGACACCGCAATTCAAGATTTGCAATGCGACAGGAACGCCATCTTGTTTGAACGCAGCGAACAAACTGATGGTTTTCATTGCCTGAAAACACGAATAAAACGTTTTCTAAAAATTAAACCTAGCAAGTTCAATATATTGCCCCCGAAACCCCTGCATACTAAATTGTATGACAATCACTTGAGTCGTTTCGGAGATCCAGATTATATGTATATATAATGTAAAAGAATTACTCGTATAAATTATTATATAAAATTATTGTTTACTTCGAGTACAACATCAATTCAAGTAAACTATTACTATTATCCGACAAAACACTCACGTTAGTGATCGAATACGTCGACCCAGGTTTCAAGCATGCTAGATGCTTATCTTCAGGGCAAGTGCGCATCGGAGTCTGCAAACGATTCGATCTCTAACGTAAGTATTTTGCCGCTTATTAATCAGTGTCATACTAACGAGAACTTCAACTAAAAATTTATTCAACTCTTCCATTTTATACCCGAAAAAATCATCACCATATACTCTTTAAGTCTGTAGAATCGAGTTCATAAAGCTAATTTGCACAATACTATTAATTTAATAAAGGCATGTAAACAATTATCCATTATCCACCAATCCGCGCTGGGCCCGCGTGGTGGATTATGGCCCAACTCCTCTCTCTGAGAGGAAGGCTCGAGTCCCAGCAGTGGGAACAAAATAGGCTGATTATAATAAATTAATAATAATGTAAACAAATAAATTACCAACAATATAAAACTCGCATTACAAACTTCTTCCTTATAACAACCAGGTAAAAATTATGTTACTAACCTGGTACATAAATAAACGTAAGTTAATTGTCACTTGACCCTCGTTTAACCCGTGAAGTCGGACCCGGTCGCATAGCGTATACAACGGAAGAGATAAAGTTTGAACATAAATCCACCGTTGTCAGACCTTCGTGATAAGCCGGTTTGCTTAGCCCACCCCTTTACCTGGAGCTTGATTTTACACCGGACTTTATTGTTTTTCTATCTGTATTTCTTTCTCGTTAACTTGCGAATGGTGAATAGTACGATTTTTCTTTCAATCATCTCATAAATACTTTTTATATGAGAAGTCAGACTGGCCAGTTCGTGCGAGGCGGGAATAATCTGTACTGCTCTGTAAAGCTTGTTCTCGACATGCTTCTTCTTTGCTTTCTAACGTTGGAAAACCTTACTCTGTGTGTCATGTTCATAGATATGTCAAACTCTTAAATGGCGGGAAAAAACAACGGCTTTCAATTGATTTTGTTTAATTTTCTTAGATTTCGTTTTCTCGTGTAATAACCATTAAATATTAGTAACTGTGCAATATGGTATATAATAGTAATAAATAAAATAAATATTCCACAACTATCACACAACGCCATCTAGTCCCAAGCTAAGCAGAGCTTGTGTTATGGGTACTAGACAACTGATAAACATACTTATATATTTCTAAATACATACATATTATAGATAAATTACACCCAGATACGAGTAGTATAACATAGTGTATAGTGTATAGTGTATAGTGTATAGTGTATAGTGTATAGTGTATAGTGTATAGTGTATAGTGTATAGTGTATATAGTACAAAGTGTTGTGGCATCACATATAAAGTTTTAGTAATGTATCCACCGTTTTACGAAATCGTGACTTATATAGGGCAGCGAATTAATAACATATTTATCTACGTGACTGTGACCTAACTCCGACTACTTGAAGATAATCTCAAGTGATGCAACTATGAATATTATATTTATATTAAATACTTCTAATTTTTTTATACCTTATGTGGCAAACGAGCAGACAGGCTGCCTAATGAAAATAGATCACTGTCGCCTATAGATATCTTTAACACTCGGGGCATCACAAATACGTTGCCGACCTTTGCAGAGTCACCTTTTGAAGAACCCCATATCGTAGCTTACCCGAAATTATTGAAGGAGAAAAGTTATTTCACATTGTGTTGGTGTGAGGAATAAATATCGCGTTGTAACTTCAACAATAGCAAGTGTGCAAACGTGCGAGTCACGTAAAGGCAGACAGCTGCAGTTTTCCAACAATATATTTTGTCAAAAGTGGCACTCGCCTCGAAGTCGTAGCTAGAAACAGGATAGGGGTGAAGGGTTCGGGCTTACTTGGTTTATGGTACAGTGATGTGTGGACCTAGTAGTGTTTGTTGGAAATGCCACAGTCCACTAGACACATGTCTTGTGGACTTTTACCTAATTTGACGTTTACCGTCAGTTCAATTCTGAAATGACACTAAGTACAGTTGCAGTACGAGTATCTACACAATAAGATACTTAGTACTTAATTTTGGTGGTACGAAAGTTCAAACATTACGTAAAGTGGCTTCCCATACGCTATCGTCGGAATGCTCACATATTGTCTCTTCTTTATACAATTCTCTTCAATCCCTTTTCCCCACTCTACCTTAAGGAGCGTTTCGAATTCTTGCACACTTCTCATATGTTATCATTACGGTCATCAGAGTATCTTAATAGTAATCTAATCAGCTAAAAACGCCTGAACACAGAACCAGTTTTTATTACTCCTCATTTGCTGTTAAAGCCGTCCGTTTGTGGAATTCTCTTCCCCTGGAAATACAGCGTGCTACGTCACTTCAAACTTTCAAAGATCAGGTTACAACATTATATCTTTCACTCTAACTCTTACTCACTAATTGATATCTAACTTTCATGATTTTGTATTTCTAATCGTTTATTTATTTGTTATTTTTATATTTCTTTTAAATTTTTATTTGTGTTTACATGTAATAAACACTTCCTAGACTATTTAAATACTGTCAAGATGCTTTAGTGTTTACATATATATTTATATATATATATATAATTTTTATTAGTATATTTAATATAGCATTTATGTATTTATAGTGTGTTTACTGTTTTTTTTTGTATTGTTACCGTCCATCTTTTATTGTATACTTATTCCTCTGCGAGTGGGTTGTCTGGAAGAGATCGCTCTGAGCGATAAGACCGCCCATTGTTGCACCTAGTTTTTAGGCATTGTTTTTTTATTTTATTGTCTAATATTAAGTCATAAATGTGGTGTCTCAATAAAGTGTTATCTATCTATCTATCTAAAGATTTATTCTTAACATTGAAATTTATAGAGAGAAAAATTCACATCCTCGGACGGGATTCGATTCCGCGTCTTCTGAATCTCCATATCCGACGCCATTGACCAACTAGGCCACCGAGGTTCGGGTCTGAGCATCGAATTTTAACTCTCTATCTGACTTTAACTGTTTCATGGGGACGGAGCGACATCTATTGAACAGCTTTTGACAGTACTATCCAACAGAAAGAAGCATTATTTACAAATACTTAAAAACTTTTGTATTGACATCGCAACCCTTGTAATTTTTATGGTATTACTTTTTAAAGCACTAACGCCTGCTTTAGCGATCTCAAACATTGAAATTTATAGAGAGCAAATTAACATCCTCGGACGGGATTCGAACCCGCGTCTTCTGACTCTCCATATTAGACGCCATTGACCAACTAGGCCACCGAGGTTCGGATCCGAGCATCGAATTTTAATTCTCTATCTGACTTTAACTGTCTCACAGGGACGGAGCGACATCTATTGAACAGCTTTTGACAGTACTATCCAACAGAAAGAAGCATTATTTACAAATACTTAAAAACTTTCGTATTGATATCGCAACCCTTGTAATTTTTATAGTATTACTTTTTAAAGCTCTAACGCCTGCTTTAGCGATCTCAAGCATTGACATTTTAACATTGAGATTTATTCTTGATTGAATTTCTCTAACTTTTTATAAGAGTGACATGAATCGTAAAGATGACTTTGACATACGATGGCAACAGTAAAGGCACAAAATGGGTTTCTGTCGTGTAAGTTTTTTCTAGTAATAAGACATTTACTTTTAACGATTTAAAATGACACTATTATCCTATTGGGTTTTTTCTTAATTTACTTATTTACTAGCGCCCCACGGTTTCACTAGCTTGGTGATGGATGATGATGATGATGATGCAAAGTATCCTATGTCTATCCCCGGGCTATATAATCTATCTTCTTGCCAAATTTTATAGAGATCGGTTAAGTCATTCTCAAGTTAAAGGGTGACCACGGGAAATAGGGACTCTTTTTTATTTATTTATACAGATTACAATCTATGACGGCTAAAAATAATTGTGCAAAAATGTGAAACAAGTACCTACGGACAATGTGTGTGGATTTTTTTGTAAAGAAGCTAAATTAATACATAATTTAGTATAATGAGTATTTAGCTTGATAATTAGTTAGATTTGGCTGAGTTTCATTTTAAATAGCTGCGTAGAGGATTTTCATCCCTCAGGCACTTATTTCACGGATTCGCGGATCACGTGTTATTCCAAATCATATTCCAACTATGTAGAAACATTTTACCCTACCTAATCAGTTTAGTTAGTTTGGCGTATACTCATATTTTCTTCTACTTTCGCATTTATAATTCACGCGTGAGGACTATGATGCTAACGTTTGATCTTAAGGCGCGCTCGTATCCTGATAATAGTAAAAAGAAAAATTTTTAAACACATAGTGTAACGAAACAGATCGATAATATATTATGAAAAAAAATACAAAGGTTAGAAAAAGAATAGGAAAAGAGTAATAACCGAATAGAATTCATAAATATAACTCTGTTTCAGCAGAAATAAATCCTGAATATGTACACAAAAATAAACCTTCACGTCCAAACTCTCAGAATTTTCAGCGGTAACACTATATTTTTTTTAGGCAATACTCGTACATAGCCAACGTATAGTACTAAAGTAATAACCAGCAGTTTTTTCAATTGTGTTAGTATATATCGAAAAATATAAAGAAAACGTACAAAATTAATGTATTTTTGCATGACATCGTCCAATATAACGTGCGATTTTCAACCTTACGTAAAGCATCGTAAATTATTTTAAAATTGGGGTTGGACCGCGTCTTAATCTTATATGGCGTTCAGTAATGATCAGAGGCCGTAGCACAAACAATTTGCGAAAAAGTATTCGTATCGTAAGCGTCAACGCGTCACGCTTTGTCATAGAAACTATGCGTTATCTGTGTCACAGTTGCCGTAGATAAATGACAGTTTGTGCTGATTATTATTTTCCCCGACTCCAACATAGTAAATTCAATTTGTTATTTCATTGTTATAAGAGTAAGGAAAAATATCTCGACTGAACGCCATTTACTGTTATCATAAATGTTGTGTCTGAAAGCGTATGAAACGTGGCCATCTCACTCAGATTATTATCTAAGATGTTTGGTTCGATTGTTTGCTTCGGTGTCACCGACAGCCGTTAGTTCACGGTCCTCCGGCACCGCAGCACTAGTTTCATAATGAATTTAATTCTGGTAATATTAATCTCATGGTTATGAAGTTACCCGTTAGAACTATATCGAGTTACTGTTCTAGTTTGTGAACTATCTAGTTCAATTACATTGAACTTTTTGCATAGGTACAGACGAAACTAGCAGGTTGTTCGCTTGATGATCAGCGTTATGTTTACCCAGGTGCGGCAACTTTTAGCGTAGATCGTCCGCATCGACACGGTGGACAGACGACCTGATATTGGTCGCATGGCGATGGTATTTGATTAGATGCGAGCCATTCCAACCGGTTATTTTGGAAAAGTGGGAGGCGTATGTTCAGCAGTGATGATGAAAGAACCCTGCTAATAGTATTTTACCAGATTGGTACAATTTCAGGAATCACGTGCTGGGATTTACCGAGGGGTACCGTTCAACGAACGTTAAGTGACTCAGCCCAAGAAATGACGAAGACCTTCAAGAAACATATTTATTATACAGCATGCTATACTTAGTATAACTAGACTAAAAGGGAAAGTAATTTGCCTGATCGTAATCTGCAGGGCTGCCAGGTAAGGCGCAGCGGTGCGTTATTGGAAAGTAATCTATCACCCGCAGCTATCACAGCAGAATAAACATGGAGTTATTGCGTATAGTTCGGCAAACATCAATAGTTTACCTAAAGTATTTCTCCACCACTTTCACTAACCTTTGTTCTTTACCATACATGGTTGTTTTTAAATCTGCATTTGTGACTAAACATCTTTTTTAATCCTTGTATCACTCTATGATATTGAGTTACAAGACATGGCACATTTTTTGTGTATTATGGACAATTAAGTGATCTAGAAAATACTGTAGTCTGACAACACTTATATAGTTGCATCAATTGGTCAGAGGGAAGTCACAGTCACACAAATAAGTCAGTCATAAGTCACTTTTCTGTTTCTACAGAAAAGTGACTTATGACTAGTAAGTACTCTATGTCACTGAAAGTAAATTTCTAGTAATGCAGTGGAAGCTATTAAGACTATTGAACAGGATAACGCACAAACAACGTTTCATGATTTTGTGCACTTAGCCTACACTCCTGTACTGTTACGAAGACTTTAAGTTTTGATTAAAAAACCGAAACTTGTTTATGCGGTCAAGAGTCAATGTGATGATGATAAGCCTTACATTTGGCCATGACAGTTGCAGTCCCACCCAGAGCTGATAAACAAAGCTCTCCGTAGCACTGAATTGTGCTCGTCATTTCAAGGCATTGGTTTTTGAGTCTTTTTCTCTTAGTTTTTTCCCCATCCCTAGTGCCCTTACCACCCTACGAAAAGAAAGAACCCTAAAATAAGAAGTTCTATTACCCATATATGATGTTAGAGTAACTTAGACAACAGTTGTCTGTGTAATTGTACTTTATTTAAGGAAAAATATGTTTCTGAAAAAAAGTTATATGATTGAAACCGCGGCCGCAGTTATCTACACTAATATTATAAAGAGGAAAGATTTGTATTTTTGGGGTAACGTATCAATTTATTTATTGAGTACCAACATGTTTTACTTTAAGACAATTATAATAAATACAATTCACAACAGACTCTTACTAAATGCCAACACAATTATAGGTACCGACTACACGCACTAATATAAACGAGCGGTTCACAAATTAAAGTAGATAATAATATGTACAATTATGAATGAAAATAAATCACATTTTTTGGCCAGTTTTTAAGAAATTTATGTATTTTTTTACGAATAAATTTATATAAATAAAAAAATTACGAATAAACTTAAAAAGTACTGAATTAATTTAAGCATAACTTTTGCCTTTAGAAAGCGACATTATCACTGAGTAACATAGGCTATGAGTATTTTCAAAGAAGTAAGATATCCGTATGAAAACATCCATAATGTAACCCAAGGTATGAAAAAAATACAATAAAAATCCTAATATTTCGTACGCTGCGGTAATTGTAAAAAAGAGCAAAGTATTGTACCATAGTTTATAGAGGACGCCAATGTATAAAGTATACGTAATATCAAGTGCAATTTGAAAAATGTAATACCGACTTCTATTCTATTACTTTGGTAAAAATCAGTTATTGGAGTGTAACTCAGAAACTACTGGACCTAATTCGATAAAATGTACATGGGACCACACGGGAAGCACCAGCTTTCAAATAAAAAATATTTTGATAATCGGTTCACCCTATCGAAAGTTATGAGGTAACAAACATTAAAAAACAGTCGAATTGAGTACCTCCTCCTTTTTTTGGAAGTCGGCAGAAAAAAGTATACAATACCATATGTCTTACTATTACAATTATGTCTCAACTACTACTTTTTTATTTTAAAATATGCAATAGTAACGCCAAAAATCTTTATATCGCGTGCACTGCGGAAACTATAGACAATAGAGCAAAGTAATGTACTACAGTTTTATAGAAGACAAAAATATCTACAAAAAAGTCTGCAGTGCCATATATCTAACTATTACAGCTATGTCACAATAACTACTTCTCCGTGTTGCGTTAATATAGCCTGTTGTATGCAATTAACGCCGGTACAAACAATAGGCCACATTATATACATTGTGTTAATCCTCATCAACTCTATATTTTATTACATAAAGTCATTAAAAAATCACAGAAAATACAAAATAATAAAGAAATTGACCGATCAGATAATAAAACTAAAGCAACATGGAAGGTGATAAGCAGTTATGAACTAAAAGTGCCTAAAGTCCCGATAGTTAAAATTTGATACAACGATGGTTTGATAGAGAACCCAACACAAATAGCAAATGCATTTAATGATACATACATAGATTTAGTGAACAAACAAATAAAGACGAATAACAAACCACAAACAAATAAAACCTATAACAAAATAGACCGAATATCACATTCGATCTACTTCGAACCAACATCACCTCACGAGATAATAAAAATCATATCTTCACTTAAAGATACAAATAGCGTAGGCTACGATGAATGGTCAACAAGGGTAATAAAACACGGTAAAGAAATATTAGCAACTCCATTATCATACCTGGTTAACCTCTCAATTGAGCACGGAAAGTATCCTGATCTCCTTAAAATTACAATAGTGAAACCACTCTTCAAAAAAGGTGACAAAGAACTCTGTGAGAACTATCGCCCTATAGCGCTAATACCTATAATATCAAAAATATATGAAAAAATAATTTATAAGAGACTCATTAAATATCTTGAAAAATATAATATTTTAACTAATGTACAATACGGATTTAGAAAAAATAGATGTACAACGCAAGCAGTTTATGAAATGATGAAGACAGTAAGTGAATGTCTCAATAGTAGAATACCGGTAACATCAATATTCATGTATATGTCAAAAGCGTTTGATTTCGTAAATCATAAAAAGCTGCTACTAAAGTTAGAATCATACGGAATCAGAGGTATAGCGTACAACTTACTGGAATCATACTTAAGCAATCGTCAACAATATACTGAAATAACTCAGATACACGAGAAAGTGGAAGTAGCATTCAAATCCAGATTAAGGCGTATAGAACATGGTGTGCCTCAAAGAAGCATCTTGGGACCATTACTTTTCCTAGTCTACATTAATGACTTACCAAACACCGTAAATCACCAAATGGTTCTTTTCGCGGATGATTCCACCCTTATAGTTAAAGGCATTAATACATCAGAATATGAAAATACTATAAACGAAGCACTTGAAAGTATTATGAATTGGTTTGACAATAATAATCTACTTGTTAATCTATCTAAAACCAAGGCAATGCAATTTTATTTTCCACAATCTATTACAAAAAATATCACAATAAAATACCAAAATACAATTATAGAACAGGTAAAAGAGATAAGGTTTCTAGGATTAATGGTTGACTGTCACGGAAATTGGAAGAGTCACACTGATTACATACGCAAAAAAATAAGAAGATTCGTTTATGCGTATTATAAAGAGACTAACTAAAGTAGCATCACAGAGAGCAGCAATTTGTGCTTATCATGGAAATGTATCTTCCAATTTGCGTTCCGGATTATTACTGTGGGGAAACTCTGCGAACGCTAGAAAAGTATTTGTAATGCAAAAAAAAATGTTTAAGAGCAATAACCGGAGCCAGACAAAAACAAAGTTGTGTACCAATATTCAAAAGGTTTAAATTACTTCCCTTAGCATCATTGTATATTCTAGAGGCTTGCCTATTTGTTAAACAAAATTTAAATAGCTTTGACATAAAAATTACACGTAAGCCACGAAAAACTCGTAAAAACTACTATGTGTTACCCCCTCAGGGCTCCAAAACAAAATCTTTTAGCAAAAGTATTTACGTAATGTGTACTAAATTATACAACCATTTAACAGATACAATGAAAGCTATGACATTCATCAAATTTAAAAACAATCTAATGAAACTATTACTGAACAAATGCTATTACACAATTGACAAATTCTTAAATGATAATAATCTTGACATTTTACCTATACAATAATGATTGCATGACATAATATTAATTAGAATGTAAATAATTGTATTATATTGTAATATTGATTTATGTAATATTGTACGCCTGAAAAGGTAGCTGTTGACATTTTCATCATTTGGACCAACATGTAACACACAGCTGACAATAAACAATTTTGAATTTGAATTTGAATTTATACAAAGAGTAAACATAAATAAAGGAGAAAGATTTCTTCGTTTGTTTGTAACGGATTAATACATAACTGGTTTAAATATTTACCCATTAAAACGCTATATTATTCTCGTACCTGAGTAAATACGGTATTTTTAATTCATCATCATCATCCATCACGCGCGGGTGAAACCGTAGAGCGCAGCTAGTTCACTTATGTTACCAATGGCAAAAAATAGGCCTAGACAATAGTATAAAATAGACATACAGAGAAACAGTACAGAAACTACCTACAAACGTTCGAAACGGCTCACTCACACAAACATACACATCGACGCGACCCCTAAGCGGTTGTCGCGGTGCTGTCAGTAGTGAGGCCGCGTCAAGACAAGTGGTCACGTATAAGTTTATTTCCGCTTAACTATGCTTAATTTCCATACTGTTGCATCTTTATACTATGCCTCGACGTTCATTTAATCAATAAATCCACTCCTGTCATTCGAGAACATTACCGGACCGTTATCCACCACGTAACTGCACGTGAAATGACGCAGATACGAGCAAAGTATGTCCATTTCCGTAGAATCTCGTAAATTTACGTAAATTCAACGTAAGCCCGTGTTTCGACCGCGTGGCAAAGTGCGATTGTAACCGTGAGTAATGAATATTTGATTACGTTCGCGAATCGTATTTTACACGATTGGGTGCTTTTCGCAGTATATTTATATTACGGTAAATTGCATTACCTTTGAGCAGCTTTTCAGCAGTCATTAGCGTAAATACTTACCACAATTACAATTTGAAATTAGGTATTAAATAATACCGACTTCCATTCTATTCAGTTATTGGAGTGTAACTCAAAAACTACTGGACAAAATTTGATAAAATTGGGACCACACTGGAAGCACCAGCTTTCAAACAAAAAAAGAATTATGAGAATCAGTTCACCCAGTCGAAAGTTGTGAGGTAACAAACATAAAAAAAACTTCCTCCTCCTTTTTGGAAGTCGGTAGAAAATGTATTTAAAATAACGTTTTTAATATTATTAAAACGTAACTTACGTGGTTAGTATATTGAGGGTTACTTTGACCTTCCGGGCCACGTCTTCATAAAACGCTCGCGCATCTGACTTTTCATCTGCGTTTGTACTGTTAAAACAACATGTTTTGAAACACATAATAGTTTCACAAACATTAAAAATATTAACTTTCTTATCGGTATACTTACCACGTAAATTTTGTACCAGTTTCCGATATTTTGAGCGGTAGAAATCACGAAGTTCAAAAACTTCAATAGTGAGGGTTTTCTGGAATCAAGTGGTACGTTTGTGTAAAAACAAAAATAGGTGAGTCTTAGATTTCGAGCTGCTAAATGATGAAAAATTACAGTGCGACGTGTGTGTAGTGGTGTCTCGCATAACAAACGAGTATGGAAGAGGGTAGACCGTTTCGTTTGCTCGTAAACATTCACCCACTCGCGATTCCTCAGTTCATCCGTGATCACGGCGCTTACAGTGGGTCGAGCACGAATATCTGCTTAAGTGTAACGTTATCGTATCGTTTATGTATTCAGTACAAACTATGAGTTATCTGTGGCACTATTGTAGTAGATAAATGATAGTTTCTTTTTTAGATTAAATACGTAAACGATGCGATTACGTTACACTTAAACAGATTTTCGTGCTCGGCCCTCTGTGCCCAAATATGAAATGTTAAATATATTGACATTTCATATTTAGGCACATGGGGCTAAAAGTTATAAAAAAAATTTGAAAATTTAATTATTATCACAGTAAAGCAGTAGAAAATAGGTATCCATTTTTATAAATGTCTTAAGTAAAAGGGGTGTTTTTATTCCATAAGGCGTTTTGTTCATATGTCAGTTCTACCGTTTGGCTCTTTGTCTCGGCGAAATGCTTTTTGCCTATCATACGGCGTTACCTTCGTTACCCAGTTTAGTATATGTATGACAAGACTTTGTCTGGTTGTCCCATAGAATCTAAGCAGGAGCGTGGAAATATTATCATCGTTAGATGTTGGGAAAAAGCTATGATGATAATTTCTCTAAAGTTATGAGTTCTCTCAGACAACTATTATATGGTGTACCCGTGAGCATGTCCAATGGTGTTCGAAACGTGTGAAAGTATTCTTTAATATAAAATATATAAGATTTTAAATCCTTTAAAAGATACATCTGTTTGTGACTGAAGTGTCTGACTGTCACAGATAAGCGATTATACTAAGTAATGGTATTTTCCTTTCATTTGCATAAACAATTCAAATAAATTCTTTAATTTAACTGAGAATGGGTCTTGGTGGACTTTTTTTCTTATTCGATTGACATTAAGGTATCTATCAGATAGATTTTCTTTTAGTCTATTTTGTATACAGCAAGATCAACTGTTTATCACTAAGAGAATAAAAAAATACCCTCTATTCAATTTATTGTGCTCGCTGTATGGGTAAAACGGGACACTTAAAGGTAAAATTTGCATAATAAAAAAATGCTTGCTTACTACTACATAACTTCAAAATCAGAATTAGAAACATTGATTGATAATTGATAAAATATGCAGATTTCTCAGATCTATCTATCTATATATTTAACAAATAACTCCTATTTCTCCCGATCATGGTATAACTTGAGAACGGATGGAACCATTTCGATAATTCTTTTCTGTTGTGTTTATTATTGTCAGGAGCATGTTCTTATAAAGGAGAAACCAAGAAAAGATGGGAGGTTATGGCGAGGCTGAAGCCCGAGCCTACTACGCGAACGAAGTCGTGGGCAGCGGCTAGTCTGCAATAAAGTAACAATCAGTTTTAATTTCTGGTGGCCTCCTCATTATAAAACTGTCACTTTCACTATCAAATAGCATTTTGGAGAATACAAAATTTAGTATTAAATAACAAAATTATTGTAAATAAAACCTTTTTGAAGTTGACGTTTATATTCTTTTTATGTTCGCTGCTAAAACAAAAGAACGCTAGAAGGCAGAAATTGATTTTCATACATTTCTACCCTGCTACGGAGGGCAGAAATGAATTTCCAAATAACTTCACCCGCCGCACATCTATAAGGGAGAAATTACGAACTTTGTCGCGGATAGGAAGGTTTGAAGGCTTAACTTTCCTTTAACGTCCGTTGAGTTGGGTGTTGATATTTTTTGTACAGATAGTTTACATTATTATAAGCACACACGCCAAGTTCAACATTCAGGGACGCAAAGTTTTTAAGAAAAAACATTATAGAAAATCAATTATTTTTGGAATATTTACGTCAATACCTACAACAAATCACATAGAATTTTTGCCGCTGAACGTTTCGTTTTACGTACGGTTAAGTTGTCATACGTCCGGTAACATTTTATATTACATAAATTTACGTAAATAATTATATTTTGTAGTAATTTCAATAGTTTTCATGCACACATATATTTCACAGTACCGGAGTATCTAGTCAGAGCAAAATCACAATAGGTGCGACGATGAGCGAAGCGAGGAGGAGCGTTAGGTTGAATGGTGACAACACAACGCGCAAGCCGAGCGAGCGCAGGGATCGTGCCGCGGCAGTGGCCGGCGCAGCGCCAGAATAAGGCTAACTTACACCTCAATAAGGATATATAACTTTATCAGAATTATAAATTTAAAAAAGAAAAAATAAAAAAGAGGGGGCTCCTAAGTTTTTACTTTGACGTCCCTCGTGGGGGGAGGGGGACCCCTCCGTTTTTTATTTACTTCCATAACACCTACCTTGGCCATCAACGAAAATATTTATTCAATAGTTTATTAAAGCCAGTACATATACTTCAAAATTGGGTTTATTTATTTAAAATAAGCCACATTATATACACTACGATACAAAAATTGGCGACCGTGATAGGACTGCAATAATAGCCCACAAATCTCGCCTCGCATTTTCTATATTTTATTATTCAGAATAAAAGCGCGAGCCCATTTTGTCGTGACGAAAATTAATCGCATAGTTTTAAGTGTCGTAACCTATATATTTAAATGTTCACATATAGGACGATACGATTTAATGTCGTTACAAATGCCGTGCACTGATAAAATGATGTTCGGATCTAAAATAATCGGGAACAGCTAGAACACAATAGTCGTTCGACGATGAATTAACCGTTACGACGTACTGGGAAATTGAAAGCGAGTAAAAACACTACTATAATTCGATCCAAGTATATTGTAATCAGAGATATTGGAGAGAGAAGGAGAAGAATTTCAAATAAGAAAAGGAGTAAGGCAGGGAGATCCTATGTCCCCAAAAATCTTCTGCGCCGTACTTGAAATGATATTCAGAAACATAGAATGGAACAATATGGGAATTAATATTAACGGAGAGTATCTTAGTCATCTAAGATTCGCAGACGATATCGTAATATTTGCAGATTCCGCACAAATTCTCAAACAGATGCTTGATGACATAGCTAGAGAAAGCAAAAAAGTAGGACTAGCGCTAAATGATTCTAAAACAAAAATAATGACTAATGCAACGAAGGAACAAGTGACGGTAGAAGACAAACTAATCGAATATGTGGACGAATACATATATTTAGGACAATCAATATCATTTGATGACCTCACGGAGAAAGAAATAGGAAGAAGAATAGGACTAGCGTGGAAAAAATATTGGAGCTTGAAGGAGATTATGAAAAACAAGACTATTCATATGAGAATAAAAAGAAGACGATACGAGGTAGCTATTCTACCCAGCCTTATATATGGCTGCCCGACTTGGGCCCTACGAAAGGACGATGAAAATAGACTTAGGATTTGTCAAACGAAAATGGAGAGAAGTATGCTGGGCATAAGACTCTCAGACAAAATGCGTAACGAAGACATAAGAAAGAAAACTAAAATAAGGAACATCATAACAACAATAAGAACTTTAAAATGGAGCTGGGCTGGCCACATCTGCAGGATGAACTACGATCGTTGGACGAGGAAAGTAATGGAATGGGTTCCCAGAGCAGACAGAAGAAACAGAGGAAGACCACACAGAAGATGGGAAGATACTTTTACTCTAAGACATGGAGCAGAATGGATTAGAATTGCTCGAAACCGAAAGATCTGGACTAGACTGGGGGAGGCCTACGCCAAAGAGGCGACAACTACGACTATACAACACAGTGACCTGACAAGATAAATCGCATTATATATTATTAATACAATACATAAAAATTTAATTTTGACATGCTCTCATTAACATCTTATAATATCCTTTAAATTTAATTAATACATATTTGGGACATGAGACGTAAAGAAAAGTGAAATGTGTGATAATAACAAATAGATACTAATGCAATGTAATAATAATCTTGTAGTTGAATAAAGGCTTTTTTACTTTTACTTTTACTATATTGTAATCAAACATTTTTGTAAAAATTGTATAACTTTACAAACGTGGAACATAATTAGTGCTAGATGACTCATATGAAGAGGCTTGTACTATAATATCGATACGTTAGAGCAGAGGCGTAGGCAATATGACGTCACATTGTTACATGATATTATGAATGCAAATATAGATTGTACAGAGCTGCTTGCTAACGTTTCGCTTCGGGTACCCTCTATTCGCACTAGGAATACATCGTTACTGCATGTACCCCATCGCAGTACTAATTATGCCCAGAACTCGGTGCTTAGCCGTGCAGGCCTCAATTTCAATAAATACTATTCGGAATTAGATCTGATTCACTTATCGAAAAGTACTCTCAAATATCACATTAGAGAAATACATAAGAATACTTAAATTCAAACAATCAATATTCACACACACTCACACATACACACACACTCACGCAATCAACAAACAAAACTAATACATTGCAATGCGTACTTCATAATTAATGATACAGTACGGATAAAGGCATGTACCTACTCATTTGAAACATATACTACTTTATTACTATTTTAATGTTACTTATTATGTAGATGCTAGTACGGATATATTTGTATTTTATTTTTATTTTATTTTATTTTTTTCGGGGGGCTTACAGCTATTATAACAACACATTAACAATATAGGTACGAAGGAGCCATTTACAAGCCTCCACAATTAGCAACGAAGTATAGCAACACTAATGTATGTATTATACAACAACTTATAAATAAATATTATACTCAACGGATATCCAGTGAAGTGGCGTAAGGCCCAGCTAAGGTTGTACTTATTGACGCCACACTACACGAAAATAGATCGATGGCCGGCTGCGACTTGACAGATTTGTTGAAGGCTAGTGTCGAACGCAATATGAATGAGTTTCGGCGATAGTTAGTGCGCGCGGAGGGAACGTGGAGCAGATTTCTGAGTTGACGGGTTTGAAGTCTAGATGGAGCATTTAACGATACTTTGGAGACTAGCTCCGGACAATCAACTTTAGACTGTGCCAATTTGGTCAAATAACGTAAGTCGGCTATGTATCTACGGGTTTCTAGTGGCAATAAATGGAGATGTGAGCAACGTTTTTCATAACTCACGTGCGGTATTTTAAATTTATAGCCTAGGTACCTAGTAAATTTTCTCTGCATACGCTCCAACCGATGTGAGTGTACTGCGTAATTCGGGTTCCATACTTGGCTAGCATATTCTAGATGGGTACGAACGTAGGTGCAATACAGTATCTTTAGGGTCTTCATTTTATTTAAAGACTTTGCATTACGGATGACAAACCCCAGCGCTGAGAAAGCTTTTTTTGCAATATGATCGATATGATGTTCGTAGGAGAGTTTGCTATCGATGAGTACACCCAAGTCCCTAACTAAATCTGTACGCGATAGAGGTTGGTTATCAACAGAATATTTGTATACTACATTAATTAATTTCCGAGTAAAAGTGATAACTAAGCATTTAGATATGTTTAGATCCAGATTGTTACACTTGCAGTATTCCACTACACGCAATAGATCGTCTTGTAACAAACGTGCATCCGATAACGTTTTAATAGGTCTATAAATTTATTAATTGTATGCTTATTAATTGTATCCTATTTTGTCCATACTGTGTATAAGAAATGTCACATGTGCACATACTATTATAATTGTAACGCTGTTTATTGTAAAAATAAAGATTATTTTTGACAGGCGAAATTTAATCCGCCTAAAATCAGATCACTGTTTCATTATCATACTGTAACAAACCACGTCTTATTATCAAGCCCTTTGATTATATCTATTAGTTATACCCATACCCACCATTCAAATTCAAACCATATCATGTACCTCTTAAGGTTTTAATTATTCTTGTGCAAATTAACGTAGAAAATTCTTGGCGCCTACTCTCAGTTTAAATTACGATGACAGGTGTTTCCTCTTTGCCACGTGGAGCTTATTTCGAGAAAATTTAATTAGCCAGCTCTTAATGATGTAGCTGTTTGTATGTAACTAGCATTTAGCATTTTGAATCGGTAAAAAATATGTTTTGGGGTGATGTTGTACAAATACAGATGCATTGCGTGCATGCAGTACGTGTGCATAGGTACAAGCAGCGGTTTAGCGTGCTTCCTTTTTTGATGTGATTTTCTTCTATGTATACAAGTTAAATAATATAAAATAATTCAACACAATATAAATAACTATAACTCATTCATTATAAGCATATTTAATTCGTTAAGTTCGTTAAAATTCGTTAAAGCCCGATTTACACGTCAATAAGTACAGTAGGCACTTAAGAAATTAGTTAGTTAAGACGCGGTCCAACCCCAATTTTAAAGTAAGTTACGATGCTTTACGTATGGTTGAAAATCGTTTGTTAGATTGGACGATGTAATGCGAAAACACGTTAATTTTGTACGTTTTCTTTATATCTTTCGATATATACTAACACAATTGAAAAAACTGCTGGTTACTACTTTAGTACTATATGTTGGCTATGTATTACTTAAAAAATAATATAGTGTTATCGCTGAAAATTCTGAGAGTTTGGACGTGAAAGTTTATTTTTATGCACCTATTTAGGAATTTTTTTCTGCAGAGAGCGAGTAATATTTATAAATTCTGTTCGGTTATTACTCTTTGTCTGTTCCTTTTCTAACCAAAGTTTCTTTTCCATAGATTATTATCGAACTGTTTCGTTACACTCGATGTTTAAAGATACTGCTTTTTACTATTATCAGGGTACGACCGCGCCGTAAGTAACAAGTAGTAAGTTGTAAGTAGCGTCCAAACGGAGACGGGTAAGTGTAGTTATAAATTACCGTTTCGAGAAGACTAATCACGTCTTTTGTTTTGTTTACTTCTTACTACTTTAGTTTGAAAATTCTCGTAAGTTTGGGATTTATTTAATATTAAAACTGACTTTACTACGAGTAACTTAATTAGTTGACGTTATTGACCTAGGTTTATTGTTGCTAATTGTGTCTCTTAAAAATAATTCGCGAACGTAAAGCTGCAAGTTAGTAGCTAGCTACACGTAGCAGCAGCAGACGACCTGTAGTTGCTTCATGTCGCCACAATTCGTCGTTGCTTCATGTTGCATGATTACGAACTGCAGATGGCGAAAACCATTTGAAAAGCGATACGAAAGCTTTAGTTTAAAAGCTTTTCAGTTGTTTTACTCGGTAGATTTATTTCTATCGGCAGTCCCAAAAGACTGACTCGCATAATTTATTATGTAATTAGGTTACGAAACAAGCACGAAGTCCACCTGGTGTTAAGCAGTAACCTCTGCCTAGAACAGATGCGTTTCGTCCCTGAGATATTAATTGGTTAACTAGTGCCTGTAACAACGAGCTATGGAGAGGTCTATGCTCAGGGTTTCACTACGTGGTCGAATCAGAAATGAGGAGATCCGTAGAAGAACGAAAGTCACCGACATAGCCCAGAAGATCAGCCAGTTAAAGTGACAGTGGATAGGGCACATAGCACGCAGAACAGATGGCCGATGGGGGCGAAAGGTTCTAGAGTGGAGAGCACGGACCGGCAAGCGCAGCGTTTGTCGTCCACCGACAAGGTGGACTGACGACCTAATAAAGGTAGCAAGACGACGTTGGATGAAGGCCGCTTCCAACCGGTCCTTTTGGAAATTACTAGGGGAGCCTTATGTTCAGCAGTGGACGTCCTACGGTTGATGATGAGTGCCTGTAATTTAATTGGCAACGTCGTCACTAAGTAACAAACCACAAATCACAAGTACGTACTAATAGCAGGCCTATATTATTTGCCACAAGTAAGCCTACGGTACGAAACTACCTAATGTACAATAAAAGGACTTTTCACAATGAGTCTAGGTATCTGCTGTTGAACTTATGGTGGAAGGTTGTTGATTTGCTAGTGCCCCTTCTATGGACGTTAGATTTTAAAATCCTTTTACGTGGCATCTGCGTGGTAGCAATCAGGTGACATATTGTAGGTGCTAGGACATTTTAAAATGCAGTACTGGTGGGTGCCACCGTAGTGCCAGATATTTTTCTTCGAAGCTGCACACCTTCAAACCGAACATTACTGCTTCATGATAGAAATAGATTTGGTGTCAGTACTTCCCCGTTCGAACTCATTCACACAGTTCAACAGTGTTTTAAACTCGTTTGTGCTAAAATCTAAAAACTCCTCCTTTGGGTAGTCAAGTAAAAGTATAATTCTTTTCGTCCTTACAATCAACTTTAATTTCATGAATATTCTCCTTCGCTAAAAACGTTATCAATTTGGCACTAACCAACTCTCTAACGATGAATTATGTATTCTCACAAATTGAATACTGACTTACTTAGTCAAATTTACATGAAGATTCCTGGTTCAGGTAGCTGCTGAGTTGTGAATATGTTGATTACAGGTAAGTTTGTTTACCAGATGGTTTGCCCTTTTTTTTACATTTTAACTAAACTATATTATTATGTAAACGCTGTACTTACTGCACGCGCGCATTTGGAGGAATCCTCGCCGTTTCTGAAAGCACAGACTTATTCTGTACTAGCTGCTGCCCGCGACGTCGTCTGCGCTGGATTAGTATTTCGAGTATCTGATTATCTTCTCCAAATATATATAATAATAATCTCAATAGATATGGCTATCTATATCTATCTTTTTACAAAAATGTCAGAAAATTCTTACATGAATTTATGAGTAAATTAAAGTACTTCGTAAATCAATCAATAAACACTAATAATAAAATACAGTACCTATGTACATACAAATAAGAAATATGATCTCCGTGGAAAAAAACTGTTATTACATTTCATCACCCTTGACAGTCGCCGAGCATGTCCAGAGTATCGAGCTGTCAAAATGATAGCGTGCTTTTGTATAAACTTTCAGAAACTGACACAAACTTTGACAGAACTGTCATCATTACGATCTTAACCCTTGGGGTGCCTGGTGGGTCTGACAGACCCGTTACTTCAAAAAATTGACAATATTTCTTCGAATTCGTAACCAAGCCAGCTGCGCTTTTAAGTAGCTTCACAATATAGACCAGTGGTCATTTTGCCACCACCCCCGCAATCCGCAACTCGCACCTGTTAGAGTAACACACGTTTTCTGTGCGCACGAGGCCGTGGGACCCGACTAGGCACGCGGCATAACTTTTAATCGGTAAGTAATTATTTTTGTGTTTTATGTTTAAATGTGTTCGTAACGTACATCAATTGTGTAAACAATATAATTGCAGTTTAAAATGGCCAGACAATAATTGATACCGAAAAAAGACAACTATTATAAATAGATTCAACCAGTGTGTGTTGCCAGTGATGACTTATGGCACTGAGACGTGGTCCCTTACTGTGGGCCTCATTAACAAGCTTGAAGTCGCTCAACGAGCAATGGAGAGGGCTATGCTTGGGGTTTCCCTGCGTGATAAGATCCGAAATTAGGAGATCCGTAGGAGAACTAAGGTCACCGACATAGCTCTCAAAATTAGCAAGTTGAAGTGGCAATGGGCAGGCCACATCGCTCGCAGAACTGATAACCGTTGGGGAAGAAAGGTTCTCGAGTGGCGACCACGCACCGGAAGGCGTAGTGTAGGCCGGCCCCCCGCTAGGTGGACCGACGACCTCATAAAAACCGCGTGGAATCGCTGGATGCAGGAAGCGAGTAGTAGATTTGGATAAAATGACGACGACGATGTAGTTTTTGATGAAATTGACACGCAAGAGAATTGGCTCATATAGGTGAACCCTCAGAGACAGCACCGAAAAGACTTGAAGCTGATATAAAAGGCGTTGTTATTTATGTTCTAGAAAAAATATTGCAAGTCTTAGCGCACATGTGCCTATTGCACGAGTCACATTTGCCTGGAATACGCAAATTTAATTTACGAAAATTATCGCACAACAACTAATTAAGTAGTAATAAGTTATATTCTGAATCTGTACCTAAAGATCATAAGTTTGTAAGTTAACTCAACTGTGCTTTAAATCATTGTAAATACTGATTCATGACATTGTTAAAAAAGTTTGGTATTATTCAATTAAACACAAATAGTTGATTTTTGGTACCTAAAAATAGAGTGTTTTTCATTTAGATAATAAAACTTTTTAAAACAACATATATTATTTTTTATTCATTTTATCATAGAATACAGTATTCAAAATTAACAAATACTTGTTATTTGGTATTTTAACACATTGAAAATGAAAAAAAAAAAGATTTTGTTAACGGGTCTGATATACCCACCAGGCACCCCAAGGGTTAACGTAGGCCTAGATCTTGTTATGTTGTCTATGCAGTTCCTAAGAATATTACGCGTGGGGATGGATAATGATGATTATGATAAAGAATAAAAAAAGTATCCTATGTGTTAATCCAGCGCTTCATCAACCTCCAAACCACATTTCATCAAAATTCCCCGCCGTTTGAGCGTGAAATAGTACCATACATCCACACGTCCATACATCCAATACAACAATTCTTTTAAAAGATGTTACATTAAGAATTATGTTGGACACTCAAGTCTACGCGGGAACTTCGTTGAAAACACCTGCCGTAATCTCTTGAAGTCCTTAAGCAACATTTACCGAAAATTATAACAATTCCCAATAGAAGTCTTACCTTAAATTTTTACGAGCTAATAAAACCACAGCTGGTAAGCAACAGCCAAAGTTCGAACAGAAACACGCTGGAAAACTCCCTGGGTACATGTAGCGAGACTGCAATTTGAAAATAAAACGCTGCACAGCTTGGCTAAGTTCGGATCGGTGTGCCAGTGGGCCACGGCTGTGGTACAACTCACAGGAGAAAGCGAGACGGCATGAACTTATATTTTACTAGCTTGCAACTTTGACATCCGCTTAAATATCAGTCGTAATATTTGGCCCAGTTGGTAGTATTCCTGCCTTTTGAGCCGCTGGTCCCGGGTTCATTCCCGAACAACAACGTTAGTTCACAAACATTTGTTTGCAAGAATATGTCTGTTTCCCCTGTGAATGGGTGTGTATATGTACTCGTATATATCAGTAATCAGGTTACCATAGTACAGACTGTGTCTAGTTTGTGTGGATGTTGTAAAATAATAAATTTCACTCTCCCTCTTTCTCTCTCTCTCACACACACACGTACACACTATCTTACATATTTACTAGCTGCACTCCGCGGTTTCACCCGCGTGGTAATGGATGATGATGATGAATCAAAAATACCGTATGTTACTCAGACATAATGCAGCTTTCTCCTGGTGTAATATTGTTTAATCCGTTTATTCGTTTTTTTCTACTTCTTGGGTTAGATACACTATCGAAATTTTCATAAGGATCATAACATGATCCGTATATATAACGGACATAATATATACATCAGAGATAATGTAGGACTGTATTGATAAAAGATTTTTTCAAATCGTTTCAGTAGTTTCGGAGCCAATTCAATTCAAAAAAACAAATAAACACAAATCTTTCTTCTTTATAATATTAATGTAAATGTTTAATTCTTAAACAACATTCCATAAATGCATCATCTATATATAAAAAAAGAACCCCTATTTCTCCTGGTCACGCTATAACTTGTGAACGGATGGAACAATCTCACTAAATCTTTTTTTATGGTATAGGTTAACGAGCAAGCGGCTCACCTGATGGTAAGTGATAAGAGTGATAACGTCGCCCACGGCCATCCGCAATACCAGAGGTCTCGAGGTTGCGTTAACGACCTTTGAGGAAGGACGATAGGAAGGAGGAGATAGAAGGGGTGAAGGTGGAGGAGGAGAAAGAAGGAGAGGGTGAACGGGAAAGGGGGGAATCGGGCCTCCGAAACCTCCCACAAACCGACGAAATGCAATTGCAAGCTGTGTTACTTCACGTCGGTGGTATGTGGGAGTGAGGTACTTCCCTGGCCGTGCCGAACCATTCGGCTGTGGGGTTGCAGCGTTGCACTACCACAAAAAAATAACTTTTTTTTAGTTGTGTTTATTATTGTCAGGAAAAGGTTCTTATGATAGAAAAACCAATAAAAGTATGGAGGCTATGACGAGCCCGAAGGCCGAGCCTACTACGCGAACGAAGTTGCGGGCAGTCGCTAGTATTTTATAAACCTATGTATATCTTATTCAATAAATTAAGCTGTAATAAGCTGTTGATTTGGAATAACAAGTAGACACTCCTTTTTTAATGAAGTGTATTGATTTAAATTTCTATTGTACTCGTATAACTTGTACCACATCCCCTTGCTCCACTTTCAAGGGAGATCTCACGATGACAACGTTCCACGAGACTTGCACTTCACGTTCGTATAGACGTATATCTATAGCCATATAGCCATGTGTATGTAGGTTCTGCACCTGTATTTTGGGTAAATTAGTTTCAAAACTTCCAGCATTTAAATGAACGAATTCAGTTTTAGTAGGTTATTCCTCTAGTTTATGTTTAATTAGTAGGTTATTTAGGAAGACTTTAGATTAAGGAAAATACCAGATCATTTTGCGCCCAAGTTGATATCAAAGGCAGAAAAGATTCTGATATAGAAATTTGTGGTAGCTGCATTCTGAATTGACTCAGGAGTCTGGCAAAAACACTGAATTCTGTTTCTTCTCCACTTAAGAACAGTTCTACTCAATAAGTTATCTTTCAGGAGAATTGCAAATGCTTCAATGGCGACTATGCCTTATCTATATGCCTCAGGTTATCTACGTTGTGGAATCCAGTAATATAATAGTTGTGTTCACGTCGTTTAATTTATCTCTGCCCTTGGGTGTCGGATAGTGATGGTCTATAACTACAAATACATTCATAATCAACCAATTAATTGTAATCTTGAAATTTTAAAATAGGTTTGTAAACACCTGTTTGGGAAGTACCTTATTGCTTTATTAAAAGCGAGGGAGTACTGTCATAACTATCATACAAAATGAGTGCGGATACTGTGTATGATTTTTTTTAACCAAAAACGGAACCGACTTCAACTCTGTTGAACGAGGTACCATGATAGTTCAAAAGTACCTATTATCACAATATTGTGCACACGGTACTGACTTGTCGAATTCACTTTTTAGTGTTAGTCAGTTCTTTTGGGTGAAAAAATGTTTCACCCTTTTTAGTGTCCCTTGCGTATTACGGGATCCGTGTCATTCACCATCAATGATTATATCGTCAAATCATCAAAATAGGCGAAACACTTTTCATTTATTAGAGCGTAACTCAAAAATTCGTAACCGAATTTGATGAAATTTAAATGAGAGCGCTTTGGACTTATAAAACAAAAAAAAACATCAAAATCGGTTTATAAACAACGAAGTTATTCCCGAAAACACATAAAAAGTATATGGTTGAATTTAGAAAACTCCTCCTTTTTTTGAAGACGGTCAAAAATGTGTTGTAATTGTGCTATTTTTTCTTTAAATTTTAGTATTTATTATATACGAGCCTGCGTCTTCGTTGGCGTAGTAGGCTCGGCCTTCGGCCTCGCCATACCCCGTCGTCTATTCTTTGTTTTTATTTAATAAGAAACTTCTCCTGACAATTATCAACGCACTAACAAAAATATTTTGCGTAATTGTTCCATCCGTTCACGCGTGATGCGATGACCAAGGGATATAGAGATTCATTTTTATATATATACTAGCGACTGTCCTCGACTTCATTCACGTAGTAGGCTCGTCATTCGGCCTCAACATAACGTCCCATCTTTTCTTGGTTTTTCTTCCATAAAAACTTTCTCCTGGCAATAATAAGCACAACGAAAAAGAATTAGCGAGACTGCTACATCCTTTTCCAAGTTATAGCGTGATAAGGAGAAATAGGTGTTAATTTATTTAAATATATATATTTATATGTGTGTTAGATGTTATGGGTATTAAATTAGAGATAGGAGAAACAATGATATGCTGGGGTAAGCTGATAAATGAGCACTATTTCGACATAAGATGATATAAGATTTATTATCTCTAAGGTCAAAGTCAAGATTTTGTGGTCATGATTACAGACCAAAAACAGGGTCATTTTATGCGTTAAATTTAAGTTAGAATAAGAATAAGTTAGAATTTATTTCAATGTTGTTTAATACAAAATTTAAGTTTAATTCCCTCGCTGTTTTGCACAATAAAAGCGTACGCAAAACGTGGAGGACGTCTTTTAAACAACAAAAGGATGGAAACTCACCGTGTTTTATGGCTTTGTGGCGGAATGGGGAAGATAGAATGAGCTAATGACTATAGTACATTCTACGAAGAAAGTACTCTATTCACTTGGTTAGTCAGCTTGGCACATACTTTGACAGCTTCGCGTCATACAGATTAGGTATTACTGGGGTTTTGCTTCTATATATATTGTTGGAGACGAAAATAGCCTAGCCGACCGAAAAGTATCAGTCCGGTGTCGCTTTTAATGGCCATAGTGGCAAAAAGCTCTATGTCCTTCCTGAAAAGAAAACGGTCGTGGCTCACTCTGTCTTCAACCGTCGACGAGTCAACATCTCCGAGTTCGTTATTGTGATGACGTCATCCTTGTCGTGATTATTGTCGGTTATTGAATTGATGTTCTGGTACTTGTACAGATGAATAACTATAAGGTTAATGTTACTCGTACCGCTGTGTTTCGAAAAAACCTTTCCACTTCTGATTTCCAACAATATATATATATATATATATTTATATTATATCAGTAGTTGACCCTCCAGCGCCTTCGCTCGCTTGGTGTTGGTGTAGTGGCGAGAGAGTTATTCTTTAAGTTTCAATAACTTTTGTAGTTTATAAACCGATTGACACAAAACAAACATTAAACGATAAGCGAAGCTTACCACAATATATTAGTAAAAACCACATCTAAATCAAATAAGCCGTTTCTGAGATTAGCTTGCACAAACGCACAGACAAACAAACAAAAAATCTAACAATATTTTTTTTCTTTTAATATTAGTTTATAAAAGTCCCAATAATATTTTTCTTATATATCTTCCATTTACATACAGCGATCCGTTACATTTTTATTATATAATACAATATGTATATAGATAAAGAAATAATTCTGCTGCAAAGACGTGTTATTCTAGCCATATACGAAATAATAGTTCCCCGTTAATCTTTAACAGATGTATTTACAGATATAAACATACCAATTTTGCCTGTCGTGTACATATTTTAAATTATAATGTATGTTCATAAAACTTATGTTAATTTAACGAGACATTAACTTAGTGAACTTCGCTCATTATGAATTTCACATGCTAAATTGTTCTTCACGCCGTAACTAATCATTGCATGCACATATGGACTTTTAGCTCTGTGTGACACAGCACTGCCAATCTTAATCTGATACATTGGGATATGGATCTGACTCGCATTTGGTACTGTGCCCTTCGCACCCGTACACTATTGGTTCTTGGTGGAATACGGTGGGATATCTGGCTCGGTGGTGGTACCAATTTAGACGACCTGTTGCACAAGCGGCTTACCACCGATTCGGGTTTCCCTGCCTCTTACAATTCGCATACCGACAGCGCAGAGAATTTTATTTAACTCCGTAGCCCGACGCAAAGCTTGCCGCTTAACTAATCAATACTTAACAGATTAACTCGGATCAAAGAAAGCTCTTATCTGGAACAATGCCAATTTAAGGTTTAACTGAGGCTTAAGACTTTTGCCTCGGTCTAGGGTTTTCATTTATATAAGTCTAGATCAGAAGATAGGGTATTCTTAGATAAGAGCTTTTAGAATCGAAAGCTCCTTTGCTGTACGCGTTCAGATAAAAAATACAATTTAGGTTTTAGAAAGAGAGATATCTAGATAAATTTCACCAATAATGATAACTCCTTATCACATAACTAGCTGATCCGCCCGCAGTTTTGCTGCAATGGTGTACAGTTTACAGGCGAAAGAACTAGATTGATCAAAATAGTTTTACGCTCTAGTCGTCTTCAATCCTTCATATACCGTAATATTTAAAACAAAATACTTATGAATTAAATGAACTTATATTTACGTCAATGGTACTCAAAGGATTAAGGCGTAAGTTAACAAATACCATAAAAATACCAATCAATTCCAAAATCTCTCAACTCCGCGCCTCCAGACACACAAGACATTAATATCAGGAACCGCCCAAGTTCTCAGGAAATCCCTCGGAAAAATATAATGAAACCGCCCGCCCTAATCTCACGGTTGTGTTGGGCAGATAATGATGTAGCAAGACTTATGGTGGGTGGTACAAAGAAAAGAAAACAGCGTTAAAAGTACAATATTCATTCTATATTGTTCGGGGTTTTTTTACGTGTTCGAATCAGAAATAAGGAGATCCGTAGGCAGACGACGGTCACCGATAAATTATCCAGTTAAAGTGGCAGTGGGCAAAGCAGATAGGATGCCAGAACACATGGCCGATGGGGCGGGAAATTCTGGAGTGGAGACCATGGACCAGCAAGCGCACCGTAGGTCTACCGATAAGTCAAATCAAATCAAATATTTATTTGTCAGAATAAACATAATACATATTCAGATGTTATGAATAATTGACGTCAATATATTCAACCTGCACGCAAGCGTACACTCATGTTTAATGTAACGTAACGTAGATTCATGTTTATTTCTAAATTATATAACTCTACTTACTAGTTATAATGTCACAATAAATATTTATTCGAATATTGTTTCACGCTGTAATAACAATTGCTAAATAACGACGAACGTGGACAAAAAGAAAGGTGGAAAGGTGGACGAACTACGCGGTATTATTATAGTTCGCAGTACGAAGTTGAATTCAGGCCAGATGATAATGATAATGATGTTATATGTCATACCTAGATATATGATTATATTTTGGAGGCCTTGTCTGCAGTAGGTAAAGTATATACCTTTTAGCGAATCCCCTATTTTGTTACACACCAACAGACTCAGAGCTGTAAAGGAAAGGAGAGAAAGCATGACTTTGTTAGCTTGCTCTTTTTAACTTTCTGACCAAATTTAACTGAAGCGTTTGTCTTGGGATTACAAGCTTTGAGTCGTGGTGCCGTAGAACTTCGAAGCAAAGCACCACCGTCATCAAGGAAGCACTAGAAATAGCTGTGACTTAGAGGATAAAACAGATAACTTATTGATTCGCTGCGTGCGACCTAGTGCTCGACCTGTCGTTCTAGCGCTCGACGAGTCAGACATCTCTTGAGGATGCCTCGTGTAAAAGCGAACCACGTGTAGAATCGTTTTTGGTTGATTGGGTTGTTTTGTGTGTTATTTATTCTGTTTAACTGTTTGCAGTTTGTGCGGGAGGGAGGGTGGTGCACACCGCAACTCGGCCATAAGCCTTGTTTTTAGCGGAAGTGTCACTAAATATTTCGTCTAATATCGTTTTTTAGGATATAACAGCTTGGGACTGATCACTCCAGGATCTACCTACTCGTGTATTACGATGTCAAAGTGTAGCATGTCTTGCCCTACTGGTACCATTGTTGTGGTCTCTTTTATAAGGCAATGGACCTATAAATAAATGAACATTTGTTGAATGTATTAAGTGGCGATAAAAAAAATATGTAAAAAGACAAGCCCGCTGAGTATCTTGCTGGATCTTCTCAGTCGTGGTTGCGTTCCAGTTCAGTTGTCTATAACTGAATCGAATTTAAGAAATTACAAATGTAAAATGACAATTTGTAAGCACCTCCGTAGGCCTATACAGAATAAATGATTTGATTTTGACTAAATGGTTCTATTATTTTTTGTGGTGATGCAGTACAGAGTTTTACAACTGAAAAGTCAAAGTTATACTGGAGGCTTGTCGCTTTACGTCAGGCAATCGCCTTATCCATCTTGTTAATTACTGGATATACAAATATATTATATCTGTGACTTACCGCAGCAGTGCAATATTGGCAGCCGTGACGTTTAACATTTTCCGAACTCATGCCCATTTCCTGACTTGATATTTTTAAAAGTTCAGTAATCCAAAATACTTTCACAACATCTTCTGACCCTTGTACCAATCTGATGGTTTTACGCAAGTCGTTTGCAGAGGGTTCCCCTTGGTAATATCATTTGCTTGATTATGACCTTTTCGAGATTTGTTACATGACAATGGTCGCCTTTTGCAAACCTCGGCGAACCTCGAGTCATTCACTTTAAAAATTTGACCGATTTTACTCAATGATTCTTAGATTTCGATTTAGATTAGACTGCGTAGAAAATGGGTATTTAGGGCTTTCAATGGATGTAGTGTTATTTTATCTACACTCACAACGTAATATTCCAAATATGAATTTAAAAAAAGACGAACACGTACATTATTTTCAAAGATAGTTTAAATAAAAAAAAAACATTATAGTGCAACACTTTCCTTCGATTTTATAATTACTGCATCATAAAATAACTTTTTTATATTAATAGCACACTCTAACTTATTAATTTATGGGCGCGTAAGGGCTCATTGACTTCATAGAAAAAATTGTGTCATTGTCTATGGATGCGCGCGCTGCGCAAGTCATGCGCAATGATAATCTAAATTTCCCGCTATACCACATGTTTTTCCGTGCTGTGAGTTTGAATAAAATAGGTATATTAATCTTAAAAAAATATGGATAATATGTAATTTATGTGTTGTAAATTAATTGTTTTGTTATTGGCTCCATAACTAATAAAACAATTAATTTTACAACACATAAATTACATATTATCCAAATTTTTTTAGATTAATATACCTATTTTATTATATAATATTCATAATTTGAACAATTAGTATTAGTAAATAAATACTTTACTCATTTTCCACTTTAGTTTTATTTCAAATGTATGAGTGAAGATAAAAAAGTGTTTGCAACGGTCATATAATTAGGTACTTAAACACTCGTGTAATACTATTATCGCACTCGGCTTCGCCTCATGCCAAGCCTCATTGAAAATATAATGTATGCGACGACTTGAAACTTGGCTTGCTTACCGGATTTGTTTGGATTGCTCTACGACTTGAACTTGGCTTGAAAACTGGACTGCACTTGGCTGTAATGGAGTATTACAGTACAATACCCGAAGCGGACGCGGTTTCGGCTCCTGATCTGCCCGTCGAACCTGTTGCCGGACCTTCTTCGGCTCCTGATCTGCCCGTCGAGCCTGTAGCCGGACCTTCTTCGGCTCCTGATCTGCCCGTTGAACCTGTCGCCGGACCTTCTTTGAGTAATGACGACGACTATTGCTGTTGCTATTATTTATTATTTATATTTATTATTATATTTACGATATGTTATTGTTGTTATATAATACAATGTTAAGTGAACCGCCTTGATAGATTAGGTGTGAAACAAAAAATAGGTTAGGTTAGGTTAGAACATGACAAACAACGCACGAGCCGAGCGAGCGAAGCGAGCGTGCCGCGGCAGCGGCCGGCGAAGTGCCAGAAGCGAACCGCCTTAATAAGTTAGGTGTGAAACAAAAAATAGGTTAGGTTAGGTTAGAACATGACAAACAACGCACGAGCCGAGCGAGCGAAGCGAGCGTGCCGCGGCAGCGGCCGGCGAAGTGCCAGAAGCGAACCGCCTTAATAAGTTAGGTGTGAAACAAAAAATAGGTTAGGTTAGGTTAGAACATGACAAACAACGCACGAGCCGAGCGAGCGAAGCGAGCGTGCCGCGGCAGCGGCCGGCGAAGTGCCAGAAGCGAACCGCCTTAATAGATTAGGTGTGAAACAAAAAATAGGTAAAAAATACTGATATAGCCGAAAGTGAGGTTAAGTACTAAAAAAATTATTACTCAAAAACTAAAGGCCTCCGGCGGGGGGGGGGGGATGAAGGGGGGCTTCACCCCCTCCCCCTCCCCCCTCCGCCCCCCCCTGCCCCCTCCCCGCGGGTACCGGGCGACTATAGTTTAACCAACGTTTTAATAAAAAAAAGCTTACTATAAAGTTCGACATTATATAGAAGATTAAGATGCTTGGAATACTCCACTTCTGGCAAGCTGTCTCTCTGCCACCCATAAAATGTAATATTTGTAGTACCTAAGTAGAAACATTGTAAACATCCATATAAAAAGAATGGCCCCGAGTTTCTTGCCGCTTCTTCTCGGTGGGTTCTATATATTTTGGAGAACGCGGCGGTAGAGTCTTTAAAGTACATTATAATGAAAAGTTGACGTTCATGAGTGCGTCTTTGATGCCTAAATTGAATAAATGATTTTGTCTTTGACTTTGACTTTGACTACACTCGTGTTTTATTAAACCCTATTATATGACCCAATATATATAGGTATATATATATATATATATATATATATATATATATATATATATATATATATATTTTTACCGCACCGTCTTTTTGGCTACCACTGAACACAAAAATGCATCTAAAGTGACGACCACCGACATTTGGCGACCGGTATACGGTCGTCACTTTATTTTTTCAAGATTTTCACACCAGCAGATCAGAGATGGCATTAGTAGTACCGTTTCAAATTTTATGTTTGTCGCCAAATTGCATTCATCGTGCCTGCTCGTGCATAATTTTGTTCAGCGGAATCCCGCCAGGTGGCGATACATACAGTGCGATGTTTATTACTTTTTTCATAACACAGCTTATATGGCTACAAGAAGTTCGAGACGTTGCCAGCTCGCATGAAGACCGGCGAAACGCACGTGTGCGGCGTTGCATGTTTACATTTGACTGGACACTGTCGATTGTGGTTTGATAGATTCACGCACGAAACGTATAATTTGTTTTTTCGTTGTTTGGAATCGGAATTAGTGCCAGTGTGTTTGAAATTGTTTTACGGCAAATTGTTTAACCGAATTTTTTGGTGAGACACTTAAAACTTGATCCAAAATTAAAGGACTCAGTATTTCCGCGTATGAGGGCAGATAAATTGTCGTTGACAGCTAAAACAGATCCAATTATATGCGCATTTGCTGCACAATACCTAAAAACACACAGGGAAAAACATTTTGTTAATGTTGTGTCCAGAAAAATGAGGGAGCTTGCAAAGTTGCTTATAGAAGTTAAAAAACTGAAGCCTCAAGTGCAAGATTTTTTTAGTGCGTTGAAGCCGGAATATTACGACACAATAGTAACAGCCACAAAGAATTGTTCAAAGTTCGACGAAAAAAAAAAGAATGCTACATAAGTCCTACGTTTGCTATGAATATAAGTACGTCCATAAAGCAATGCTGCAATTTAGCTATAATAGAAAATCTAAAAACTCTTAAAGGAGTCAAAAGCGCCGAAATTGAAGCTGACCTGAAAACATTAATACAATTGATAGAAGCAAATTGGAAATTCGATGTATCTTCCCAGGCAGCGGACGACTTAAACATAAAGAAATGGAACAAAATCACAATAGTTCCTCTTGCCAGTGATCTAAAACTATTAAAAGAGCATCTGACCAAAACTGCTAAAATTGCTTCAGAAAAATAAAACAAAATGAATTCAACGGTGCAGCTTACACGGATTTGGTGGAAACCGTATTTTGCAGAGTACTTCTACTAAATAGACGTCGTCCTGGGGAATTGCAACGGCTTCTTCTGGATACTTATGAGTCAACAGAAGATACTCAAAATAAATATGAAGAATTTAACATGGCTATTACTCTGATAGAAAAAGTGTTGATTAACAGTTTGAAGCGCGTTGTCATTCGTGGCAAAAGAGGGAGAGGTGTTCCTGTTCTTTTTACAGCTGATGTGCAAGAGGATATAAAACTTTTGATCGACGTACGGGACAAATAACGGGTGGTTAAATTGTAAGGGCCGATGTTGAATGTGAACCACACCTAAACGCCAAGTTTTTTTCCGAATTTTATTTGACATTTCTCTATTTCAGACTTACTCAATTTGAACCATGGAGAGATACACAATCCAACAACGTGTTAAAGTTATCCAGATTTATTATGAAAATGGGCGTTCAAATCAAAATGCATATCGTGCACTTCGTGATTTTTTTGGTCAATTTGATCGTCCAAATGTGCGTACAATCGCAAAAATCGTGGAAAAATTTGAGCAAACCGGGTCTGTAGAAGATGTGAGAACACCAGTGCATGCTCGTACAGCTCGTACTGCAGAAAATATTGCTGCTGTTCGCGATAGTGTGGCTGAAGAGCCGTCCACCTCAACTCGTCGTCGTGCCCAACAATTGCACCTCTCACGCTCATCGTTGATGAACATTATGCATAAAGACTTGCATTTACACGCTTACAAGGTGCAATTGGCTCAAGAACTAAAGCCTCTTGACCATTCCAAACGTCGTGAATGGGCAGAATGGTGGCAAGAAATGGCAACAGTGGATGATCAATTTTCGAAGAAAATCATCTTCAGTGATGAGGCACATTTTCACCTCAGTGGATTCGTAAACAAACAGAATTGCCGCATTTGGGCGAATGAGAATCCAAGAGTGATTGTCGAAAAACCAATGCACCCACAAAGAGTGACTGTTTGGTGCGGTTTATGGGCTGGCGGCATCATCGGGCCGTATTTTTTCCAAAATGAGGCCGGTCAGGCAGTTACTGTGAATGGTGTTCGCTATCGTGAGATAACGAAATTTTTAGGGCTCGAATTGGAAGATATGGATGTGGACGATATGTGGTTTCAGCAGGACGGTGCCACTTGGAATTAAGGCGCGCTCGTACCCTGATTAAAGAAAAAGTAGAATTTTCAAACACCTAGTGTAACGAAACAGATCGATAGTATATTATGAAAAAAATACAAAGGTTAGAAAAGGTATAGGAACAGAGTAATAACCGAATAGAATTCATAAATATAACTCTCTTTCAGCAGAAAAAAAATCTTGAAATGGTCCACAAAAATAAACTTTCACGTCCAAACTCTCAGAATTTTCAGCGATAACACTATATTTTTTTTGGTAATACTTACCCAACTTATAGTACTAAGGTACCAGCAGTTTTTTTGATTGTGTTACTATATATCGAAAAATATAAAGAAAACGTACAAAATTAACGCATTTTCGCATTACATCGTCCAATCTAACAAGCAATTTTCAACCTTACGTAAAGCATCGTAAATTATTTTAAAATTGGGGTTGGACCGCGTCTTAAGACTTTGTGTCAACGATTTGAATTTGTAACTGATTTCTTTTGTTGATGATTAAGTTTTTGAATGAATGGCCGTAAGAATTTGTATTTTTTTTTTCATCATACATTTTTGATAGATGTGTTTTTATTTGTTTTTTAACTGAATATACTAATTGTTTTAATGTAATGCTGTTTTTTTTATGAGTTAAAAAAAAACGATGCCCCATAGATTAAGATTTTTACAATTTTGAGCGCTAGAAGTTTATAGGAAGCTTAACCTACTCTTACTGGTTGAATACATGTGGTTGGGTTTACTCTATTTTCAAACGAATTATACTTATACTTGTCAATATGACTGTACTTGCTGTAGGACTTCATGTTAAAAATATGATGCAAGGTAGCACAGTTATTACTAGAGTAAAATAAATATACATGTTATATACAAATGCGCCAAAAGTATGGTGTAGTTGCCAAGACATTGAAAGTGTTAAGATATGAATGAAGTGAATATAAAATAATACGGGCTTAAAGTTACGTAAACGTTGAAAAATACGGTAGTCAAATTATTGTTGGAGTGAAATAAAATATATGTGTAATATACAGGGACAGAAAATGTATAGCATAGTGTTTAGGGTGTCAAAAGTTATGTAAAGTGAGTGCATCACAGTATAAATTTATTATTTTATATAATGTAATTACAACATTTCTAATTAATTGCCGCAGTTCTATAAGGTAAAATGAATAAATATTCGCATCTGTTTCTCTTTTAAAATAAACAGAAGTGGTGGTTAACATTTAGCTGCAAAATCAAAATGTCGCCAAAAGTGTATCAGGATTTATATATATATATATATATATATATATATATATATATATCTTCTGGGTAAGCGCGCTCCATCATCGATCGCATCATCACTTAACATCAGGTGAGATAGTGGTCAAGTGCTACCCAGTTCAGTAAATAAAAAAATAAAAAATATGTAAAAAGAGTCCGCTAGTATACAGAGAGGTTTTTTGAGAAGGGTGGCCATGGCCAAGTCCGGAACCACGAGAGTTAGAGAAAAATCGTGAAAGGAGACATGCCCTCGATTTATAAGAAAACAATAACTGTATATTTAGTTTTTTAAATCTTTTACTTTGACGGAATTCGACCTGATTAATTTTTCCAAAAATAAAGACATTCTGTATCATTAAACTAATGGGTTCTGTTGCTGGTAATGATTGATCTTTGCAAAGAAATGTATGAAAAAAAAGAATGAAAAGTAACACTTTTTTAATGAAAGTATATTTCATATAAATATTTCTACTATTTTGTTATTTTATTTATTTATTTGTTTTATTTATTTATTAAGTACCACCTATATTGTGTACACCAAGACCTACATTGTCAATTAATTAAAAATTTAAATTAAACCAAATGTCACAATAATTACAGGTGAAGACAACATGCAATAATAAGTAATAGTTGTAAACATAATACAGTCAATGAACCGTCTTTAAAAAGTTCATTAAAAATATATATTGTTAACATAAAGATATATATTTTAATTTTCACAAGGTCTCACTCACTTTTTAGTCGTTGTGTGTGAAACTCATTTGTTTTATTAGCGGGATATACTGTGGTGATGCTTACAAAGCTTACTTACAGCTTACAAAGCTCATTGCTTGATATTTTCTGGAGAATAAATCTTATCATGGTATCACATGCAGTAAAGTCTTTAGAGAGACGTATAAAATTATGCATTGGAGTCAATGGAAACCATGCCATGACCGCCCTTCACAAAAAAAAAACAACCTGTATATCACTTTATTATAAAATATATTATCTGAACGTAACAGTAAGCAAATGCCATTGATTTTTAGCGGTATTACTTTGAACTAGTTTACTTTTTCTTTGGCAACGGGACATTCCTTTATTCAGCTAATTACATGCATACATTTCTAACTCTCCTACTAAATTTATATTCAGCTGCCAGTTTTACATTTTAGCTTTAAATTAAGACGCTGTATGAGTGAATTGTATTAAAAATCTAAATAACTTTTTTTAACTTTACATACACTTATTGGTAGCATACATAGCTTTATATCAGCCAATCTTTTTGATGCAAAATTCTTTGGGGAAAAAAAAAAAATTCAAAATTCAAAATTCAAAAAATGCAAAATACAACTACAGGCTATACGTTTGAGTATTTCGTTAGGTGATGTCATTTCATGATGTCTATAAAAGTGAGAGTTTTTAAAGCAGTTTATTACATAAGGACCGATTTAATGAAAATTACAAAAAATTATATGATATTTTTAAGACTTCTAAGTACACATTGACGGAATTAAAAACATATCTAAACATACTAGGGTACCTACATAATATGCCACTAAATTTCACCTTTAAACGGTTTTTATCTTCATTCACTACTGCATTTGTCATGAAACACATATCATAACATAGCATTTTTTTAATATACAGATATTGGCGGATCATTTTTTTTATTTAAGAGTGCACATTATTTTTTATGATATGCTTGATTTCAAGTATAGGAAATTGTACTTAACCAAGCGCTGAGCTGACAGCGCCAATGAATAAACATGAAGCAAATACTTTCTAAATATAAGCCGTGTAAAGTGACTGTGACACCGACAAGTCCTCAGTAAACTTAAATCCTCTCTTTTTCTTTTATCGCACTAATCGTCTTCGACAGTGAAATAAATTTCGTAAACGTTTATCTTTATGGGCTTAACTTCTTAAGATCTATACCTGCCTAATTACTAAATTATTATCCAAGTAAGCTAATTAGTACGCGGTAAGACTAGAATTCGAAATGGATTTGGGTACTAATCTGTTTTAGATTAGTACAGTTGAGCACGAAATTGATGTATATAAGTATTCACGTTGAATTAAATATTAGGATTATACAAATCACTCACTATCCATATATCTGTGTAAAACTTGAAATCTGGATGCTTTCTCCAAAGAGACATGCCAAGTAAAGATAATCACGCTAACAACCACATATCTACAATCGTATTACGTCTTATATGTACACACATAAACATGGTCTAGGGATATTTCAATTAAACCCAAATAACTAAAATTCTTTTAACTTTTTGTTAAGACACCTACACATTAAAATAAACCTTGTTTAATAGCCTATCTAATCTAATAATAAACTTTTAGATAAAGTTAAATTAAAAAAAAAACTTATAAGAAGACAAAATTTCAATCTTAACTTTATTTTTGAAACATCAAAACCTAAATAAAACAACTATTTTTTGCCTCTATAATATTCTGGGTATTAACTTGGGTATCTTTAAGGTTATAAGGTTAATTTTCTATCTAACCTTAGACCTTGGACCCTTGCTTAAAACTATAAGTGCGTTCGAATAGGCTCGATTTGGCAACGCTTTTCAGTATGACCTTTAAAACGAGAAATTATTGTATACATACTCGAAATATTTACTTATATGTTGTATATACTAATATATATACTTATAATGATGTCCTAAAAACTGGTCAAAAATTTGATTTATTTTCTATCGTAATTGTACATATCTACTTTATATTTGTGGTCTTAAAGATCCTCTCGGATCCAGAGTTCGATGTATGCGTCCTGAAACTATGGAAAAAGCCCTTCAATTTGTACAAGAAGAGCTTAATACACTCTACATACAACAACGTAACGAGAGTGGCCCTAGTAAGAAGGATTGGCAACCGCAGCCTCTTAACAATTTTAAAATGCCTCTAAATAATTTTTCACCTATGATGAGAGCCCCTGCTTTTAACATGCCTGGCCCATCATCACAGCCAATTTATAGTGCATCCGGTCAACCGCGCAACCAGCCCATGGTACCTCAAGGTACGCCAGGTTGGAGGCCTCACTCCAATCAAATGCAGTCATTTAGGGGACCGACACGCACGCAGCAAATGTTCCGCGCGCCCCCACCAAACTATCGGCTTCAGAATAACGCATTTGTAATGCCAAGACCACAAAATCAATCATCTAACTTTAATACCCCGCGTCCAATGAGTCGTGTCAGCCATTTTGTTTCTAGACCATTGCCACTCACAGGTCATGATTGGAGTACTCATGGCAATCCACCTCCTAGCAATTATTTTAAAACGCGTGAGGTTAACTTCAATGAGTTAGGCTATGACTACGACGTACACTATGATTACGATAATAGTTACCCAGAGTACGATCAGTACTATTACACGTGCGATCAATATCCTGAGTACTACGATTGTAATTACGATCATCCCACCAGTACAGTTGTAGAAGAAATAGGGAACACTGTTCCACCAGAGCAGGAGGATTTTCAAAAAGGATCAAGTTCAGACAAGCAAAAATAGAAGTAAATTTGCAGACACAACGACAGCTCATGTATGTTCAAATTAATGATCCGCCCCTTAAGATCTTAGTAGATACAGGTGCTAATCAATCTTTCATAAGCCCTCGACCTGTACAAAATTATTTCTATGATGTGCCACTGAACTATGAACCGTTTGAAGTGACTAACTCGAATATCACTAGCACGCACAAACACTCGATCACTCTGCCGTGTTTCAAGGAATATCACGAAAAGGATGACATGACTTTATTCGTATACGATTTCCATCAGTATTTTGACGGTTTACTTGGTTTAGATTTATTAACGGCTTGGGACTCTAACATAGATCTTAAGAATAAGATACTAACAACGAGAAGCACGCAAATCCCTTTACAGATTTACGACTCTCGTAACGTGAATTTGTACGAAGACATTATTCCGGCACATTCGTCTAAGCTAGTTCGCTTACCTATTAACAGTCAAGACGGTGATGTCATCGTACAAAATCAAACTATTTGTAATTGTATGGTCACTGATTGTCTCACGTCGGTAAAGAATAATCGTGGTTGGGTCGAGATTCATAACGATTCGCCTAATGACGTTATCTTTTCCATGGACCGACCGGTATCGGCCGAAGTGTTCAATGTAGAGTGCGAACGCACTGAGCACTTATCGGAACGTGCGGCTCAAGTTTTATCGCGACTAAGAACCGACCACTTAAATCCGGAAGAGCTTGCTAATTTAGAAGCCTTATGCGCACGCTATGCGGACGTCTTTTATATTGACGGCGAACCATTAACGTTTACGAATAAGATTAAACACCGAATCAAAACCACAGATGAATCTCCTGTATATACCAAGAGCTATAGGTATCCTTATGTCCACCAACAGGAAGTCAAAGATCAAATAAATAAAATGCTTGAACAAAACATTATCCAACCATCTGATTCTGCTTGGAGCTCACCACTTTGGGTAGTCCCTAAAAAGGCTGATGCTTCCGGTAAAACCAAATGGCGTATAGTCGTGGACTTTCGAAAAGTAAATGAGGAAACGATTGACGATAAATATCCTATTCCTAATATTACCGATGTCTTAGATAAATTAGGTAAATGTCAGTATTTCACGACCCTGGATTTGGCCAGTAAGCTTCCACCAGGTAGAAATGGATCCTGCTGATATCCCAAAGACAGCTTTCAACGTGGAAAATGGGCATTATGAGTTTCTTCGTATGCCCATGGGTTTGAAGAACAGTCCATCAACCTTTCAAAGGGTGATGGATAATGTGCTCAAAGACCTCCAAAACAGCATCTGCCTAGTCTATCTTGACGATATCATCGTTTTCAGCACATCCCTTCAGGAAATGATGGTAAATCTTGAAAAGGTCTTCACAAGATTACGAGAATCTAACTTTAAGATTCAGATGGATAAATCAGAATTCTTAAAGTTAGAAACCAACTTTTTAGGCCATGTCATATGCAGAGACGGCGTAAAGCCGAATCCAGACAAAATAAAAGCCATTCAGAATTACCCTATACCCAAAACCGCGACGGAAATCAAACGTTTTCTCGGACTTCTCGGATATTACAGGAAATTTATTCCTGATTTTGCTAGACTTACAAAGCCGTTAACACAATGTTTGAAGAAAGGTTCTAAGATAGTACTCGATCAAAATTATAACAACTGTTTCGAACATTGTAAAAGACTCTTAACGAATGACCCGATTCTTCAGTACCCGGATTTCACGAGGGAATTCATACTAACAACCGATGCATCCAATGTCGCCATTGGAGCCGTGTTATCGCAGGGTACTATAGGTTCCGATAAACCCATCGCTTATGCTTCAAGGACTCTCAACTCTAGCGAGCTGAATTACAGCACTATAGAAAAGGAGCTCCTTGCAATAGTTTGGGCAACGAAATACTTTAGACCTTATCTTTTCGGTCGAAAGTTTAAAATTATTACTGATCATAAGCCTTTGCAATGGGTGATGAGTTTAAAAGAACCCAACTCGAGACTTACAAGATGGGGATTAAAATTGAGCGAATACGATTTTACCGTTATCTATAAACAGGGCAAGTGCAACACGAACGCAGATGCCCTATCGCGTATTGAGATTAATAATGAAGACACTTGCTCTATCGTTGTTAACCCATCTGTGAATTCGAACACATTAGATGATTCAAGAACGCTCACAGCTTCAGAAGTTGCAGATGAATCTCGAACGATCACAGTGCACACTGATGCTGAAAACCCCATCCTGGAAGTCCCGATTACGGACGATCCATTAAATAGGTTTACGAAGCAAATCATCCTCACTGTTGTGGGCGATATTAAGGGTAGGACTGTTGTGACTAAACCTTTCGACACACATACTCGTACGTCTATTCAGTTATCAGAATCTAACCTCGAACAGGACGTTATCAATGCCATAAGGGAGTATGTGCACCCTAAAATAAAAACCGGTTTGCTTATTAACCCTTACGATGCTATGTATAAAATCATACCAATCATACAAAGAACATTTAAAAATTCGGCTATGAACATGACACTTGTAAAAACGGAAATAGAAAATGTTCGCGAATACCTACGACAGCTGGAAATAATAAGTAAGTACCACGATGGTAAAACCAACCATCGCGGTATTAACGAATGCTATCTAGCTCTGTCTCATAAGTATTATTGGCCAAAGATGAGAGAGCACATTACAAAATTCATAAATGAATGTACAATATGCGGTCAGGCAAAGTACAATAGAAACCCAATAAAACAACAATTTCGAGTCGTACCACCAGCCAGCAAACCATTTGATATGGATCCATATGGATTTACTTACGATTCAAGGTGAGAAATTTCTAACCATCGTTGACGCATTTTCAAAATATGCTCAGGCCTACTACTTAAGAGACGGAACCGCAATTAGTGTCGTGCAAGCATTTCTTACATACTGCACTCATCACGGGATGCCTTTTACTATAGTAACAGATAACGGACCCGAATTTGTCAATCAGCTGATGGCCGAATTTGTTAGACTACATAAAATTCAACATCACAGGATAGCACCTCATACACCTAACGAGAACGGTACAGTTGAACGGTTTCATTCCACATTATTAGAGCATTTACGTATTTTAAAGATCGAACATAAAGGGGAAGCGATCATCAACCTTATGTCTAATGCCATTCTTGCTTACAATAATTCCATCCATAGTTTCACTAAGTGTAAGCCGATTCAAAGTCAAAGTCAAAGTCAAAATCATTTATTCAATTTAGGCATCAAAGAAGCACTTATGAACGTCAATTTTTCATTATAATGTACTTTAAAGCCTACCGCCGCGTTCCAAAATACATAGAGCCAACCGAGAAGAAGCGGCAAGAAACTCGGGGCCATTCTTTTTATATAGATGTTTTTACAATGTTTTTACTTGGTACTACAAATATTAGCTCCAGTGTGTTGCCTTACAAAAGAAAACATAATAATGGTATCAGTAGGGCAAGACACGCTACACTTTGACATCTTAGTACACGAGTAGATAGATCCTGGAGTGATCAGTCCCAAGCTGTTTTATCCTCCAAGTAATCCGAAATTTTGTAATAACCTTTTTGACAGAGTTTAGTTTTAATAGTAATTTTAAACTTATTAATAGGCAAATCTCGGATAACATTGGGAACTTTATTATAGAATCGTATACATTGTCCCATAAAAGAATGACTTATTCTGTGGAGACGCGTTACATGTACGGATAGCTTGTGCTTATTTCGCATGTTGATGGAATGAGCATCACTCCTTTTATCAAAACTGTTAATGTTTTTCTTTACATACATTAGATTTTCATAGATAAACTGAGAGACAACAGTTAGAATGTTTATGTCTTTAAATTTCTGTCTAAGGGAAACTCTAGGAGCCAAACTGTAGATCGCTCGTATAGCCCTTTTTTGCAATATAAAAATAGAGTTAATATCTGCAGAACATCCCCAGAGCAGTATGCCATAAGTCATAACGCTATGGAAATAACTAAAATAAACTATTCTAGCTGTGTCTACATCAGTTAATAGTCTAATTTTTTTAACAGCATAAGCTGCTGAACTGAGCCTACTAGACAATTTTTTAATGTGGGGACCCCATTGCAATTTAGCGTTTATAGTAATTCCTAAAAAGACTGTTGACTCCACAAGGTCCAACCTTGTTCCATTCAATTGTATATTGGATTCTACTTGTCTCACATTTGGTGTCGAGAACTTTATACAATTAGTTTTCTTCTCATTGAGGAGAAGATTATTTGTATTGAACCAATTCACAACTTTAGCTAATGCATTGTTAACATCGTCATAGTTTAATAACTGCCTTTTAATTTTAAATAACAGTGAAGTGTCATCTGCAAACAATACAATCTCGTGATTCTTCTCTACATAATAAGGTAAGTCATTAATATAGATTAAAAACAAGAACGGCCCTAGTATTGAACCTTGTGGAACACCCATTGAGATTATAGAGCCGGGCGATTTTTTACCATTTATGTCAACCCTTTGAATTCTACCATTTAAATATGAAGTCAAAAGGTTGAGAGCCATGTTCCTAATACCATAGTGTTGTAATTTCCTGACAAGTATATCATGTCGGACGCAGTCAAATGCCTTAGATAAGTCACAAAAAACACCTAAGGCATCTTGAGAGTTTTCCCAGGCATCAAACACATCTTTTATTAGTTCTATACCTGCGTCTATAGTAGAGCGATTCCTTGTAAACCCAAATTGATTTTTATGGAAAATTTTGTTTGCACTAAAATGAGTTTCTAATTGATGTAATATGTTTTTTTCGAAAATCTTACTTAGCGTAGGTAGTACAGAAATAGGCCGAAAATTTGTTGGATCAGTAGTACTACCAGATTTGAATAAAGGAACCACTTTACTGTGCTTCATTAGGTCAGGAAATACACCACTTGCAACACAACTATTAAACACAGCTGCTAGATTGGGTGCAATGACATCTATAATTGAAGAAACGGTCTTCACAGAAAGACCCCATAGGTCTACCGTTTTTTTTGCATCTAGACTTTTGAAACTGCTTACAATATCTTTGCAATTAACTACTGAAAATTTAAAAGTTGTGTCACATTCAGTTACACTTTGTTTAAGTAAGATCTCAGCAGAAATGGAGGAAGATTTTAGAGTTTTGGTTGTTAAAGAAGGAATATTAGTGAAAAAATTCTCAAACTCGGCCGCTACCTCCGAATCTGCTCTTACATCTTTATTATTATTTTTAAATTAAAGTCTCGATTACGCACTGTATTTCTACCAGTTTCACTGTTGATAATGTTCCACGTCATTTTTATTTTAGCAACAGAATTTTTGATCTTATTTCTTAAATAAATAGATTTTGCTGAGGAACAGGCTCGTTTAAATAACTTAGAATAACGTTTGACATATTCCAAAAATACAGGATTATGATTATGCGATTTTTCATGGTACAATTCATATAACTTTTGCCTACTTTTATAAATTCCTGGAGTTGCCCATTCACTAAACTTAGCTCGATTACCAACAGATATTGTTTTTGGTACAAACACTTTGCCAAATTCATCACTGATAAAATGGAACAGTGAGTTATATAATATATTTGGGTCATTGTGACTGGTCAACTCTGGCACTTTCTGGGATATATTACTTCTTAACAATTCTAGGCGGCTTGCATTTATTGGAACAAAGCTAACATATTTGCTTTGGGGTTTGTTTGTTTTTCTTGGAAACACTGCTAGTTGACCACAGTGGTCTGATTCTAGATTATTTATAATGAAATTTTTAATAGGTTTGAGATTAGTAAATATATTGTCTATGCAGTTGGAACTTGTGGCTGTTATCCTAGTTGGTTCCAAGAAAATATTGTACATATTATAAGATTTAAACAGTAACAAAAATTTATCCACTATCTGATTATTTTCTAGCAAATTAATATTAATATTATTATTATTATAAAAAGTGATTGAAGTGATAACTGGTCACTTCGATCCACGCGACCCATTCGACATAGACCTCTCATCTCATCTATTGCAACAATATATCACTAACCATAAGAATAGGATGTGTAAAGCTTATAACGTAATTCATGACTCGTGTACTAACGTACGGACAGACCTTATGGAAAAACGCAATGCTAATCGCGACCCGGAAGTAGAATATTCTCCCGAGCAACAGATATTTGTCAAAAATCCGTTTGCCTCTCGACAGAAACTAGCTCCGCGGTATACTCACGACAAAGTCATGGCTGATTTACCCATACACATATACACAAAGAAACGACGAGGGCCTGTCGCCAAGTCTCGACTTAAGAGAGTACCAAAAAGCGCTCAATTGTTACAGGACTCCCCTGGTACTTCTTCTTCTCCTGCCAACGATGGCGCTGACGCAAGAGATAACGCTCGAGAAACTCAGTGATGGTCCTGGAATCTTACCTTTTAAGTTAGGTCCCACTAGAGTCATATCGCATTATCACTCATTCGTTCAACCCATAAAACTTCAAGAACTACACGATCAAATAAACTCAATTTCTAATCAGTTAGGTAAAATAGGTCCTGTGTAAAACAATAAAACTTACTCTTTGTTCGAACCTCATCTTAACTACTTGTCAAATAAAGTCCAAAGTGTTTCTGAACAGTTACAGACTTTTGAGGTTAGTCGAGTAAAAAGGGGACTCATAGATGGCCTCGGATCTATAGTTAAAAGTATTACCGGCAATCTCGATTATACGGACGCTCTTCATTATAACCAGGCAATCAAAAATCTTCAGCTTACCGATAATAAGTTAGTAACAGAGTTAAATAGCCATGTTAGTATTTCTAAGGATTGGATGTTGCAATATGGAAAAATTGTAGATAATATCGCAGATAGTCAAACTAAAATTGCACACATTGTTAACAAAATCAGCGAAACGGAAGCTACTCGTGACTACGACCTCATTAAATACGCACACTTAGCACAAGCATTTCTTATACTCGGTGACAATATTGACTCGATTTCGCAAGAAGTGCTCAGATTGCAAAACGTGCTAGGTTTTATTAAAATGTCGATTCCGCATCATTCAATTATTAGTCGGAAATCATTTGACACTATTTTCAGTAAATTGCGAAATTTATACAATAATAACCAAATAATTGAAATTGATATTAGAGAATATTACGACATAATCAAAGTAGGTTCTTATTACGTAGATAATGAAATAGTTATAGTATTTAAATTTCCAATAGTATTTCCTCAAGTATATGATATGTATAAATTGTCTATTGTCCCTAACAAACATAACGAGATCCTTATACCTCCTTTTCCATTCCTGGCGATTCACGAGAATGAGTTCAAGTACGTAGTGGCAGAATGCCCGAAGACCAGTAAATGGTATATATGCGACGAGAGACGGAGCCCGCAGACCCGAGAGAAACAAGACTGCATCCAGCAACTTATTGTTTCACAACGAAAAAGCACTCTATGTAAACCTGTTCCAGTAGCACTGCAAGTTCCTGCCTACGACGAGCTCGACAATAAGCATTATACACTCAGCTTCCCTTCACCGACAAAGGTACATCTATCCTGTGGACAAGAGCTCTACAAGGTACTCCAAGGCAGTTACCTCGCCGTTGTTCCGCACAGCTGTTTCATCGAGACGCCAGATTTCGTTGTCACCAATACCAACGATCTTCTAAAAGGACAAGTACTAAAGATAATGGACTTAGCGCTAGGAGAGCCTGTCCCGCTGCCAACAGCTGCAATCATTAAGTTGAATACAATAAATCTCGACCATCTGCACACCTTAAACACCAAGATCTCCATGGAGCAGCCTACGGAACTCAAGATGGATACGAACTATGGCGTGTATCACAAAACTATACCGCTATACTTAATACTAATCAGTACTTGTGTGTTTGCTTCAACCATAGCATACCGCAAGTATTGTCAGAAGAAGGAAACTGAAGAAGACCAGTCGGGACTGCCGCGGATCTACGCTGTTCCTGACACTGAAACAAGGGTTGATGTCCATCAACCCCCAGCTTCGTTTAACACCAAGGTCTTCACTCGCTGTTCTACGGGGGGAGGTGTTATGTGCGGCACCACTATGAGGAATGCATAGTTGCACTTCGCGCCGACCCAGTTCAGCATTGACGTCAATCGCCGCGCAAACGCCGCATCAGCATCGAGTGTCGTTTTCGTGGCGCGTGTTTGTAGTTTGTAAGACTCACTTTTGTACCTAACTTTGGTCGAAGCAGTCACTCTAGATTTAGAATAAATTGTAACTTTTTATATAAAATTAAATTAAGTTAAAATAAATTTGTTTTTTTTTGAGATCCTCGCTGCGACCATCTATTTTTACCGCTCGTTTATATTAGTGCGTGTAGTCGGTACCTATAATTGTGTTGACATTTAGTAAGAATCTGTTGTGAATTGAATTTATTATAATTGTCTTAATGTATAACATGATTTATAATTGGTACCCAATAATTAAATAAATAAAAATATATTTGTGTATACAACATATTCAGGGGGTTCAGGGGCGATACATTGATCTAACTAGGTTTACTTTTTAGATAATTTTGTTTAATCCGTGTTTTCATTCTATGAAAAACTGCTACAACAAACTGTTTTACCAACACAGCAACATTAAAGATACATGACAATAGATGGCGTTGTTAAGCAACACTAAGCCAAAAACAGGTCAGGTTTCTCAAAAAAACCGAGCAAAGGTTATCCAACTACTTAGTTAATAATGCTAATAACATTCAAAAATGAGTTGAAACTGATCGATTAAGCGTTCGTAAGTTCAGGGGCGATACATCGATCTAACTAGGTTTACTTTGTAGAAAATTTCGTTTAAAATCCGTGTTTTCATACTATGAAAAACTGCTACAACAAACTCTTTTACCAACACAGCAACATTAAATATACATGACAATAGATGGCGTTGTTAAGCAACACTAAGCCAAAAACAGGTCAGGTTTCTCAAAAAAACCGAGCAAAGGTTATCCAACTACTTAGTTAATAATGCTAATAACATTCAAAAAAGAGTTGAAACTGTTTGATTAAGCGTTCGTAAATCTTAAACTATTATTTAACACTTTTGTATCTACTTACACACTAGTGTAAGTGCTCGGATAGAGTCAGAACTGTTATAACTCAATTAGCTTTTAGCTGTTTCACAAAAGGATTTTGATTCAGACTTTGTCAATTCATTAGTTTATCTCTATTGACGAAATCCAATAGAAGTTAGATTGGGGTGATTTAAGGCTTGGATTAAAATAGTTTACCTACGAGTATATCATTTCCAATTAATATTGCTTTGCTTTTGTGTTATTTTGGAAAGAATTAAGTACCTATTATATTATATATATATATATATATATATATATATATATATATATATATATAATTATAGAGTTTAATATTAGAGTAATAATATTAGAGTTATGTCGCAATAACTACTTTTCCGTGTTAAAATATGCAATGTGGTGGCACAAACTAGGCCACATTATTCATACCTTGGTGTTAATCCTTTTCTACTCTAATAATGAAGAGGACAGATTTGGTAGTTTGTAACGGATAAACGCAAAAACTACAAAACCGGTTCAAAAAACTATGTCACTAATAGAAAACTATATCATGCCTGAGTAACATACACAGTACATACACATATTTGATTCATCATCCTCATCATCATCATCACCGCAGAGCGCAGCTTTAGATATAATATATAAGATAATTATATATAATATCTTCCTCTTCATTATTAGAGTAGAAAAGGATTAACACCAAGGTATGAATAATGTGGCCTAGTTTGTGCCACCACATTGCATATTTTAACACGGAAAAGTAGTTATTGTGACATAACTCTAATATTTAGACATATGGTATCGCATACTTTTTTGGAGACATTGATGTCCTCTATGCCCTCTTGTTGTGTTAATTATTGTCAGGAGAGAGTTCTTAAGGAAGAAAAACTAAGAAGAGAGGTTACACCGAGGTCAAAGGCCAAACCTATTATGCGAACGAAGTCGTGGACGAGTCGATAGTACAAATATATTGATAGGCTCGCGCCGCCGGCCCGCCCCGGACGGTACCGCCGCAACCGATATGTCCCTGCATTTTAAATCTGTAATATCTTCAAAAATATTCAATTAACGGTTATGTATGGTATGGTTAAGTAAAGTTATACCTACATTATATAAGTAAAGGTACTACATTGGATAAGGATTAATGCTGTTTTGCTTAAAATAGCTTCTTACATAAGTTACATATTTAATTTGGCTTCCATCTGTCTAATACTTAACAGATAACTTTTTTGAAATACAATCAAAACTTGGCGCATATCCCTAAATATGCAAATAAATGTATTATATTTATATTCTTGTGTCTTGAATAAATATATTTGCATATATTTATTCAAGACACACACATCACATTACATATTCTACACATTAGAGGAACACAATACACTTAAATATAAAACACATTACACATGTAGAAATCGACGCGGTGCTGTGTGTGTCATAAAAATGGGTCCCGACTCAGCATATGACTAAGGACAGAATCCTTACTCACTGATTTTCAACCGTTACCCATTGTCATGACCTCACGAACCCCAGGACCACAGATGGATATATGGTCTGTGCCCAGGACAATATACAGTTCGTCTTACGACCACGCCATATTCGGCATTGAACAATTAGCTATTGAACAATTTACGTGGTGGTAGTATATAGATAGTGGCATGACGGTGGTAGGGGCCTGATTCCCCTTCCCTTTCCTTCCCCATCCCTATCCCCCCTACTCCGTCACCCCTTCTATTCCTTTCTCAAAGGTCGGCAACGTATCCTCGAGACCTCTGGTATTGCGGATGTCCGTGGGCGACGGTATCACTTACCATCAGGTGCACCACTTGCTTGTTTGCAACCTATGTCCTTAAAAAAACAATAAGCCACTTTTAGGTATCACAAAACTCCAGCAGCGCTATCAACCGCCCAACGGTGTCTCCAGTGCAAGCACGGATGAAGTCGTTTGCTCCACTGCTCTTTTATAAAGTGGTCCGAAAAGTTATAAAACTGATCTGTGAATGTCAATGAATGTGAAAACTGAATGTGCCTACGCTATAAGTTAAACTGTCAATATAATATTCAAATCTTAGACTATATACCTATAGACAGTACCATTGCGTGGCTGCACAAGAAACAGCAATACATTTTATAATGTTGCTATGTTAAAAATATTTCCCCATGTTGGTGAAGAACGCAGACATTTTCACCCGCGTTTATGAAGAAGTACTTGTTTACAAGTTTTTTTTTCTTGTGTCGGAACAAGCTCGACACCCACCGGATGTTAAGCGTATTGAAGTAAACCTACTTCGGTAAAAATACAAACTCATTTAATAGTGTTGTCATTCAAAAAGAAAAAAGTATGTTTTGATATATTATTATGTCAGAGTGCGAAATAAATATGCCGTCGTAAAAGTTAAAGAGTAATCTTTTATTTATCTACAGCAGTAGCAAAAGGCTTAACCGTTCACTTATTCTAAGTAAGATCTATTCGCCCTCAACTCTGCTACAGTGGTGAATTCTACCAGTTCTAATAAAGCGGACTAACGGTCTACGGCACACGAGAACTAACGGTCTCATGTGCCTGTAATTTCACTGGCTCTCAAGGACTACTGCCGGAACACACTGTTAGGTGCTTGGCGACAGATTTTCAATTTCTTATGAAAGCCATTACTTGAGGTTAGAATTCTTCAATATGAAATTTTATTTTGTAGTCGAGTAATGTACTTAAGTACTTGAGTAAGTATCGACCCTAGATGAGTGTTTCCCTCCAGCAATATTCAAAAGCTGCACTTTGTTTAAGTAAGGAAAACTTGCAATTCTAGTTAATTTTACATAATTATTATAATAGTAATTTTATCTCTTAATATCACTTAATAATACATTTGTCTGACTCTTCAATTCTGATAGAAATGTGTTTCAAATAAACAAATTTTAATAAATAATATACTTTTTAGGGTTCCTTACCCAAAGCGTAATATGAAGCCCTATTTGCGCCTATTAAGCTAGTCCTTGAGAGCCTATAATAAGAGTAGAAGAGTCAAACAAAATTATTAATAAGTAATACTAAGAAATAAAATTACTATTAAAATAATGAAGTTAAATTTATCAGAATTACAATGAAACAAAGCACAGCTATTGAATATTGCTGAAGGGAAACAACCATCTGGGGTCGATTCTTACTCAAGCATTTATTAAGTAAATAAATAACGTACATTACTCGACTACAAAACAAGATTTCATATTGGAAAATTCTAACCTCAAGTAATGACTTATCTAAGAAATTACTTACTTACAACAAATAATTACTTCTTTAGACAGCACCATCTGTTATAATATATTAGTAATAAGGAGTATGGAAGGATCATTAAAAAAATTAAGCCAATTTATTAAAACCGTATATTTCCAATATAATAATATGTTTACAGTAAATTTAATATTGACCGTAGCACAGAATGGGGATACATACAAGCGCAAACAGAGCAGTCCTTTGCCTAAATATCATATGGGTCAATTTAGGTTGGTAAAAATAAGGAACAGTCTACTGCCCCTTGAATAACACTAGTTTTGTATGCATATTTCTAATTCTGTCTTGTCCTTGAGACAGTGACTTCATAATAAAATGAATTCGTACTTCAAGGTATCTAAAAACGATTGCTTTAATTAGCAAAGCCGTGTGATTGTCCACTGGACTTTGTTCATTAACATGATCACTTAGGTCTGCAAAAATGTGTGTGTTAATAAATCTTTTTAAAATGCTACAAACCATTTTAGGTACACAATCTTTTTTTGCGAAATATGCATTACCATGTACAGCAATAATATGTTTCAGTATTTTCTCTGAAAATAAACAAATTAGTACTACATCATTTGATGGATAATATAATCCACCAACATCTCTTCGTTGAATGAAGCCCGGATACTTTTCATGTGAAACAATTGCTCCTAAACAGTCTGCACATTTAATTATCTTTCTCATTTTTACAATGATATATCCTGCTATGTAAATTGTAGCTTCTTTAGAGAATTCTGTAATCTCACAATTCCTTATATAGTCATGATCTTGAGGTAAATCAATGATATTATCTTCTGAGTCTAGAGATTCATTCATTGTCAGCAATCTCGATCTTCTACTATTTATATTCCTACAAATTGATTTCATATTGCATGTCAAAATATTAATAGATTCTAACGGTATGCAATTACCTGAAGAAATATTTTTCAACTCACCATGAATCAGCAGACGCCTGTACGCCGACATGAATTGCAATGCAGTGGGGTTATTATTAAAGCCCCCTTTTGAGCGTATGGCGCTAAAAAATAGCTCCAAGTGATCCTGACTCATTTTATAAGTACATAAATATCGAAGAGGAGCATTTTCGACATTAATGTACTCATTAAAAATTTCTCTTATTGCGTGGACACAAATTAAAAATCCTAAGAAACCAGTTTTCCTGCCCGATGAAAGAACTGTTTGTCCTTCAGTTAATTTAAGCTTTTTTACATATGTTTCAAATTGTTTTAGTTTCGCGTCTATAATAACGAAATTTTCTTGTGATATTGGTTTTTTAAAATCATATGTGCTAAGTCTTCGGCTATTTAATATGTCAAAGATATCATTAAAATACTTGATAAATTCTATTGTAGCCCCGGAGTGCGCAAATTCATCAAGATTTAAATAATCCCTGCAAAATGTAAGCGCTAAAGCTACCGACCTACTGAAAGTTTGTGCAGCCAAACGGACCTTCATAATCTGTTTTTTAAAATTTACGTGAGCATTTCTGATTTTATTGCTCAGATGTAATCCTTCATTTTGTTGAAGAACATGCAATTTCTCAATATATTCCCAGGAAATTATTTCCTGGTCAGCGTTAACCATTTCTTTTTTATCAGCAAGAGCGTTTCTTACAAGTTTTAGCATGTGACATGCATCTGGACATATAACAATATTTTGACCTGCAACTTTAATTACTAGTATGATGCGGTTGGCATCATCAAATTGAGCGCCTAAAATTTTTGCCATGGCGAAGTTAGCAGGACATCCGTCAAACGTGACGGATGTTATTTTTAAACCACTTTCACTCAATAAATTTATACATGTCTGTAATAGAGCGCTACGTTGCTCTCCATTGACACCATTTGTTAGGAAATATCCAACAGGTAGTTTCCAGCTGCTATTTAGTGCGGTAACCATGAACACCAAAGCGTCTTTAGCTATAGGTAAATTGTCGGTGTCCAAATTATCACCGACATTCACATACCCAACAGTTTGTTTGCCGTTCCACTGTAATTGTTGCCGAATTGACATCTCATCGAGACTGACCGAGCACAGTATTTTTTCTGGTGTTTTACTTACAAGTAATTTGATTGCCTCGAAAGCTTCCTTAGTGAACCCTGGTTGACAATCTATACATGTATACCACCTATATAAAGTTTTAGGGTGGGGTAAGCACGTGTCAAATTGTTTTCTCACAAATGCATACGCCTTCGGGCTTATAAAATGCAAACATAATGCAAATTTCCTTAACGAGGGCGAATATTTTCTTGGGCAGTTTTTTTTATCTAGATATCGCCTAAGAAAATCAGCATTTTTGGTTTCTATACTAGATAATAGATCCAACTCTTCGGAATTCATTTGCATTTTACATTTTAGCTCTGCTATAACGTTTTCTAAATTACCTATCTTTTTAGATAACCTTCGTTTGGATTCACGCGCTGCTCGCAATTTTTTAAGTCGATTCGCGGATTTCATCTTTTCTCTGTACAGCATTTTCTTTAGTTGCCTTTCCTTCTTGGGGGTGGAAGACAAATCAAGCCGAGGCACAGGATGCTTTGACAGTGTGAGATCATCCAAACCGCTGGAAGGCACCTGAAATTTAATTTTTGTTATGTATTTTTTGTAATATTTATGATTTGCCAGGGAAATATAAGGCATTGTAAGTAAAATATGTATTCCCATAAAAAAACGCTATTTGTTTAAATTTTAAAACTTTCGTCTCTTAAGTTTTGTGCGATAGATGCTTCCGTGTTTTAAGCACTAGCCATATTGTTTGATTTGATATAGCTAACTTTCATAAACATGTTCAACAACTGGAGCTATGTACTTCATCACCGATGACTGGGATATACTCATAAAGTGTCCTCTATGCATCATTTTAGAACCTAATCTACATGAGTTTGGTATCTCATATGTTATATTAATCAAAACAAACATATTACCCTCCAAACTTTTACATAAAACTTTCACATTTATAATATTAGTAGCATTAGTGCAATGGCTAGTGGTAGAACCAGTAGATGGTTTGCTCAGAAGTTGTGTCGCAAATATATACACGTATCTGTAGTAGCTACTAGGTAGGTGTAGCAGTTAATCTATTGAGTACAAGCTAAAGCTACCTTATGAATATTAAATAAATATCTACCAAACATTTTTTTTCGGATGAATATTTTGCACTTCTTTTAAAACATGGCTGCTTCTTTTTGTCGAAGATGTTCTATAAATATTTTCCTGGCTCGTTGATGGCTGTGATGACACAAGATTTTCTTGTTGCAATACATGCAGATTTGTTGTACACTGGTGGTCTGGGATCTTTATCTGTAATATTTGATTATGCATTTGAAAATATGATAATACCTATTATTTATAGTATTATTGAATTGCATCGGCTTCTAAAGAATCAATACTTACATGTATATGTTTTACTGGTACTGAATTTGGTTTCAAAAGTATTAATTTTTTTTTATATATAAACAACTCATCATCAAAATGTACTGAACATATTTTGGAGTATATAGTTGGTTGCCAATTTAATTTTCCAGTAGCATCCACCCATTTCAATCTTGTGTTAGGATCAGACGGAAACCTAAAAAAAAGCAATAAATTTAAAAAATGTCGTGTATTAATATATAAAAATGAAATAAATGTAAGGTAAGTGAATTAGTATAAAACACGTTTATATGATTACAACGGGTCTATTCACGCACAGAATAATATCGAATTTTGAAGCAGTGATGGCTTAGTAGTATTGGCTATGGACTGCCGTGCAGCAGGTCCATGGTTCGAATCCCACCGCGGGCATGAGCTTCACCGCATGGTGGAAGGGCTTTTTGTGAATGCCCGCCTAGCTAGCGACCACCCTCAAGTAGAAAATCTGTCGCCAATCACATATCAGTGTGTTCCGGCAGCAGTCCTTGAGAGCCAGAAAAATTACAGATACATCAGACCTAACAACTGTACGTCTCAGTATGACGGGCACAGTGCAAGACGAAATGCGTCTGTTATAGGCAGAGGTTAGTCCGCTTAACATCAGGTGGGCCTCGGGCTTGTTCCGTCACAATATTAAAAAAAATAAAAAAAAATAAACATGGTATTATTTTGACTATCATTGACGTATCTCGAGACCACGGTCAATGCAACTTCATCAAAAGTACTTCACCTACAACTTTGTTTTCTTTTATTTAGATGTAATCTATACACCAAAAATCAACAGCTTCGTACATTAATTAGTGTCATGTAAGCTCAATTGGTTAGAGCATACCCCGGCTAAAAGGGTGGATGGACGCGGGTTCGAATCCCACACATGACTTAAATTCATATAATATTTCTATCCTATATTTGTAAATTTGAAAAGTAATCTGCATAACAGGCGTTATTGCAAACATAACAATATTAAACTGTCTAAACAACTTGGACTACATCCTTAATATAAGTAAACAGAACCTAGCAAGTCATTTTCCATCGCTCGCACTATAGAATTCAAATGTTCATCAGTATTTAACTATGCTATCATTTCCAATATTTTTTGCATTGAAACAAGACAATTCAATTTGCTAGATTCAGTACATAACATGAAACTAGGCTAAAATCAACAACCTTTGAGTATTCTTTTTCATATTTCCCTATGTTCACTTTGTAATAAAAGTGTATATATTAGAAAGCAACCATCTCCAAAACGATAGATTAAAAGTCACCTTTTCAAAATAACAAATAATTTAGAAGATGTAACAATATTGCCTGCAGAAAAAAATTTCATCGTTCTCACTCGGAAATTATTATTTTTTTCAAAATCAATATTTACCAATTTTTTTCAGTCCAATGTAAACAAGCCATTATTTACTGATAAAAAAGTATTACTTTGAATAATAAAACAAAAAATTACTTCCGTTTTGCAAAAAATAATTTAAATCATTCGTTTGCTAATACAACATTTCATAATAAAAACTGACCATACAACTTGCTATTATCTTAAATATATGTAGGTATAATACCACTGATTTTGGAGCACCTACTTACATATGCATTGCATTATTTAATCGAAAAACATTTTTTATTCCGTATAATATGATAAGCAAGTATTCAGCGAACAGATAATTATTTCTTAACAAAGGTTCTATGTCTGAATCTTAAAGTTGCCATCAAACTACAAATGTATACAATTATACATAATACAACTTGGGTATATATTAAATTCATAACATACATACCTAGTAATGTACTCTAATTCTAAATAATTATAATCTGCAAAAAAATTATATATGCACAAATGCATAGGATAATTTTATTATAGCACTTCTATCAGAAAACAGGGTTAAAGCAAAAAAAAATTACATAACCAAGAAATTGGGACGCACCAGATTTGTGGTAGCAGAACTGAATAGGTGCAGTAAATGATGCAGGATTTGCACCTAGAGCTACTAAATTCTAAGTGGTTAGTTTCAGTCTGTCTTACCACATTGTCAATGTGTCTTTCGTGCTACCAACACCCAACTTAATCATAAGGTCATTAGCAAACATCAAACTCTTCCCCCAACCTTCGGCAAGTCATTAATCACAATGTGAAACTGGGTTCATTCCAGAATACTACCTTGACTGACACCGGAACGGATCAAATAAATATAATGGGTCCGTTTCAGTCATACACACGAGAGTTCAATTCGCCAAAGTTTGAAAGTAGTATGATATCATCTTACCGAAACGGAAACTTGGGTAAATAAAATTCAGAACATAGCAACACCTAACCTATTTCTAATTTTGAAAATATTAACAATAAATCTTCTTTTCTTACGCAAAAAGCAGTAATCAAGTTTTATCTCAGTATAAAACGCTATAGCATGTCATGACCTTGCATAAATATATCAAAATTAATAACAAGTCTGTTTACTTACGAGTGAAAGGTTACTCCGGTTATTTTTCGCTCACTGCGGCTTTTGCAGCCTAATACACTACACCCTACCATCGTACATACACTAAGTTTAAGGAGTCTCTATCTCAAAACACACTGGTACTCTATTAATATCTACAAATCCCACAAAAACACGTAACTTCTATCCGAACGCTGAACCAACTTTGCCAAACATCGTATTTTGACAGCTTGACAAACAACAAAAACCGGCCACGGTGACAAAGACAAAAAAATATGCTCCGTCCTTTTTTGTCACTAGAAACTTTACATCTTGCGATCTCGCTTTATGCTTTGTAAGTACAAACATGACACCGTCTATAGGTATATAGTCTAAGATTCAAATATATGCAACAGGTTGCCTATTTAATCTGTATAACAGCGAACAGATAACTTAAATATAGAGCAGAGATTTAAAATAAACATTGAGACTAATTCACTAATGCTCGAGTAGCAAACAAACTGCAACGCTGTGGCCGTTTGTTTGACGTTGCAGTCGGAACTGCAAACACTCACGCTACTCACAGTGCAAACTTTGAGTCTGTTCCGACCGCCAACTGAACGAGATGTTTGATTTCCTCTGTTTGAGGTCTGAATATTCTTTGAATATTTGCCCATCAAGTATAAATGTGAATTTATATGATTGGGCAGTAGTAGGAGAAGTGTTTGACACAACAGCCTCAGTTTGATTTATATTTTTAGACTCTTAAAATATGAATCAAACTGTGGCTGTTCTATAATATTTTACTATTACCTTGGCCAAGTTTCTATAGGACAATATTAAAAATAAATATTTAGTGACACTTCCGCTGGGAACATGTTTATAGCAGAGATGCAGTGTCCACCGCCCCCCGCATAAAATGCAAATAGTAAGTAAACAGAATATTCAGAGTACATACTTATATTGACACGTATTCCGCCTCAACACGAGGCATCCGCAGGAGAGGTTGACTCGTCAAGCTCTACACTGTCTACTGACAGACTACTTAATATTTCCGTTTAATATCGTTTTAAAATGGATTTACGCAAAATATTATTTTATTATCTTATGTTTATAGAAATTATACTCCGTGACCGAGGTAGTCCACGGAATAAAAGAATATCGAGACGAATACAGTTCAGTGCCTCCAAAACTAAAGATCTAAGCTATGGGTAGTTCTGCGTTTGTCATGGGCAAGTGATAGCATCAAAAAAGAACATTTGTAGTCCTAGTGTGAGTGGGAATCATGATGATTTATATTAAAAATCACAGTTCCTGTTCAAATTCAGTGTTCAGTCAAGAAAAAACACTAGGCGCAGCAAGTTAATGTGTAATCGATCATCTATACCCGCCCCTAAAATTTGACTGATAACTTACCTACATAAAGTTACAAAATAAAATGACATCAAACATGATAACAATACATTACCTACACGGAAAATGTTTTACTAAGAACGACACAATAAAGAGACTTCTTAAAAATGTTCCTTAAATAACGCAACCATTATTAAAGGGAACCCTTTTCTCTATCTCAACTCGAATACCCTTTCTGAAGCCAATGGGTTTTATCTTTGCCATATAAATCTCGAATAACGTCCCTTTTCATATTGGAAGATGTCTTTATAGAGATAGGTGAGGCATCCGGCCGATTTGTTTGAGAAAAGTAAAGGTAGTAAAGGGCAATGTAACGGAGCTGATGTAATCATCTTGATTCGACCGAATTGAGATTGTTCAATAATTTAAGAAAGAAAGAAAGAAAGAAAATGTCACAGAAAATAATGAAATGCTTTAGTAGTTTGGAAATGCTTATAAACAGTATAATATTTTTAGTTTTTTTAATGTTAGCTACATTTAACTTGATTTAACTCGACTTAGATAGCAATTGACAGTGTATTTTTAAGCATTCAAAACTTGCCCTGTCATCAAAGTTTTGTTAAACCGGCAAAACCACTTTTTCCATCTCTATCGTATGTACTACACTTTATCTTTTACTATGTTCAATGATATACTGATATTGGTAGCTTGCTTGATATACTTCTATATAAAGTCACTTCTACTTTATAGGCTACGAAGCTCTCTACTCTGCTGCCTTAGACAGTTTTTATGTTTAAAGTTGAAAACTTGCTTACTTCGTAATAATAGTTGCTACTTAGTTTTCTAACTTAAAAGTAAAAAGATTCAATCTACGGAAAAATAATTTAAAGTAACAGTTATGTAAAAACTACTACGACAAAAAAACTGAAGGACGTTTTTATTATGAACCTTATATATTATGCCACGACTCGAGGAGTTTAATATCCCAAAGGATGATTTTCTAGGTTTAAAGTAGCCTATGTGTTATTCTAGATCATCAGCTTGATGCCTGAAAATTGCATCTGAATTGGTGAATGAGTTTTGTCGTAAAGAGCTTGGTGTATACCATTGGCAAGTTATGTCAAATCATACAGCTACACATAACGCTTCACTGAATCAGTAAAGTTGAGTTTTCAATTCAACTTTTTTTATTTTCATTGGTTTTAGGCAAGAGTTTCAAACTTTGAATCAAATATATTGAATTATATTTAAATGTAAATCATATTAATTGACCTTTTCTCACTAGTTCGTAATTAAAGTTATCCTTTTCGAGATAGTGAGCAAATCTACACTAATATTTGTGTATGTTAATGTTTAATACAGTCCTTTGCATTCTTTTCCTTTTGATGCACGCCCGACTCCCCTTGTTTTGACAATGTGTAGGATGACTGGTAGAAAATGCTTTAGCATTAAGTCCTCCATTTGTACTTTATTTTAGTGCAATAAAGAATTAAATAAATAAATAAATAATAAATAATATTTTAATATTAAAATAAAATAAAATAAAAACAATTAAACGTTATATTTGTTTGTTTGTTTGAATTGAATAGGCTCCAAACCAATGGAACGATATGAAATAAATCTAACACATGATTACAATCCTGCATTATCTTTGATGAACATAGGCCATGTAATATTTTCAAAAAGTTAGGGATCCGTATGAAAACTTCGATAATGTAACCCAAGGTGGGAAAAAATACCATAAAATCCTTATTAAAGATGCGTATCATTAGAGCAAAGTGATGTACTACAGTTTGTTTATGACATTAATATCTACAAAAAGGTTTGCAAATGCAATTATATATATGTAACTATTACAGATATGTCACAATAACTACTTTTCCATGTTAAAAAAGTAATAGTAATGCCGAAAAATCCTTATATCGCGTACGCTGCGGAAACTATTGACAATAGAGCAGAGTGATGTACTGCAGTGTATAGAGGAACTCAATATGTACAAAAAAAAACAATAACATTATATGTCTGTCTAACTATTACCTTACAGTTAAATAACAATAACTATTTTTCTATGTTAAAATATTATACAATATTAACGCCGGTACAAACTAGGCCACATTATTCGTACCTTAAAAATAAAACGGAAACATATATGATTGTTTGTTTGTTTGTAATGGATACACGTAAAACTACTTAACCGATTCAAACATTTTTCCACGAGTATAAAGCTACATGATGCCTGAGTAACATACGCTATTTTTGATACATTATCATCATCATCCATCACCACGCGAGTGAAACCGCGGAGTGCGGCTAGTAAATCATATAATCGACTTTTTCTCACTAGTTCGTAATTAAAGTTACCCTTTTCGAGCTAGTGAACAAATAATATACAATACTCTAGAGAAATGAAAAATACTTTTTCACCTTTTGACATTAGTCACAGTGAAGTGAGAACAGAAAGCTTGCACATTGAACTTGTCACAGTGTAACGACGCCGCAGAACGCCCAGTTTCGAGATACGATAATTGGCATAATCTCGATTTTATCACGTAGATACAAATGTAGCAGAATCATCGTTCGTGGAGTTGATTCGATATTAATGGATTAGGTGAGTAATGGTCATTACTTTGACACGAACACCTAAATCGATTTGTTATTAACGTAGTTCTGCGAACAGTAGACCTCGCGAGTATAGTCAGCAGCATTTTTTTGCTGTCTGAAGACGAATTTTTATTTCTACATGACCTTGACCAATTTAGCAAAAATATTTTGTGTTGTTTATACCCAATGTTCTTGCTAAATATTACGAAAATGGTTCAGTTTTTTTAACCCTAGAAAGATAACCATATTCTATCTTACATAAAAGATAACCATGCGCTTCGGAGGCGCCACGGTATTCAAATGCTTATATTTAAATTATTTAGCAAGATTTGTGTGATTTGATTTTATAATTTAAATGGTATTATAGGTGACACATTTTTTAAACGAAAAATATTGTACTTTATATTTGTTTATTATTAATAATTGAAACCAAATGAGTAGACCTCTAAAAAACTAACAAAAATCACGAATATTGCTTAACTATCATAAAATATTGTATTTTACTATTAATATGTATAGTATAAGTCAAATATAAGTATAAAGTCTAGGAAAGCTAATCAGTACCTTATAAAAAAAATTTAATATTGTACTTTATATTTGTTTATTATTAATAATTGAAACCAAATGAGTAGACCTCTAAAAAACTAACAAAAATCACGAATATTGCTTAACTATCATAAAATATTGTATTTTACTATTAATATGTATAGTATAAGTCAAATATAAGTATAAAGTCTAGGAAAGCTAATCAGTACCTTATAAAAATTTTTTTAGACAGTCATACATACGTCGATCTTGAAGATAACCATACGCCTCAGGAGCGCATCAACTCGTTCAATTCGTCATAACTCCAAAACAATAATACTTACCGCACAAAAACAGCTGGCCCTCGACGCGGTTGACCGACGACTGAGTTGGCTGAGAAGCACAGATATACACGGGTTTCGTTTTAAAAGATATAGTACTATTTAATTCGTGCGGGCGCCTCTGAAGCGTAGGTTATCTTTCTAGGGTTAAACATAATCAATGGGTTGTTAAGTTTAAAAACCTGGACCATTCTGTAACTCGAGTGGACCATCTCGGCAACCACTTAACCAATTATGCTCATATAAGAAATTCCTCTTTAAACTCAGGTACCTAATGTGTGTACCAAATTTTATCAAAATCGCTCAGTAAATAGCGCCGCAGAAAACTTGCCCTCTTTTAGAAAAAGTACCTCCCACTACCTCCCTCCTCCCACCAGTCGTCGACTCAAAAATCACTGACGACAATAGGTCTTAATAAATAGTAAAATTGCATAAAGAGTTTCGTGAAGATTGTTTGAAAAATGCGATATATACAGGAGGACCAAAAGACAACCTTACAAACATACGGAGAGACGAAAGTCCATTTGGCCATTTAAAGCATAGACGCTTCGCTCGCTAGGTCAATAAAATACTCCCCGCACTAGGATTATCGTGTTAAAGGAGGCATGGATACACACAATAACATATCACGAGGTCCAAGATCCGAGAATAATATTTCTAGACATCACACAAATGATTTTCCCGGACAGGGATCGAACCTTAAACACCGGGGTTTAAAGACTATCAGATGTAGATATTTCAGTGTAGCAGAATCACAGCGAATGCATTAAATACGCTAGTCTTGTACAAAATTATCTCTCATCAAATTACTCCTTCCAAGTTTCAATTAATTTTACACTGACTAAAAAAAATACCTTAAAGTGGAACCGATTTCAAGACCAAAAAGTGTGAAATAACTTGTTGAAGCTGGTACCATGATAGTTCAAAAGTACCTATTATCACAATATTGTGCGCATGGTACCGACTTCGACAAGTTATTTCACACCTTATGGTATTGAAGTCGGTTCCATGATAGTTCAAAAGTACCTATTATCACAATATTGTGCGCATGGTACCGACTTCGACAAGTTATATCACACCTTATGGTATTGAAGTCGGTTCCATGATAGTTCAAAAGTACCTATTATCACAATATTGTGCGCATGGTACCGACTTCGACAAGTTATTTCACACCGTATGGTATTGAAGTCGGTTCCATGATAGTTCAAAAGTACCTATTATCACAATATTGTGCGCATGGTACCGACTTCGACATGTTATTTCACACCTTATGGTATTGAAGTCGATTCCATTCTAAGGTAGTTTTTTTTTATGATTTGTCCTTTTATGTGTGTTGTTTTGTTGAAGGTCTTTTGACCCTTGCTACTTACGGGACCGATTGTCATTCACCGTCAATGATGATATCATAAAGATATGTGTAACACTTTTCAGTTTCCAGAGTGTAACTCAAAAAGTGCTTAACAGAACTGGATTAAATTTAAGTGGGGATCCCCCGAAGTTAGCCAACATACAAAAAATACATACACACGAACATGTAACGTCCTTATTTTTTGAAGTCGGCTAAAAATAAGAGGTCAATGAAGAAGAACACAAGAGATTAGTTCCATATCCTGAACAGTATCTTTGGCACGTTGATTGGCCCATTCATTGTCCAGCAAGCCAATACGAGACACCTTTAAAAAAATACGATAAAACTTGTTGACATCTTTGAAAACTCGGTCAGGCCGAAATGTTACGCGAAAAATGTCTGATATTCGTATTTTCGAGTTCAGGATAATCTAAACTATCATTTTGATGTGGTTTTGGCCGTATTGCTATGACACAAAAATTTTATTTGTGAGCTCTCCTAATACATAGTTGTATTACGATATTTTTTTTCAGATAATACCTATGTCAATTTTTAGACAGAGTCCAGAATATCTAAACCGGAATTGTACCTACAATAATATAAATTTTTTTAAAGGACTATGTCCTTATTCTGTACAATATCTATATCTAGATTAATATTCTGCCTATACATATACCTATTACAAATAATAAGTCATTAACTAATTGAATTAAGAATGTACATGTTTGTGCCGTTTGGGGTCGAAACTTTAGGCCCATGGGGGCCGTCCGCTCTCAACTTGTTTAGGGATCTGGCGAAACGTTTGTTTGAGGCGTCGGGTGACCGAAATGCTGGCGCCTATTTAGGGCAAAAACTTAGCAGCGCCAGCGTTTTGGCCACTTTTCCCCCCACCATGGGGCTTATAGATTAAATAAATATTAATATTATTATTTTCTTTTATTTTTAATTACTAAGTATTATTCTAATTATGAAATGAAATACAGACTAAAATGTTTCTTATTAATAGATAGATAATAATAATAATAATAATAATACCGCAGGGGCGGCTTTGTGGCGAGCCGTCGGTGAGTGGCGACACCGTGGACCCTGATTCTCCCTGGGGCTAAATGAGACCCCTGACCCCCGGCTTGCCTTTATTGGCTGTCTGGGGGTGGAGACGCAAGAGCAAGTAACAAAAAGCTCCAAGGGTGGAAGTGTTAAAGGGCATAACGCCGGTAGTAGCGCTCTAGTGAAACCGCAGCACACCTCTCGACACCCTTTAGCCATCCACACCAACGTTGCCCCTTTTGTCACCATTGATGGTGGCTCCTATGGGGGGCCCGTTTAGTGGGTGGCAAGTCACCACCTGCCTAAATATTTTAAATGAGACTGAAATTGGCAGGTGCCGTAGTCTCGTCCATAGCCTACTATTACCCTTATCATTAATAAGATCATACCAATAGCCTTGCCATTTTACCCATTTTTATAATAGATATACCATGTAACCATCCATCCAAAATGTTTCTGTTTTTATACTACATTGTATTTTTATACCAAACGGGCCTCTAAGTGTTGGCTACAGCCCCACTTATGCCTATGTAAAGGGCCGGGTTAAACCCGTGAAATTTTTTGAATAAAAATAATAATAATATTAACTAATAATAGACGATATGCATTTTTTCTTCTTTATTGGCGATTGAGTTATATCAAAATACTTGGTAGATTTTTTATACCTTTTTGATATACATATATCATTATTATTATAATTATATTTTCAAAAGCGTATTTCCGTTAGTCGTTTTATTCACTGTATCAAGGAAGAGTTTTTAAAATTATATTGTTTTTTTAAAGTGATTTAGGCATAATCATTTTATTTTCTTTTACTATACTTAGTTAATTTTATTTGTGTCTGTGTGTCACTTAGGCCTTGGCTGAAAATCAGCGCTGTAGGTTCGACTGCAGCATTATGCTGAGCAAGGACCTTTTTTGGGCCGCACACGACAGCAATTTCTTTTCTTTTTTATGTATTGTTTACATAATATATTTTATAAATAACCTATAATATTAAACAATGATGAGTTAATAAATATACTTATTGTAACGTAGTAACTTAGGTTATTTGTATTTTACCTACTTGTCTTTGCTGTATTATTCTACATAGCTTGCTGTGGTGTGGTTTGATGTCCAAAATAAACATTTTCTTTCTTTCTTTAATAATAATAATAATATGGGACAACATCCACACAAAGGCCTTCAGGTCCCAAACTAAGCAGAGCCTGTACTATGGTAACCTGATGACTGATATACATACTTATATACATATACACACCCAGACACATACCAAACAGACATGTTCATGCACACAAATGTTTGACCTGTCCGGGGATCGAACCCGGGACCAGCGCCTCAGCAGGCAGGGGTGCTACCAAATGCGCCAACCGGCCTTTCTTTCTTTCTTTCTTTCTTTCTTTCTTTCTTTATAATATAATCTTTATAAGAACGTATGTTTTATATAACTGCTATTAATTTGCCTCAACAGAGCAAATCTTATTTTGTGGACAGGTAATCTAGATAGCCCGCCTCAGTAAATACGAGCTTTGGTAAATATCTTCTTTTCAAATCCAGAGAGGTATTGACTTGTGGTTGGAGTCTTCAGGAAGAGTTTGTTATAATAGTACCATCGCAGCCCCCAGTGCAGTACAGAATGTCGTGTGAGAAATAGATACCATAAAGGCCCCTTAACCTAAAGTTTCTAGGCCAAAGATGTACACTGTATTTTATGAGTTCATCTTAGGCGGCGAACAAAAGGTAATAAAGAAGCAAAAGTAATATTGATATAAGATTTATTTCAACATTTGCTCTTTGGTTTTCGAAATTTACAAATATTATAAACTAGCTGACCCGCCAGCGGATTCGCTCGCTTGGTATTGGTGTAGTGGTTGAGGTGCCGTTTTGGAACCTCGAGGTCATGGGTTCGATCCCCGGGTTGGACGGTTATAGGGTTTTTCTGAGAAAGAAAGGTACTCTCGGAGACTGGAACAGTGTCCTGTAGATGGCAATAGGTTCGCCCGCTATAACATGATCACATTACCAAAAATATATATGGCGAAACGTCATCATCATCATCACCATCATCAGCCTGTAGCAGTCCACTGCTGGACATATGCCTCTCCAATTGCACGCCACTTAGGTCTATCTTGGGCTTCTCGCATCCAGTTTTTGCCAGCCGTCTTGCGCAGATCGTCACTCCACCGTGCCTCAGGACGTCCTACACTACGTTTGCCGAGAGTTTGGCGAAACGTAGGCGATGAAAATACCGCTGCTTAACCATTCGAGGATATACCCCATAGGCAAAAGTATCGATTTACTCAAGATGTTACCGCCCCGCGGTTTGGATGGTGATGAAAAGTAGCCTTTGTGCTACTCCAGACTATAATCTATCTCTGTGCCAAATTTCAACCAGATCCGTTCAGCCGTTCTGCCGTGATTGAGTAACAAACATTCATGCATCCATCCATCCATCTAAACTTTCACATTTATAATATTAGTGAGATAAGTTTACTTATGGATGGATGTTTTTTTTTACACCAGCTGAAAGGGTTAGGATGAAATTGTATATGTCTATAGATGAGGTACCTAATAGAATAGCATAATAGATTCCCTACATCATCATCACCAACACGTGGGTGATACCGCGAGGCGCAATTAGTATTCATTATATCATCGAATTTTTAAATCAGCCTTGAGTGTTTTTAATTGGATAGGTTGGCAAACGAGCAAGCGGCTCACTTGATGGTAAGTAATACAATACCAGAGGTCTCGAGAATGCGTTGCCGATCTTTGAGGATGGAAAAGAAGAAGGGTGGATGGAAGGGGGGATTGGGCCTCCGGAACCTCCACAGAGCGACTGAAACGCAATCATCATCATCATCATCATCTTAGCCGTAGGACGTCCACTGCTGAACATATGCCTCCCCCAAGATTTTCCAAAAGGACCGGTTGAAAGTGGCTTGCATCCAACGTCGTCGATCTATGTGCGACTTTGAGATTATCTATGAGGCCCATAGTAAGAGACCACGTTTCAGTGCCATATGTCATCATTGAAACACACATTAGTCGAAGACTCTTGTCTTGAGGCACTGAGGTATTTTTGGCGAGAAGACGTCACGAAGTTTCCGACACGCAATAGCAAGCTATATTACTTACTAGTGTAGTACTTCCCCGGGCGTGTCATCTGATTTGGCTAAAATTAAATCACCTTAATGCTTTTTAAAAAAAACAACTAGAATTGCTTTCACGATTATTATCTTGGCTCCTAACAGTAATATAATAAAATATCTCCTCCGATTGAATTAATAAAACTGAATACTCGCGAACTCTCCATACGTTTTTTTTAAAGACAGTGTAACAAAAGAGATCATTGTGACAAAATGAAACTAAGAATTCTCTTTGATATCGTCCACAAGGTACGGACGACGGAATTTAATCCTTTGTTACGTTATTGTTTGTTTACTTTTGTAAAAGATATTCCGAGCTAACTCAGAATTGATGATGGTTTGTAGCATGTGTATTGGAAGAGAAAACTTATTCATCTACATTTTTGATATTAGCTCGTAAATACATTTCTTTTCGTCTGGTTACTACATTCAAATGTCATTTATAATTTCAGAAATTGACTTTTAGTTTAATTGCATATAAACAAAAATTTTACACGAGACAAACCATCCTGTGTGTATGAAATTTATGTTAATACTAAACGTTCAGTGAAGTAGATGGTTTGTATATTATTATCCATATCCTACTTCCTACATAAATTATCCCACTAATATTATAAATGTGAAAGTTTAGATAGATGGATAGATGGATGGATGGATGGATGGATGAATGGATGGATGGATGGATGGATAGATGGATGGATGGATGGATGGATGGATGGATGGATGGATGGATGGATAGATGGATGGATGGATGGATGGATGGATGGATGAATGGATGGATGGATGGATGGATGGATGGATGGATGGATGGATGGATGGATGGATGGATGGATGGATGGATGGATGGATGGATGGATGGATGGATGGATAGATGGATGGATGGATGGATGGATGAATGGATGGATGGATGGATGGATGGATGGATGGATGGATGGATGGATGGATGGATGGATGGATGGATGGATGGATGGATGGATGGATGGATGGGTGGATGGATGTTCGTTGAAATGTTTGTTGCTCTTTCACGCACAAACGGCTGGGCCAATTTTGATAAAAGTTGGTATGGAGATAGATAGGTTGGCTTTGGTTTAACACATAATATACTTCTCATAATCATCATCATCCATCACCACGCGGGTGAAAAAGCGTAATGCTTGATAAATCTTAATGCTTGGGCACAGCATAGACAAAATAATAAGATGTCCGCCTACGTCAAGATCGTAATGATGACAGTTCTGTCAAAGTTTGTGTCAGTATCTGATAGCTTAGTCAAAAGCACGCTGTCATTTTGACAGCTCGATACACTAGACGTGCTCGGCGACTGTCAAGGTTGATGAAATAAAAGTAAAAGTTAAAAGTACTACAGTTTTATAGAAGACATCAATATCGACAAAGAAGTCCACAGTACCATAATGTCCAACTATTACAGTTATTTTTATAGTATTACTTTTCAAAGCACTAACGCCTGCTTTAGCGATCTCAAACATTGAAATTTATAGAGAGAAAAATTCACATCCTCGGACGGGATTCGAACCCGCGTCTTTTGACTCTCCGTGTCAGACGCCATTGACCAACTAGGGCACCGAGAATCTGGTCCGAGTATCGAATTTCATATATTACAGTTATGTCACAATAAATACTTTTTCATTTTGAAATAAGCAATAGTAACGCCGGTACAAACCAGGCCACATTATTCGTAACTTGGTATTAATCCTAATCTACTCTAATAAAAAAGAGGAAAGATATATGATTGCTTCTTTCTTTGCAATAGATACACGTAAAACTACTTAGCCGATTCAAACAATTCTTTCAAGAGTATAAGGGTAAATTATAATAGTAGCATACGCTATATTTGATTCATCCTCATCATCATCCACCACGTGGGTGAAACCGCGAAACGCATCTAGTTCTTTATAATAAACGGCTAATACTTGTATGATATTTACCAGATTTTTTCTTTGATCCGTGCGAGCATGGATCTCTCGATAAACTTTCGAATCGATAAAATTACTTTTATATCAGCTATCTTACCTTGTCTCTTGTATGAATCTAGCTGCGATAGCTATATTGCGGACTGTCTTTTGCCTATAATTTAACCTATCGACAGCGGCAGTTTCAAGCTGGAGACTATTACTGCCAGAGTGGTCGTGTATGTTGATCACTGTCTAACTGCTCGAGGAGTTCATGTATATGGGCTCTAACTAGGTTCTATTGACACCGACGACCTAGATTGTCATAACATTTGTACTGCGTATCACAGATGATAGATGTACACATTGCAATGTTATTAATATAAACTAAACTGTGAAAATGAACTACGCAATATACTAACAGGACATAACTGGAGCTGAGATGGTCTAAGGGTGAGTTTCGCTATCTAACCTAAAGTTAACGGTAAAGTTAACGTAAGACGACGCTCGCCAAAGCTGAGTCGTAGCTATTGATTTGAAGCTAACTTGCTCTTTGACGTTAGATGGTGCAACTCACCCACACTCAAATTAAAGTCCTATTGAATCAATTCATTGAATGATCTATATCTACTTCCGTGTTTTCAGGCAACTAAAAACTGATATAATATCATTATGGCAACTTAAAACTTCCTATACCGTGATCATTAAAACAAAGGATTTATGTATGAAACGCACGTAAATTTTCGTCAATGGTACGCCAAGGGTTAAACAACACCTAAAATGTTTTACCGACACAGCAACATTAAAGCTACTTGACAATCGATGACGTGTTTGCGGAACATGATGAGTCGTCGCAACCCATCTTCGTGGTGCCACTATGTAGAGGCGTCCGTGCGGTTTCAGCCTCGGGCGTGCGCATAGGCACACCGCGACTGAGTCCTAGGTCGGTGACCTGCTTTTGGCTCGTGTCTCTATTTGACCCATTCTTCTTGGAGGGCCTGCCCGGATTGACAGATGTTGGATACGGCGAGTCGGGTCCGGTTTCGCATCTGTCGGTGGGCTCAGCCACCGATAACCAACAAATAAATACAATTGAAGTGTCTGTTTGTAATTCTAAATTAACAGCTTTACACTAAATGCGTATGAAAGTATAAACGGTGCTTACATAAAAAATATAATAAAAAATTTAAATATTTTGTTTGTCTGTCTGTCTGTTTGTTCTGGCTAATCTCTGAAACGGCTGGACCGATTTAAATGGGACTGTCACTGGCAGATAGCTGATGGTATAAGGAGTAAATAAGGCTACTTTTATTGAAGAAAAAAGATATATAAAAGTATGTCTGTCTGTCCATATCACGCCAAAACGGCTGAACAGAGCGTAATCAAATTTGGTAAAGTTATAGATTATACCAGGGATGCTTTCCCGGTATATACATGCTTTTAATCATCATCACAATCAACACGCCGGTGAAACCGCGGGTCACAGCTAGTGTGTTAATAAATATCCTATACATTTTTGTTTTCTTTAATGATATCGGTTCCATTTTTAGGGAAAAAAAATTTCACCATTTTTAGTGACCCTTGCTACTTACAGGATTGATTGTCATTCGCCGTCTATGATGATATCATCAAGATAGGCTTAATACTTTTCAATTTTTGGAATGTAACTCAAAAATGCTTGACCGAATTTAATGAAATTTAAATGGGATCACCTCGAAAGTATACTCTACCAAACAAAAAAAATTAAGAATCGGTCCACAAATGGGGGAGAAATCGATTAACATACAAACAAATACATACACACGACCATATAACCGCCTTTTTCGTAGTCTGTTAAAAAGTAGTTTTGAACAAAGCTGGCAGTGAATTATTAGTCTTGAGTGATATTTCACTTGGAAGTACCTAGACTCTAAACAAAAAAATAATACTTTTTAGAATCGGTCCACAAATGGGAGAAAAATCAGCTAACATACACAAAAAGATATACATACAATCGAACATATAACCTCCTTCTTTTTTTAAGTCGGTTAAAAATACATACCGAATAGAATGCACTACCAAAATAGCAAAGTTGAATTTGAAAAATATCACAAGTGTTCTTCAAATAAACATTCACTCATCGCAGGTGATTTCAATAGGTATCTATTATTATATTGTTTGTTTTTTCTTTCTCCAACACATCTTTTAAATAAAGATAAAGACTTAGATCATTTATTGGCCATCAAATAATCGATACAGGCATGTTCACATTATTTTTATTTATTTTATTTATTTATTTTATATAGAAACACCAACAGTATACATATATATATTAAATAAAAACTATGAGTTAACACTTACAATTATATAACTGTTCTGATATGTACACCTTTAACAGGCGTTTACAGCTTTCACAATTTTTTACAGTGATAGGAGATAAAAAGTTACATTAAAGTTAACTAAAATTTATACATAAAATATTTACAACTAAGACAAAAATGTCGGAAACAGAAAATTCTATTTCATTGCAATTAGTTAGTGTTGTGTAATAATTTTGTTATTTTATTTTTAAATAATACCTACATACAAATTAACAGATTCACTCTTTTAACATTGATTTGCTGAAATATCAACATAAAACTGAATATTGGGCTGAGTTATATGGAACGACAATGTTACTGCACTTACCTTCCTCATAGCAGAATGACGATTCCAAGAATTGCATTGACATGTACTCGTTTACTTTATAAAATGGTATACGTTCGATAAATGTTTTTTACATCTCTCATATTCGGTAAATAGGTCCTTATTACCCCCAAATATGGCTTGCAGGTGACCAATAAGCGCTCTTGGGTAATAATATAGCTAGAAAAGCCCTAGAGCGGTAAGTTATTTAATAAAAACACTTCACTCTTTCAAAAAGTTCGCGTACATCTAACCATCATACTGGCAATAGATATCATGCATTCAGTCCCATGACAAAAGAGGTCGCTTCGCTATTCAGCCTTGTCTTCGTATGAGTATAATAGTCATCAATTTTATATTTGTAATGCCGGTTTTTTTCTACTTACCTCACAATCGAGATGTAAAGCAGAGTAGTTAGCTCGGATGTAGGCATCAATTGCAGCCCGAGATATTTAGGCGCCAATACTCGGTATAGTTCGAGGGTGTCGAGTGCCTTACAGCCCTTGGCTACTAATCTACTATTGTCACAGCGACATCGTGAGAAAACGAATGGAAAACTCGAAAATGCTTGAAATCACATTCACTTTGCATATATTATAACGTGTAAATAGAAGCATTCGTTTACTGTTCATCATTCACTAAAGGCGAATCACTTTGGATGAACCGTTTTATTTCGCCTCTAGTTGGAAGTATTACTAAAATATTGAAGGGTAAAAGCTTCTCATACTTTAATTCATTATTTCTATTAATATTCTACCTTTATAATCTAACAGCTAATGAGACTTGATGAAATAAGAATACCAAAAACATTATTTTTTTCTAAATCTTTACAGAAAACTTATTTCTAAAGCCTACACAATAATGTCCAGGGAACATAATACATTGTGCGACGCATGTTTTTCAAGATATTTTTTCTAGACACATTACCGAAATGAGACCAAGTTTCCTACGCTTCCAGCGGCTCTAAAAAAGTAAATCTCTCACTCCGTGTAGGGTGACCATCATTTTTTTGTTTTTTAACAATGTACTCACCTATATATAATATTCATCATAATCATCATAATAATAAATAATAAACCCGCAGGGGCGGCCTTGTGGCAAGCCGTCGCAAGCAACTTTAAAAAACATTCTATTAATTAAGTGTTAGAAATTAATGTTTATTGTGCTACCATGGTACATAATACTCGTAGTAGTAAAATAAGTTGATATACTAGTAGTAAGATAATCAGCCCATTTTGTTCCCACTGCTGAGACTCGAGCCTTCCTCTCAGAGAGAGGAGTTGGGCCATAATCCACCACGCGGGGCCAGTGCGCCTTGGTGGATAGGTTAGTGGCTAACCCATGCCGAAGTATTCAGGCCGCCTGAAGGCATTCGACATAGCCTAACGAATGTTATCATAAGAAAAAAACTGGGACCGACGGCTTAACGTGCCCTCCGAAGCACGGAAGCGCTCAGTTGAATAATGGGCGACCACTAGAGGTCACCCATCCAACTCCTGACCGCAGCAAGTGTTGCTTAACTTGTTGATCGGTTAAGATCGCCTAATCAAGCTCCGCTGCGAGCGCTTCTCTATATCTCTATATTATACATTTAATATTATAATACTAAAGATAACAATATGTTATTAGAAGAAATTACTTTCAAACTTAGTGACACTTCCGCTGGAAAAGACTAACAAAATGTATTAGATTGTATATATTTGTACGTTATAATATGACTGACTATTAGTACCTCGCAATTTCACCCGCGTGGTGATTTATAATGATGATGATGAAAAGCATCCTATGTGTAAATCCAGTGCCTCACCTACCTTCATACCAATTTTTGCTGGAATCGTTTAGCCATTTATGTGTGAGGAAGTAACAAATATACAATAAAACTAACGAACTTTCACCTTTAGAATATTAGTGTGATAGTGTACCTAATTATTTTATGCGCGCAACTTCGCGTGTAATAATGTTATCTATATCCCCAGGGAACTACCCGTTAAATCGGAATCAACCGTAGCCTTTGAGTTAATCCCAGATAATACATATCATCTTCAAATAACATAAAAATCCGTTCAGCTCTTTTGACTCAGTTGTGTATACTAAACTAACTAACTAACTTAAAAAAGAGTATAAAAAAGGGGGAAAATAAAAAGAGGTCCAGAGGAGAGGGAAAAGAGGGGAAAAAAAGATTATTTAACATTTAATTTTAAGATTTATATATAACAACTGTACCTAGATCATAGAACTATTGAATAAGGAGTCATCCATATCGGATAAAAAAAACCCTTAGTAGCCACATTTATACTTATTTTTTTTTTTGTATACTTGTCTAGAACTTTAATAAATTTAATATTTAATAATAAATTATGTTGTAAAAAGTCTTTGAAACCTGTATTAGCAAGGGCACTGACCGTATGTCTGTGGGCCTAGCAGCTACTAAGAAAAAAAAACATCCAAACTTTCAAATGCATATACATATTAGTAATAGAATAAATGATTAAACTCTGATTTGATTCATAAAAAAGTGTTAATAATAATATTTATTTTATTGTTTCAATTGTTTATTTATTTATACAACGGGATATATCTCACCATATTTAAAGATCAATCAGTATCTTCGTAGCGTCTCACTGTTTAGTGATCCACAGCGTGATGCTGATGTGATAATCTCTTCACGTAGGGATACAAATCATAAGAGGCGAGGAAACCCACTGCTTGTAGTACTCCTATTGTGCAAAAGTCTACCTTAGTTGGTACCACCGAAGTGCCAGATATTCTACCGCCAAGTAATGTAGGATTGAAGGGCATAAAGAAAATTACTGAGCGAATATGTAATGCAAAAGCCAATGTCTTAGAGTGACGAACGTAGTGCAGCATTACACAAAAGTACAGTTCTAAGCTAGCATAGTGTTTATCATCAGGTACACGAATGTATAATCTCTTCAAGCCCTATAAAGGATCAACCAGCAGCAAAACAAATATATATATATATATTATTATAATATTATATTATATTCCTAGAATTTTCCTTCCAAAGCAATGTCACCCTACCTTGTCCCACTTCGTCTCGTTTGATTGAATTATATCTTGCAAAGGGCCGTCCCTTTGACTTTTTTATTTCTTTGATTAAATCCGTTATACGGCCCCGTTATACGGCGTTATAGTGCGACGGGCATTTCGTTATAGAGTGCTTTGGACAGTAGCTTGCGCTCTGGACGGATGAAAGGAAACGGTTATTATGACAGAAAAAGGTCAATTTTATGATTTGGCAATTTAGGATCACTTTAAATCGGAAATGTATTTTTTTATATCTGAAGCTATCTACTCCTAGATTACACGATATCACGAATCACATGGATACACACAATTGTGCAAGGTAAACATTTGGTGGAATGATGGAAGGTGGAATTACTTGACACCCATTTTTCGAAATACATCAAAGTGTTGAGACTTTCAGGTTCAGGCTGTAGGTAGCGTGTAAAATATAGTTAACCCTCCCTGTGAGCAGTCTAAAGGTGTCTCAAAGATAGATTTAGCCTAAATTGTATTGTACAAGTAAATTGACCCCAGTGTGATGCATAAGAAGCAAGATGAGGCATGTTTAGTTATGTATTGGTATAAACCTGCAGCAATTCTTACAATACTTTGGGCACGTGGCCAGAAGAGACGCTAACAACTTAGGAAAGCACATTGTTGTGGATCACGGTGGCAGGAAAACGGAGTCGTAGAAGATCTCCCACCAGGTACCAGTACCGACGTTGTCAAAGAGGCAACTAAGACAAATTGTACCAACTGTTATGACACAATTCATGGTGGTCACGAATCAAGAAGAATTGGTTTCTGTATTTTGATTTTAAATTTGGTGAAACAAGCGTGTTACAAAAGCAGGTAATCAATATAAGAGTAAGTTTTTTCATACTTGTGGCACTACTGTTGAATTACTTACAATCCTACTAATATTATAAACGCGAAAGTTTGTGAGTATGGATGTATGGATGCATGGATGTGTGGATCTTTGTTACTCTTTCACGCCGCCTTGGCATACAGGAATGCCAAGGCCAAATCAAATAAGGATCCAATTAAAAATGTTATCTATTCAAATATACAATAGATTTCAGCGAATGTTTTGTTTTTTTGATGCTGTTAAGGACCTGGAATTTTTTTTTACATAACAAAATATCATTTGAAAGATACCAGCCGTGCGATTCCTGTAAAGGCAAACATCGATCCATATTTGACAACATCCGTGAAACAAATGACGAGATGATAAGGAACGTTGGAATATCAACCTTGTGTACAAGGGCGATATCCTACGAAGAATCTATTATTTCTCATTAAGTATTTGACATCGGAGATCTCGTCGACGAGCGCATTGACGAATCATTGGAGAATTGCACGGCAGATCAGTAATATCAAAGAAAAAGCGACAGTCACTTGTTTTTTTGCAGGGTTTTTGCAACTCTGGTTTGCAAATTTGATCATAGTCGGCAGCTCACTAGGTTAACGGCGTATAACACATATGCTACTTTTCATCATCATCATCATCCATCACCACGCGGGTGAAAAAGCGTAATATGCTTGGGCACAGCATAGACAAAATAATAAGATCCCCGTTTTTCAAGATGTTGACGTAATGTTGTTGAGTTCTGTCAAAGTTGGTGTCAGTTTCTGATAGCTTAGTCACAAGTACGCTATCATTTTGACAGCTCGATACACTAGACGTGCTCGACGACAGTCAAGGTTGACGACATGTAACACCAGTACCGTTGAGGATGATGAAATGTAATTACAGTTTTTTTCCATGGTGATTAACTTTATATGTGTTTGTACGTAGGTACTGTATTATTAGAGTTACAAAGATCCACACATCCATACATCCATACATTTATACTCACAAACTTTCGCGTTTATAATATTAGTACGGGTAGGATTAAAACCTCAAGAACCCCTCGAGCCATTGGAGAAATCAGTATAAAATTTGGTGTAGTAGTTTTTGAGTTTATCGCGAATAGACTGACAGACGCGGCGGAAGACTTTGTTTTATAATATGTAGTGATATGGGCTGTATGATATGTCAAACACTTTAAAACTTTCATATCAACTGATTTATTTTTAATTTCACAAATGTGTCTCTAAAAGTCTTAATCATCGAAAAAAAACATTTTCATCCGTATCTGACTTTCTAAAAGTTATGGCCCCAAACTGAAAGTTGACAACTGAGTGACGTGTAGAAGGTCATTATGCCTGACAGTAGATAAATTTAGACCGAAGGTAATAATTAAACTTTCAATACTAAAGTTGCCGTATCTAACCCGCAATAAACAGAATGATGTCATAAAACTATTAAAGCCTGTACTTGACTATAAAACTGGAACATAAAGCCCCGCCTAGGCTATCTAATATGCCTTCAGATCTCGAGCACAGGGCATTAAATAAATTGTGTATATTAGCCTCAACGGGTGATCCTTTATTACTTTGGTCTCGTATAAAACTGGGAGAATACAGAGAGTTAATTTTGATTAAAATTATGTCCGTTTTTTTTGTAAAAAATACGAAAAGAGGCCTAAAATTTTGATTTAAATTAAAAAGCAGTTTAGTTACCTAAATACGAAAGAAAAAATAGCAAAAACAAATGTATAGCATTTGATAGAAAATATGAAAATACGAGTATTATGTTGCAAAGGGGAGAAATACATGTCAAAAACTTTAAAAAAATTAATATTTGTACAACTGCTACTGTAACAAGTGCAATTTGAAAAATGTTATATCGACTTCCAGTCTATTCTGTTATTGGAGTGTAACTCAAAAACTACAGAACCGAATTTGATGAAATTTTATTGGGACTATACGAAAAGCACCAGCTTTCAAACAAAAAAATAACTTTGAAAATCGGTTCATCCAATCGAAAGTTATGAGGGAACATACATAAAAAAATACAGTCAAATTGAGTACCTCCTCTTTTTGGGAAGTCGGTAGAAAACGAGTACGTTTTAAAAAAAATATACCAACTTCCATTCTATTCAGTTATTGGAGTGTAACTCAAAAACTACTAAACCGAGTTTGATGAAATTAAATTGGGACCACACGAGAAGCACCAGCTTTTAAATCCGTCATTAGATGTAAGACTTAGCATTTAAGGTATACTATAATAACATTAAGATCTGTGGATTTTGTTAATAAATAAAATAAAATAAATAAAAACAAAAAAAATATTTTGTTAATCGGTTCACCCAGTCGAAAATTATGAGGTATGAAACATAAAAAAATACAGTATAATTGAATACCTCCTTTTTTTGGAAGTCGGTAGAAAATAATTGTGTTCTTTGTGCAATATAAAAGTATATTTTTTGTAATCGATGATTTTTGTGGTAATTGATCCTGCAAGCGGAAGTTTTTGTTATTGTGTTAATATTAATAATTTTGAAAACCAATTGTGATGTTATTTTTGTATCTACTTGTTTCAACCGCGGCACATGACAAGGTCCTGAGGCACGGTGGAGTGACGATCTGCGCAAGACGGCTGGCAAAAACTGGATGCGAGTAGCCCAAGATAGACCTAAGTGGCGTGCGATTGGAGAGGCTTATGTCCAGCAGTGGACTGCTACAGGCTGATGATGATGATGACATGACAAGGTAAAGTACTCAGATAATACTCAAAAAGTGTAAATAGTAGGTGAATTTTGTTAAAATATATTTACCTTTTGATGAATTTACACCCATGAAACTTTTACAACTATTTTGGGCAAGCTAATTAAAGCTGAGTGATCAATCACGTTTATCTGACTAACTACTATGAGCTGACATTGATAGAATCTGTCATTCGTAGAAACCGCCATTTCTAGAATCTGTCCTTTGTAAAATCTGTTATTTCTAAAATCTGACATTTGCAGATTTTGGCGTTTACAGAATCCGACATTTATAGATTTTGGTTGTAGAAGTCAGTACCATGATAGTTCAAAAGTACCTATTATCCCAATATTGTGCCCATAATTATTTTTTCATCCTTTTTAGTTACCCTTGCTAATTACGGAATCGATTGTCATTCACCATCAATGATGGTAACATCAAGATAGACGAAACGCTTGTCAGTTATTGGAGTATAACTCAAAAACTGTTAGACCGAATTTAATGCAAATTAAATGGAACTACCTCGGAAGTATACTCTATCAAACAAAACAAGAGTTTTGAGAATCGGTCAACAAATAGGGCAGGAATCGGTGAACATACAAAAAAAAGTACAATCGAAAATATAACCTCATCCTTTTTGAAGTCGGTTAAAAATCAACAGGAACTCTTCAGGAAGGCTATGAGGCGACATATTCGACGGTATGTTTGACTATAATATATTTATAGTGGAAGTCTTAACAGAATATTTTCTTAAGTACAAGTCAAATTATTATAAATTATTATATTTAAATTTTACAAAGTCATAATGAATTATAATATAATACAAATATTCATGTCAAATTACAATTACACATATTAAAAATATAAAATAAATTACAAAGGCTAAATTAACCTTCTAGTCAAAACTAAATAACCCGCCCCTGTCCGCTCCCGGTGGAAAGGTGCCCATTACACTCGCTGCGTTCCCGCGCTGAATAGCTATGACCAGCCTTTGCACCAGGAACGAACCGGAGCGGGAGTCACCGGTGATGTCGCAGAGTCTACGACCTCAAACTCTCCCACAAAGCTCTTAGCCTCTTCCCCCCAACTGCCCATGGTCCCCACAGCCACGGGCACAAAAACAACTCAAATTACTTTTTTAATGTTTGGGGAGTGCACTTACGTATGTATGAACCACGCCGACCCGGGGGGTAGATGGGGTACACGGGGTAGGGTATATTGAGAGATAGTATTGCCTGTGTAAGCGGCATAGCGCAATGCTTCCTCACTACACTGCAATAACATTATGTGTTTTTCAGAACAAAAAATAGGAACAGTGTATCATGAGGGCCAATGAAAATGGCAATAACTCTTGTTTGAAATAAATATAAAGACAATAAACCGGACAATCTCCGATATTAGTAGAATTAACACAATAGCTTTTTTATTGGCTATAACTTTTTTGTAGCAATGGATATATTACTGGTACTATTTTGACATGGTATTCTGTCGCAAAATGTTTTATGTGTTATTCAAGTTTATTAAGTGGCCAATCCTTTCTCTTCTCTATCTACACTAATTTTATATATGAATAAACTCAAAAACTAATTTGCCGATTTCAAAAATTCTTTCACTATTGGAAAACTACATTCACCCTGAGTTACATAAGCTATATATTTTGATTCATCATCATCATCATCATCCATCACCACGCGGGTAAAACAGCGAAGAGCAGCTCGTATAATATATAAACTTGTATGTATAAAAATGGGAGAACCGGCAATTGCCTGACCAGCAGACGATCACTATTGTGGTATCATAGCATATGAATCATATAATTGTCCATTAATAAAGAACTAATATTGATATTTAATAATTTATTCTAATAAACATAAACCCAAACAATAGTTTAACTAAAAATAAAATGAGTTTGTCATATAAATCTCTCTCGATGTCGATGGGCATTAATCCCAAAATGCTTGCAGCTTTGCCACATGATACGGCAGCTTAATCTTAGAGCAATGCAGGCGTTTTGGTCATGTTGCTTCATCCAGAGACTCAGACAAATCTTTGAAAATTCGAAAGGCCAAGCGTTGCGATCCCAAAAGGTTTAAACAAGTACCGCAAAAAGCCACAAGGGTACTGTATTAACGCCCGTTGAAGTTTTCCGCTACAATATGTCGTGTAAGTAAATTGTGGAATGCTATGCTGGCGTACGTTTTTCTTTGCAGCTCTGACCATGGGTCTTTCAAAGCGGGGCGTGAAAAAGTCAGGTCATCATAGGGGTGGCTTTTAGTGCAACTTGCGGCTGCTTTAATGGTCATTGCTTCTTGATTCCATCTTCGCTTTGCATCAGGCGAGAGGGAGTCACTTTGGTGAACTATTAAAAAAAATATTATATTATAAGTCATTGATTCAGTTTTATCATTGCAGTATTTAATTTTGGTTATATTGTATTTCTTTCAGTAGCCAATGTGCGTAACTCTTTTATAGCCGTCACTATCAAACGGGTCGAATGATTGATTTACTTTGTTTTATAGGCACTTGAGACATTTGCCAAAACAAATGTTATATCGCTACTTTAAATATGACAAACTAGTGTTTTACTACTGTATCGCTTTATAATCACTGATGATGCGGTCGAAGGGATATATATAATGGAGAATATCTCTGAAGGACAGTGACAGGTTTTCAACGGGCTAACCATTCGTGCGATTCTCTAATGATTCGTCGATGTGCTCGTCGACGAGCTCACCAATGTAAAATACTTTATGAGATATCGCCCTTGTACATAAAGTTGTTTTTCCAACGTTTCTTGTCATCTCGTCATTTGTTTTACGGATGTTTTCAAAAATGCAACGATGTTTGCTCTTAGAGAATCGCACGGCAGGGAGCCTAGACAAAAGATGTTTCTGTTATCGTTAACGCCAAACGACAACTTCAAAATGTATGGCGTTGACATTACCTGCGGAAAAGTCACGTGACGTCGCGCTAAGCTCGTAAACACATTTTTGTCTGTAGCGTGTGCGGAAACACGCCTGTTTGAATTTTGTCTAGACCTACAGTGATGACAATCGAGTTCGTACGCCTGATGGTAAGTGCTACGTCTGCCTACGATAGTCTGCAGTGCCAACCAGAGACCGTAGCACAAACAATTTGCAAGTGTTAGAGATCAGTCAGAATAATTAATGGACTGAAAAGGAGGGTATCGGCAAAGAAGTACTTTATTCAAAATAAAATCATGACAGTTATATCCCTCTATATATGTATATAAATGTTTATTACAGATACACCTTGAAAAAGATAAATATCTTAGGAAAATGGACACTCACAGTTATAACTTAAGAAATAAGGAAAAACTTCATGAACCTAAGGTGAAGCTTGTAAAAGTAAAAAAGCAAGGTTCCTACAACAAAATAAAAATGTACAATAAAGTGCCTATATCAATATCAGATTTACCTATGCTGGATTTTAAAACAAAATTAGTGTCGCTAATCCTATTTTATAAACATTGACTAATAAAATACATTTTAATTATATAGGTACAATAGTTTAATAATGTTACTCTGATAGATTATAATCGCCCAACTAAGTACTTGACATGTTTAATCAATTATTATTGGATGATACTGATGTACTTACATATCTTAATTTAATGTATAATTTAATAATTTTCTATTTCATAATGATTCTTTTATCAATTTAAATTACCTACTTGACATACTTATTTAAAGAATTATTATGCTGATACACCTACTTACTTATTTTAATTCAATGTTTTATTCTGTATTATTCTATAAATTTTGTAACTATATTAATTAATGACATTATTAATAATAAGAATCCATTGTAAAATGACATACCTAATATAACGTTCATTGTTATAAGGCAAATAAATAATCTGAATCTGAATCTGAATCTGCAAATAAGTATTCGTATCGTAAGCGTCAACGCAACACGCTTCAGTGTACAAACTGTTATCTGTATTACAGTGGCCCTAGATAAGTTACGGTTTGTACTGCTTCACGTGAACGGTACGTTATATTACACTTACGCAGTTTTTCGTGCTAGACCCACAGAGCTTAAAAAACTGTAGTTTTAAGCGGCACTGCACTTATCTTGAGACAAGCTTTCCAGACTCACTCAGTAATTCACTCGTGTGTGCCTTTCATAATGTACAAAACTAAAATAAGACTAACTAAATTACAAAATTTACAGTATAAACTAATTAGCTAAGACATCTGTGTCGCTGATCCTTTGTGCAATCCCCGGACAGGTCAAATATTTGTGTCCATGAGCATGTCTGTTTGGCCTGGGTCTAGGTGTGTATATGTATATATGTTTATTTACCATAGTGCAGGAAATTGATTAGGACCTTCTGCGGTTGTTGTCCTATATTATTTTTATCTACATTAATATTACATAGAGTAAAAATTTGTCGTTTGTAAACACAGACCATGTGTTTGTAAAGGATCATCATCATCATCTCAGCCGTAGAACGTCCACTGCTGAACATATGCCTCCCCCATAATTTCCCAAAAGGACGTATTAGAACCGGCCTGCATCCAACGTCGTCCTGCGACCTTTATCAGGATTTTAGAATGGATAAACTAAAAATGTCTTATCTATATAATCATTCACCTATGGAAAGCTACTTTCATCAAGACTAAGATGAGCTATATTTCATTATTGTTGAAAGTTTTATCTCGCAGGATAGACGGCCTGGCAAACATATTTTTAAGGCGAAGCAGAGTTAACGGGGAAAGCTAGTGATTTAAATCAAAATAACATTTAACCCTTCATACACCGTGATAATTAAAACAACAGATTTATGAATGAAACGAACGTAAATGTACGTCAATAACTAAATATAATACGACAAACAGTAGTTTAATCCTTGGAGTACCAAACTGTTTGCGAGTAGAGCGATCAAAATTTTGCCAACGATACATCGTTGAATAGCCACGCTGATAAAAAATTCATATATTTTTAAGGCCATAAAGCTTTTTTATCCAAAATGAAATCTACTTACAAGCATCACAAAAAAGTCTTTTCATATTCGCAGTTAAACAAAACCTATTTCTTGGATACTTTCAATGTTTTATTGATGAAAACAAGCTGCCTACAGAAAGGTATAAATGTAACAAATATAAGGGCACGCTTGCCTCTAGAGGCTAGGGCACGTTTACGAGGGTCCTATAAATCTGCTTAATGCTGGCGTCGATACCTATAGCGCCTTGGGGTAAGCGCGTGTTGTAACATTGAAAAAAATATTAGTAGTAACATAACTACAATTTATGTACAACGAAAATCTGTTTTCAATGTGTGCTGGGTTGTTTAATTGATAACTTCTTATGGGAGGGTGAACCAATTCGCTACGTAACGCGTTACGGCGCCAGTATGTCTGGCTTCCCTTTCTCTCACGCATCGTCTCTCACTCTAACCCACTACGCTTGTCTAGTTTAAGTTATCACCTTGTGTAACGATAGCACGAGTATTCTTGTAAATTTTATTTTTAGAAACCGAGTCATAACAAGCAAGAGCGCTTTCCCAAATTTAAATTTATAAATGTTTTGTTCCATAAAAGGCTAGTTCTTCCTCACGCAAATCTATATCCTACTAATATTATAAACACGAAAGTTTGTGAGTAAGGATGTATGGATGTATGGATATTAGAGATATAGCATATATTTCATGTCATCAAGAGTTTATCTATCTTGTAGAAAAGCTGTGGAGAGGGCTATGCTCGGGGTTTCTCTACGTGATCGAACTACGTAATAGATACGAGGAGATCCGTAGAAGATAGAAAGTCCTCCAGCATACATAACCCAGAAGATAATCAAGTATAGTGGCAGTGGGCAGGGCAGATAGCACGCAGAACTGATGGTCGATGGAGCCGGAAGGTACTGGAACGGAGACTACAAACCAGCAAGCGCAGCGTAGGTCGTCCACCGACATTGTGGACAGGCGATCTGATAAAGGCGGTAGATCGACGTTGGATGCAGGCTGCTGCCAACTGGTTCCTTAGAAACTTATATGGGAGACCTATGGTCAGCAGTGGATGTCCTATGGCTTAGATTATGATGGACGTTCGACTTGTTTATATGTTTTGTCTTCTTTTTTCATCTGTCATCTTTGTTGTGCGTTTCAGTTAACCCAATTAAAATGATGACACAGAAATAAAGGAATACCTATCTGCCGACAAGATTCAAATAGTACAAGACAAAAAAAAACCGACTTTCTAAATAGGTATAGTTTAGGCCTTCTGGTTGCAGAAGGTCGTCCTAGTTGGTACTGCTGCAATATCAGATTACTGCGCCAGCATTGCTGTATAATTTTGTAATTTTTATATTGTATTATTTTAAAATTTTGTATGGTTTTGAAAAGCAAGTGAAGCAGCTGGGCGCATTGCAATCAAAAACCAATGTATCGACGCGACGATCCTGCTGAAGGAATATGTTGAAAACGTTTTTTTTTCTCTCAAGTCTGTCATCACTTGATCAGGTAAAGACAAAGCTTTAGAGCTAGTTGTGCCCCTAAGGGTTAGCACCACACCTACCTCTTATATAGCTGCAGTGTTGCCCAGAGCTCGAAGCTGAAGTTTTGCCATCAATGCGTAGCCTTTTTATATTATTACAACCAGATCACTTGCATTAAACAAGTGCAAATAGCGGTCAATAAAGGTGATAAAAGTATCTCTGTTGCTTATACAAATCATAATATATAACATACAATTCTAGATGTTTATTTAAAAATATAGAATAGAAACATTACCAATAAACCTACGTCATTATTCAAGACTATTCAAGACTAATATTAAAAATAGGAAAAAAAATTTTGTTATCTAGAACACTCTGAAACTACTGGACTGATTTGGAAAATTCGTTCACTATTAGAATCCTACATTATCTCTGATGATGAAAATTAGTTATATAATATTTAAAAAAAATTAGGGATCTGTATGAAAACATCGTTAATGTTACCTAAGGCATTAAAAGAAAACAAAAAAAATCCTCAAATCGCCTACGCTGCGGAAACTAATAGCCAATAGAGCAAAGTGATGTAGGTACTACAGTTTTATAAAGGATATATGGTAAAGCTGACTTTTTTACTTGATTACAAAAAAGTCTGCTTTATCTATATATTATATATTATATACCTATCTAACTATTACAGTTAGGTATGTCCCAACACAAAAAAAAACTACTTTTTAAAGAAAGAAAGAAAGAAAGAAAACATATTTATTCAAGACACATGCATCACATTACATATTCTACACATTAAAGGAACACAATACACTAAATAAACACATTACACATGTAGAAAACGACGCGGTGCTGTGTGTGTCATGAACATGGGTCCCGACTCAGCATACGACTAAGGACAGAATCCTTACTCACTGATTTTCAGCCGTTACCCATTGTCATGACCTCACGAACCTCAGGACAAAATACAGTTCGTCTTACGACTACGCCATATTTGGCGCCACCTTACTCTCAGTCGCAATGCCGTATTGCTACTACAAGATTGTATTTAGCGTCAGCTCATTTGACAAGAAGTATATCCAATAGTCTGACGTGACACCTCTAGAGAGTCTATGGTCGCAGAAAGACATTACGAAGCTAACGGAATAATAATAATATGTGGCCATTCGAAAAAGATATAATAAAATAATAATATAATGTAATCTAGTGCGTGTCGCTTCTCCGCTCCACCGATATGTATAAATCATAATATTCTATTTCATTTGTGCTTTTTCATTTTGAAATATGCAATAGTAACGCCGGTGCAAACTATAGGCCACATTATTTGTACCTTGATATTAATCCTCGTATACTCTAATAATTAAGAGGAAAGTTTTGATTGTTTGTTTGTAATGGATAAACGCAAAAACTACTTAACCGATTCCAAAAATTCTTTCACTAGTAGAAAGCTAGATTATGCTTTAGAAGCTATATTATGATTCATTATCATCACCACCATCCAACACCAGGCGGGTGAAACCGCGGAGCGCAGCTAGTTCAAGATAAAAAGTACCATTATTCGTTCAAATATCTTTTTGCCAATACTTACAGCATTATCTTGTCATATTGTTCCGTTTCGAGTGCTATTACTTTTAACAACCACTTCTGTTCTTGGAACAGCGTCGTTAATGTGAAATAGATATAAACAGAAAGCGGAAAACGGTTGCTAATACTCTATAACATTTGAAGATATAGGGATGGTAAGCTACTGATGAATAATTTTGTGATTTTTTCTTATGCGATTATATTACAGACCAAGCTTGAGACCCATCTAGTTTTTAAGTCCTTCTCGGTGGGCTCTACATATTTTGGAACGCGGCGGTAGAGTCTTGAGAGTACATTATAATGAACTAGCTGGTGCCCGCGACTATGTCTGCGCAGAATTAGTACTTCGAGTACCTAGCTTATTATTTCTCCAAGGATCTTTATAACAAAATGTCAAAAAATATGTATATGGTCAAACGCAATTGCTATAATAGTATTATTTGAGTACATTTAAATACTAAGTATATCAATCAGTAAACAACAATAATAAAATAAAATTAAAATCCATGTAAAAAAACTGTCATTACATTTCATCACCCTTGGCGGTATTTGTGTTACATTTGATCACCCTTGACGTTCGCCGAACACGTCTAGTGTATCGAGCTGTAAAATTGACTTGGCTTTTGACTAAGCCATCAGAAACTGACACACACTTTGACAGTACTGTCATCATTACGATCTTGACGTAGGCGGAGATCTTATTATTTTGTCTTGCTGTGCCCAAGCATATTACGCTTTTTCACCTACCTGGTGATGGATGATGATGATGATGAAAGGTATTCTATGTGTTAAACCAGTGCCTCATCTACCTCCATGCTAAATTTCATCAACATTGCCCTAGCTGTTTGTGCGTTAATGAGTAATAAAGGTCCATACATCCATACTCACAAACTTTCGCATTTAAAATATTAAATAATAATAATTATAATATAGTAGGAAGTAGGATAATTGACGTTCATAAGTGTGTCTTTGATCCCTAAATTGGATAAATAATTCTGACTTTGAAACGTGCATTTGTCACAAGTGACGAAGCACTGCGCCCATCATCATGAGACATTAAGTTGTTATGTCTTATCTGCTTGTAATTCCACATGCACTCATACCCTTAAAACCGAAGCACAGTAATGCGAATATTCCTGATTGGAGATATATATACGAAACGAAAAACAATGAGCGTAGGTAGATAGGAGCTTCATACAAAATGTTAACATTAAATGTGTATCCATCTAATAAATATAGTACCAACCACAATAGCTTCGAAGCCTTTTAAGTCTGCTTCTAACCATTCGAGCCTGACGGTGGAAGGAATATTATCAATATTATTGAACTCCGTCCCCTACAAAATACATGGTAATGGGGTTATTTTAATTAAGACGTGTTATAAAACTGCAGGTAACAGTCTGTAAGAGATTGCATTAGCGATAAGACCGCCAATTGTATTATGTATAAGTATATAGTAAGGTTTTCTACTCGTAAGGTAGGTTAAGACGCGCTCGTATCCTGATAATAGTAAAAAGAAGAATTTTTAAACACCTAGTGTAACGAAACAAATCCATAATATATTATGAAAAAAATACTAAGGTTAGAAAAGGAATAGGAAAAGAGTAATAACCGAATAGAATTCATAAATATAACTCTCTTTCTGCAGAAAAAAATCCTGAGTCCACAAAAATAAACTTTCACATCCAAACTCTCAGAATTTTCAGCGATAACACTATATATATTTTTTTTAGGTAATATATAGCCAACGTATAGTACTAAAGTAATAACCAGCAGGTTTTTCGATTCTGTTAGTATATATCGAAAAAACAAAGAAAACGTACAAAATTAACGCATTTTCGCATTACATCGTCCAATTTAACAAGCGATTTTCAGCCTTACGTAAAGCATCGTAAATTATTTTAAAATTGGGGTTGGACCGCGCCTTAATTAGTTAATTCGCCTACTGTATATTTATTTTTTCTTGTGGTAAGCAATAAAGAGTTATTGTATGGTATTGTAATACATATATCCATTGCCTTTTCCCATGTCATTGTAACTATAATCTTATATTTTATTGCACTTAATTACGATTATCATACATAATATTATTTTATTATCTTATTATAACTATTATATTAGGCTTACCTGCATTGCAATGTGCGGATAATAAAAAATGCTAAATAAATAACCAACTTCTATTTCGCTAATTTGCCAAATAATTTACCTAGTAAGGTCAGTCGGGGTAAGTGCGTTATACTTTTATCAAAGTTGCATTTAAATACAAATATTTAGGTTTTGAAAGTAGTTGGCTGTCAAATTATAGTATATAATGATAATTTGTTTCCTACGCAACGAATATATGTATTGCTTGTGGAATTTAGATCAACTTTTGTAAGATAAACACTTGTTTAAAGTAAGTGACTTCACTAGACGCACTTACCACAACCAATGAGGTAAGTGCGTCAATTGGATAAAATACCTCTAGAATGTCCATTTTAACATTTTGAACAAATTGTAGCAACAGACGAATTTTAGTTCTACAAGATTGTGCATTCTGATCTTTATTGCTATTAATATTGGGTCCAGTAGAACATAAAAAATAAATAAGGGGCAAGTGCGCTATACTTTTGGTTGTCAGGGGTAAAAACCTTTTTTCGATTAGTGTATGTACTCAATTTATTTTTTAGGGTAGGTGGGAGAACAAGAAAAAAAAGCAACAATACGTTTTTGAGATTTTGATGGTGGAGGCACTTCCCTCGTAGAGGCACTTACCCCGACTGACCTTAATAGTAAATAGTACACAAGTTATAAACACAAGCATAAGAATTTAAAAAACCTTTAATATTAGCAAACCTTTAATATTTGTAATGATTTTACTTATATAATTTTATAATAAACGAACACTAATTTAATAATATAATATTTAAACTGTTCTTCGTGTACCTAGCATTTTCTTCACTTCAGTGAGGTGATAAGTTGAACACACAGTTGTGTGTTTCGCTCGGCAGCATAGTTATTTTGCGTCTTGTATCTTGTTATATTTGTAAATACTATTCATGGATCACGCATTTTCTGCGATAATTATTGAAGCTTTTTTTGCTATAACTTTATGTATTTTCGTGTTAAACCTCATCTTGGAATTGACCAACGGATGTGTTAATTTGAAAATTAAAGAAAAAAGTTTGATTGGCAGAGGAGTCAAAAATGAAAGAAATTGAGGTGGTGGAATTCATGGAGAACATAGCTCCAAGCTCTATGTAGAGAGAAGAATTATCATAGAGTTTATTTTTTTTAAATCAGTTCATTTCATTCAACTACAATATCCAGGAAAAGTAAAGTAAGGTCGGCTTTAAACTGAATTAATACATCACCTACAAATGACTGAGATATAACCGATGGGCAAGAAAGCTTCTCGAGTGGCGACCAAGCACCAGAAGACGGAGTGTAGACCAGCTCCCGCTAGGTGGACCGAAGACCTCGTTAAAACCGCGTGGTATCGCTGGATGCAGGAAGGAAGTAGCCTTTCCAGGTGGCGTTCTATGGGGGAGGCATATGTTCAGCAGTCGACTGCTCCCGGCTGTTAATGATGATGATGATGAGACAAATGGAAAGTTCGTGAGTCAGTGCGTACAAATTCTAAGATTAGCGGTAATTAGAGTCCGATTAGAGACGAAGCAGCTTGTGCTTATGGAACCATGAATGAAGTAGAATCCTTATTGTATTGTATGAACCTTTATTCCTATATTAACTTAGATGATTCAATTACTTGGTCACATGGGCATTTGCACCTCCGCTGGAATTCACTGAGACTTTGCCGGGACATACTTCGTGTCTGAAGACTCGGTCGTTTTTGGGACATATTAGCTAAATTTGACGTTTTATGGCTGCAACGGCTTTGACATGCGGTAAGCACTTCGAGCGCTGCGTCGACATAGGCTCATCATCGTTCTTAATGATTTGCGGTAACATATGGGTTTTTTGTCTTCTTTACCTCCGAAAGCCAGATCTGCAATAATTTCACTTTGTTTCGTTATTTTCTCATTTAGCGATATTATTTGGCACTCTTGAGCAGCCACCTTTAACTACTAAAAACTGTTTTTAGTAGTTCTCGGACAAGACCTTCAATTGATTTTAGTGACGTTTTCAAAAATCTTAATAATAAACTGCGGAGCCTCACAAGAACACGCCTTTATATATATATATATATATATATATATATATATATATATATATATATATATATATATATATGTTTATTTCTAGAGTTATTCTTTATTTATTCTAGTTCTACTAGGGTAACGGTACTCGTAAGTATACTCGCGCCAAAAATCAACTTTAAGTCTTGCTTAACAAATACATTTTTAGCGAGTTTCTTACCATCGATAAATAATTATTCTACACCTTAGAACACCTTAATTAGGCATTCTAAGTAATCTGGTACCAGGCGCACATAAACTAGACAGAGCTCGCCAAAATCTTTTATTACGCCACCATATATCCTGAATAGTTCTGTACAATACCAACGTGAAGCATTTACTCCGATGTTCTACTGTATATCCGAGTAATAAAGTCTATTGCTCTTTATTTATTTCCCAGTCGTTACACTCCGAGTCCGAGAAACTCATTATAAGTTCTCGTCAAAGAGAGCAAAAGACCGAAATTTATTGTGAAAACTATTTTTTCCACGTGGAGCCACCCGCATGAAAAGCAGAAAAATTTGTACAAAACAAAATGTTTTTTAAAAGGCAAATAAGTGAAAATGACGGGCAACTCATACGCTTGAAAAATTGGGTAAAACGGGAATTAATATACTACTAGCGGTCTTCGGCATCGCCATGAAAACATCTCTTCTTGGTTTTTCTTTCATAAAAATCTTCTCCTGACAATAAATAACACAACAGAAAAAAATTTGCGAGATTGTTCCATCCATTCTCAAGTTATAGCTTGACCAGAAGAAATAGAGGTTCATTCTACGTCCTATCTTTTCTTAATTTTTTAATGTAAGAACCTTCTATGAAATATTAGGTAAAACATTTAATGCCAAGTATAATTAGAAAATTTAATACCGACTTCCATTCTATTCAGTTATTGGAGTGTATCTATGAAAGTACTAAACCGAATTTAATGAAATTGAAATGGGACCATAAGGGAAGCATCAGCTTTAAAAAAAATATTTGTGAGAATAGGTTCATCCAGTCCAAAGTAATGAGGTAACAAACATAAAAAAACAGTCGAACTGAGTACCTCCCCCTTTTTGGAACTCGGTAGAAAAGATGAATGAAATCGGTAAAGCATTTCTCAAGTTATAACGTGACCAGGAGAAATAGGGTTTCATTTATAAGTTTATATATAGTTTTGACATACTGCAATGCGCATATAAACCTGAGACATTAACGGGCAGTTGACCTCACTACGGATAGAAAATGAACATAACGCACAGACAAATAGTGCCAAATATCTATCTCTGTTAGGGTGAACCGACGGTAGGTAGGTAGGTGAACCAACGGTAGGTAGGTAGGTGAACCGACGGTAGGTAGGTAGGTGAACCGACGGTAGGTAGGTAGGTGAACCGACGGTAGGTAGGTGACCCGACGGTAGGTAGGTAGGTGACCCGACGGTAGGTAGGTAGGTGAACCGACGGTAGGTAGGTAGGTGAACCGACGGTAGGTAGGTAGGTGACCCGACGGTAGGTAGGTAGGTGAACCGACGGTAGGTAGGTAGGTGAACCGACGGTAGGTAGGTGAACCGACGGTAGGTAGGTAGGTGAACCGACGGTAGGTAGGTAGGTAGGTGAATCGACGGTAGGTAGGTAGGTGAACCGACGGTAGGTAGGTGAACCGACGGTAGGTAGGTAGGTGAACCGACGGTAGATAGGTAGGTGAACCGACGGTAGGTAGGTGACCCGACGGTAGGTAGGTAGGTGACCCGACGGTAGGTAGGTAGGTGAACCGACGGTAGGTAGGTAGGTGAACCGACGGTAGGTAGGTAGATGACCCGACGGTAGGTAGGTAGGTGAACCGACGGTAGGTAGGTAGGTGAACCGATGGTAGGTAGGTCGGTGAACCGACGGTAGGTAGGTAGGTGAACCGACGGTAGGTAGGTAGGTGAACCGACGGTAGGTAGGTAGGTGAACCGACGGTAGGTAGGTAGGTGACCCGACGGTAGGTAGGTAGGTGAACCGATGGTAGGTAGGTCGGTGAACCGACGGTAGGTAGGTAGGTGACCCGACGGTAGGTAGGTAGGTGACCCGACGGTAGGTAGGTGACCCGACGGTAGGTAGGTAGGTGGACCGACGGTAGGTAGGTAGGTGGACCGACGGTAGGTAGGTAGGTGAACCGACGGTAGGTAGGTAGGTGACCCGACGGTAGGTAGGTAGGTGACCCGACGGTAGGTAGGTAGGTGACCCGACGGTAGGTAGGTAGGTGACCCGACGGTAGGTAGGTAGGTGACCCGACGGTAGGTAGGTAGGTGACCCGACGGTAGGTAGGTAGGTGGTCCGACGGTAGGTAGGTAGGTGAACCGACGGTAGGTAGGTATTGAAACTGGCCACAAGTTGTTAAGTATTATGTGTCTGTAATTTTGCCGACACCCACATCCTTGCAACCAGAACGTAGTATTGCAAGCATTACTGCTTTGCGGCAGAAATGGGTATCGTAGCAGTACATCTTCGGACGAACTCAATCACAAAGCGTTCTACTGCTACATGCTAGAATATACCTACAAAATTTTACTTTATTATTTATTTATTTATTAGCGACTGCCAGCGATTTCGTTCGCGTAAAAGGCTCGGCCTTCGGCCTCGCCGTAACCTCCCGTAATTTGTTTATAATTTTTAATGTAACAAGTGCAATTTGAAAATTTGTATACCGACTTCCATTCTATTACTTTGGTAAAAATCAGTTATTGGAGTGTAACTCAAAAACTACTAAACCGAATTCGATGAAATTTAAATGGGACTACACGGGAAGCACCAGCATTCAAACAAAAAAAAAACAAGTCGAAAATTATGAGATAACAAACATAAAAAAAAAACAAAAAACATACAGTCGAATTGAGTACCTCCTCCTTTTTTGGGAAGTCGGTAGAAAACTTTATACAAAATGTTAGAAAACATGAAAAAAATGCTCAATGACATCGGTAGAACCGTTCTCAAGTTATAGCGGAACCAGGAGAACAGGGGTTTATAAATTGTATTATTAAAAACAAGAATCTACTTTCAAATACTTATTAATACCTAATTACAAGTAGGTTCAATACAGTACAATAATTCGTAAAATTTAATTATATTAAAATTTAAATGTGTTATAAAATTATCATTGTTTTATTTTTGTTTGTTCTATCATTCCTCATCCATCATTTTGAAAATATTATCATTTATCATTTAAAATTTATTATAAAATTATCATTGTTTTATTTTTGTTTGTTCTATCATTCCTCATCCATCATTTTGAAAATATTAGAACATCTTTATTCACAACATTTTTGATGAATACTAAATTAAAAAACAGGGATGTGATTTATATAGGTATGAGATGAATCGTCTTATCCAACGAAACATTGGATCTTGCTTTATTTAAAACAATATTTGTTACGTACAGACATATATTAACCACAATTGTATTGCAATATAGACAGAAGATGTTCCGCAGACGGTGTTTTATTACTTCATATTGTAGTAAAAGCTGTTTTTCACTTTGTTGACATTCTTTTGGTGGTTTCTTAGAGATATTACAAAGGCAAAATACTTAATGAGTACATGAAGACTTGATTAATTTGTCTGAAATTCACTAAATACAATTGTTTTAAACGTATTTAACCCTTGGTCTTGTGAATGTTTTAATGTAGTGTCAAGGTATTGTAAGCCTTAACGGGACTGGCATAGACGCTAAGCGACTAAAAGTCCCAAATAAATAATGAATAAAAAAAATCAAAAATAAAAAAACCTTATTAAACAACTAACTGCTCTCCACGGTATTGCATGGTGATGGATGAGGATGATGATGAAAAGTATCCTATGTGTTAATTCAGAGCCTCATCTACCTTCATACCAACTTTCATTAAAATTGGCTCAGCCGTTTAAGCGTGAAAGAGCAACAAACATCCGCATACATCCATCCATCCATCTAAACTTTCAAATTTATAATATTAGTGGGATTATTAACTGGCACTAAAAAAGGCAAAGCAAAGCACTCTTGTTAGGGATCGAATATGTCTCGGCTGGTTTCAAGCACATCAGATGCTCATATTCATGAATAGTGCGCAACAGCGTCTGCGAGCACCCGGTGTTCGAAACCTGTGTCGACTTATTCGATCCCTAACGTGAGTATTCTGCCAGTTACTTAATAGTTTAGAACCTGTGTGACCGAGCTTTGCACGATTTAGATACGAATACAAAATAGCAGCACAAGTTCCGTGAGAGTCTTGTCACGGTGTTTCAGGATTTTGCAATGCGACTGTTACGCCATCTAGTTTGAACGTACAAACTGTTGTTTTCATAGGCTCGATAAAATGACGTTTTCTAATAATGAAACTAGAAAGATTTATCGCCCCTGAAACCCCCTGCATACTAAATTTCATGAAAATTGCTGGAGCCGTTTCCGAAATGAAATGCTTTAAACAAGAATCGCTCTTTTAATTTATTAGTTTATGTGTCAAACTCACGAGAATTGTTGTATTTATCTCTTAAGGCGAAATGACTTCCAAATTTCATGATACGACTTCGCGAAAACTTAGTTTTTCGACGCTTAAACCTACTAACCGAAGTTAAAGAAAAAACGTAGTGTAAATTGAATATACGTCCTTATGAAGTATGGGAGCCAATACACGATTGAGCAAACTTGGCTCGATAGAAAAAAAATCGGCAACATTCCCTAAATTTTGCAATTTTTCTTACGTGCTTTGTGGGAAAAAGCATTTTATTCAATTATGGGCAAGATATATTTCAATGGATGTATGATATTAGAATTCTCAATGAAATTTACTAGTAAACTATGGACTCCTTTATCATTAAAATGTAATCATTTGATTGTACGAAATAAATATAAAAAGTATTAGCGCGTATTCAATTGAATTTTCGCACTAAATCGTCCATTCTGGTAAGCTATTCTCAACCTTATGTAAATCACCGTAAATTGTTTTAAAAGTAGGATTGGACCGCGCCTTAATTGTAGTCTTGGGTCTCGTAGGCACGTGTTCAATATTGTGTGTATGCTACAAGTGTCGCAAATCCTTTTGCTCTTAGGTCCCTTCCACCGGTAAGCTGAAGCTAGACGTGTCAGTATTAGCACATGCCTGGTTCCACTGGTGAGTTCAATGCTGACAGCATTGTTTTTGCATTGCAGTTAGTATTGGCACACTCACATTGTGCCAATACTGACTGCAATGTTCTATGATATTTATTTTTGTATTTGATGTTTTAATAAATTAAGACGGGTTTATAAAGTATTAGAAAAAAATCAAACGCAGCAATAACTGGACACTGTTGACACTAATAATTAAATGTACTTCAAATACTTCAATACTTCAAACTTTATTGGGTAATAAGTAGCACAATTTGAAAATCTTAAATATAACTTATATAAATAACATCAATGTTTTAAATGTACGATTTGTGTGTTGGCGTCCGGACAAGAAATTCTGTTTCCCGGATACCAATTATACAAAATGTATAAGAGCAGTAGAACTCTTTATAGATGAGTTTGTCTTGGGTACTACTGACCTTTTAGTACATACCTTTGAGTTCGGCCAGGGTAGTACTGCCTCCATAACTTTTTGTACCGTGAAGCAGTGATCATTGTAATACTGATTTGGTTTGAAGGCATAGTTGCCGGCGAAATTACATGCACATGGTACTTAACGTCAGTGGTTATAAGAACACTGTTTTATAGTATTAACCCGTCCAATGTCTAGTTGTTTCAGTTTATTTTCCGATTTACGCATAAAAGATAAAAGTTCAAATAAAAATGCTACTCTTGAATAGCTTGACCATCTCAAAGCAAGTTTATACTGGTGGAGTGTATTGGATCTGATAAAATTAGTTACAAACTCGAGGTCTAAAAATGTGTATAGGTACTTTTTGTTTTGTGTATGCGCGACATGGCTTAGCACTTTTTTAAACGTACACATTGTGTACGCGTAACACGCGAGGGGGGTTAAAGAATGTAAGGAATGTTAGAGTGATATATTTATATAATTAATTTGATCAAATTATTCATATATTTGGTGTATTATAAGAATTATATTTAAATATTTGCACGTCTGCTTGCAGGCAGAATACTAAAGGATTTTACACTACAACTTAAAATGTACATACCAAACTATTGTATTCTTGGAAATAAATTATTTGATTTGATTTGACAAATTAATGTCTCAAAGTTACGGGCTTAGTGCTGTTCGTCACTTGGGAGAAACTGCATCTGTTCTAGGCAGAGTTTACCACTTAACATCAGGTGGACCCCGTAACTTAGTGCCTCACATTTAAAAACCAAGCGCGAGTCCATCTCGCGCTTGGCCGGTTTTTTAATTTGGGTTTTTAGTTTTTGTTGCTATAGCGACAACAGAAATACATCATCTGTGAAAACTCCAACTGTCTAACTATTGCGGTTCATAAGATACAGCCTGGTGACAGACGGACAGATAGACAGACATACAGACAGACGGACAGCGAAGTATTAGTAATATGGTCCCGTTTTACCCTTTGGGTACCTAACACTAAAAAAAGACATCGTTATAGATGTAGGGCATTTACTAGTAACTCGCCTGGCTAAATACCAGCCTCGAGATTGTAAATTTGTCGTGAAATACTTAACGTTGTGTTGCGGTAGTTGTCCTTGAGAGCCAGTTGCCATTAGGCGACATTTAGTGGGATAAGCGCATCATCACTGACCATCAAGTGCCACCCGCATGGTGATGGATGATGATGATGATGAATCTTATATAGCCTATGTTACTCAGGGTGAATGTAGCTTTCTAATCGTGAAATATTTTTTGAAATCAGTCTTACTACAGTACTTTTTGAGCCAATTCGTTACAAACATACAAATCTTTCCTCTTTATTATATTAGTTAGACTAGAGCTGCGCCCCGCGATTTCACCCGCGTGGTGATGGATGATGATGAAAAGTATCTTACGTCCTTCCCCGAGAAACGACAAATCGAAAAACACAAAAATCATAAACTTTTAACGGCTACCTGCGCCTCGCGGTTTTACCCTCGCGGTAATGGATGATGGTGATAAAAGTATCTTATGTCCTTCCCCATGCATCATAGATAAATGTCTTTCCCCGAGATATGATTAATCGAAAAACAAAAAAATCACAAAAGTTGGTTACGCCGTACATGAGTTACAAATACAATTTGAAAAATTTAATACTGACTCCCATTCTATTCAGTTATTGGAGTGTAACTCAAAAACTACTGGAGTGAGTTAGATGAATTTAAATGGGACCACACGGGAAGCACCATCTTTCAAACAAAAAAGAATTTAGAGAATCAGTTCACCCAATCCAAAGTTATGACGTAACAAACATTGAAAAAAAAAGAATACAGTCGAATTGAGTACCTCCTCGTATTTTTGGAAGTCGGTAGATAAATAGTGTAACTAACACGACTTTGTTTTATATCTATGGATATAAAATATATCGAAAACAATCGATAACAGACGTATATTTCTTTAAGAGGTAAATAATTATTTTACCTTCAAGTTATCTTGGCAAAGCCTTATTCTTATATACTCTAACAAACGACATACTCCAGAATCACGATAAGTACAAACCCTTTTAAAAATCACCTCGATAGGTCTACAGCAGAGAGCTCCACGTTGTTTTATTTTGGCATCTCTTTAGCATCGAAACTCACCGGTACCATGCTATAGGTGCTATATATGTGTTATAGGTAGCATGCCAGTAAAGGTAGGACTTCTGTGGAGTCCCTCTGGGAAAGTACCACACACTTTTCAGTATGCAGGAACCGTGAAGTAGTAGTGTGCAAACAGCGCTCTGCTCAAACAAGAAGCGATGGCTTCGGGATCTATGTTTGAGCCACTTTTTTTCCGACCATGGAACATTATTATAGATTACTTTTTTTTATTAACTTATATTTGAATTTAGTATAAGATTGTGACATACATTCATGTATTATATTTTCATATCCTGCTTAATATTATAAACGCGAAATTTTGTGAGTATGGATGTATGGATGTGTGGATCTTTGTTACTCATTAACACACAAATGGCTTTGGCAATTTTGATGAAATTGGTATGGAAGTAGATGAGGTACTGGTTTAACACATACGATACTTTTCATCATCATCATCATCATCCATCACCATGCGGGTGAAAAAACGTAATATGCTTGGGCACATCATAGACAAAATAATAAGATCTCCGCCTACGTCAACATCGTAATGATGACAGTTCTGCCAAAGTTTGTGTCAGTTTCTGATATTCAAGTCAATTTGAAAGCTTAATACACTATACGTGTTCGGCGACCGTCAAGGGTCATGAAATGTAACACGAATACCGCTAAGGGTGAAATGCAATGACAGCTTTTTTTCATGGTGATTAATTTTATTTTATTATTATTGTTTACTGATTGATATACTTAGTATTTAAATGTACTCAAATAATACTATTATTCACTCTTAAATTTTTCATTCAATTCATTTATTTGAAGACCATTTTAAATTTTTTCGCTAAGAATTCTTAGTTCAAATTAATCATTACTTTTGTAGTAGGATAATAATCATAACATTACTTACTAGCATAGTGAGATTTAACCCTAAAGAGCTTTACGTTTTTGTTTTCCTTTATCGGGTGATTTGGGCCATTGTCGTTATTGACACAAATCCATTTCGACCTTTCCCTCCAAGGGGGCCTATTTCCATTTCGCAAATTGCCTAACATTAACACAACAGCTGCAGGTGCTTGCAGAAAGAAAACTCTAGTTTATTTCTTCGTTTCACTCATCTTGCTCAACAAGCGTGAACACTTTACAAATGCAATTTCATTTACACTAAAAGATAAGTTTTGCACTTAGTAGATATGTAATTGAAAGAGCATTATTTTTGTAGTACGAAAACATCACACAGTTTTAACTGAAACAATTCAAATGTGACTAAAAGAGCAGTATATATGATTATTTAACTCAGGGAAAAAAATAAAGTAATAGTTCTGCGAAGACATTGAGAGCACAGTTTTATCAGCGGCAACTTTTCGCTGTTTGAACCATTAGGTCAGGGGGCCTAGACAAAAGATGTTTCTGTTATCGTTAACACCAAACGAAAACTTCAAAAGGTATGGCGTTGAAATGGTAGTGTCCACAGGCATGTGGAGAAGTGACTTTGCGCTAAGTTCGTAGACAAATTTTGTCTGTAGCGTGTGCGGAAACACGCCTGTTTGAATTTTGTCTAGGCCTGCAGGTCATAGAAAATTAGAAAAAAATTGACGATTGTTTGTTATTTATCTGGCAGATGACAATTTGCCAGAAGTTGAGTATTTCTTCTTTTGCCTTGTTTTATAATGAAGTAACTTTTCTTGACATTCGATGTCCGTTGTTTTTCCTTACTGAATTGACTAAATTGGTATACTGCTTTTGTAGCCAGAGGTTCTACGTTCGATATCTTACTGGAGCAAATGTGTATAAGCAAAAATGTTTGTTCTTGAATCTTTGATATTTGTATTCGTGTCTCCCGATATACCGCGAATCCTAGTGGTAGGTCCATGTAAACGTTGTTAGGTGCTCAAAAAAATGGTTGTCGGTAAAGTCGGTTTACGGACGATAATTTTACGTGATAATATCATAAGACAAGCCGAACGCTTAGGCCGATCGTTCCTCTCTATCGCTTGTTCCGCGCTCTCCCTTGCACGCACGGCTCAGGCGCAACTTACGAGTCATACTTTTTCGTGCTTGCAGCCGGCGTTCATCAATTTATAAGACGGTATCACGTCAAAAGTAAAGGTAATCGAAAATATAAATACCTACCTATGTCAATATTATAGTATACTAGCTGCTCTCCGCGGTTTCACCCGCGCGGTAATGGATGATGATGACGATGATGTATCTTATATAGCCTATGTTACTCAGTCTGAATGTAGCTTCCCAATGGTGAAAGAATTTTTTAAATCGATCCAGTACTATTTGAGCGTTACAAACATACATACAAATCTTTCCTCTTTATAATATTCGTATAGATTGACCCACTCATCATTATGACGTATTGGTTTTACTTGAATATAGATCAAAACCAATAAATAACTTATAGTACTTGAATTCAGTTATTTTGATAAAAACAGCTGTTCAAAAAGGGGTAGATACACGATACAAGTTCCACGTCACAGTTTACCGTAGTACTCCAGAAATACGTATTGCAGCGAAGTTTCATTTAATTAACATATAAACAATTAATTAGCGATGACCTTCATTCGAGTTACATTGCTGTTGTAGTGTTTAATAGGAAAACATTTTGGTAGGTAAATTTGTAAAACCTTGCACAAGCAATACCCAGTGGAAAAAATCAGTTAAGTATTTAATTAGCATTAGTAGAGTACAAAAAAGAAGCAACTTAGGAATGTAGGTCGTGCGTGATATTATTTACTGTTTTAATGCTAGATAATAAAGTTAATTAAATTGTTCGTAGTTTATAACTTTATAGTTTTATTAAGTAGACGTTCACGTTTGACAGTTGTGTGACGGAATGATGATAGCAGCCGTGCGATTCTCTAATGATTCAACTCACCGATGTCAGATACTTTATGAGATATCGCCCTTGCACATAAGGTTGTTTTTACAACGTTTCTTGTCATCTCGTCATTTGTTTCACAGATGTTGTCAAAGAATCGCACGGCTGGATTGGGCGCCATATTAAAATCTGAATGTTAGTTCACCGTAACGCCGCGATATAGTTTTATTTTTGCACTTCTGTATTTAGTAACTTAGTTAAGCCCACGCGGGTGTCTAGAACAGTAAAGTTCCGGAAATCGGTACCCGAGTGGTTACACTTACACGGATCTTTATATTTACTTATGCAACTATAGTGGTCTAAAAACATGAATGTGGGTTTCTTAACAGTACCTATAACATGAGGGTATTAATACCTAATTATGTACAGTTGAATACCGTACTTTATCACTCATAAAATTACCGAAATAATAAAATAAGTAATACATATTTTGGATAGTAACAAAAAGCAAAAATTTTTACGACGTGAATTCGAAAATCCAATTTTTTTTTAATCAAGGTGTGTAGCGGGACGCGCATGCATAACAATATTCTATTTTAAAATTCTTAAAAATACCACGAATTAAGTAGTGAGACTGTAGCTGTTTGATGGATAAACCTCTTTGCGCGGAAAAGAGAAATGATCCAGACTAATTTTTCTACCGACTTCCAAAAAAAGGAGGAGGTACTCAATTCGCCTGCATTTTTATTTTTTTTATTTTATGTTATTACCTCATAAGTTTCGACTGGACGACCGATTCTCAAAATTCTTTTTTTGTTTGAAAGCTGGTGCTTCCCGTGTACCATTTAATAATAGTCATTTATTTCAGGCAATAAATCCATATAAAATTTCTACAATACACAATATACACAAAAAATAATCTAGTAGATGTTCATCTAACCATCATAGCTACACGTAGGTATATAAGTTACGTCACTTTTTGTTTGCATTCATGTGCACGGAGTTCCGGTGGGTAAACATTGGATTCCCGTACATATTATCAGAGACAGACACCAGTATCTTGTTGTCAGCGCGATGCAGTCTGGCCCAAAACGACGCCACGCGTGATCTAATGACTGCAAAGAAATCCGGCACCCGCTCCTCAGCAAACAAGCTCGACGCACTGCAATATCTCAGTCGCTTCATAAGAGTTCGGAAGGCGTCATTGTATTGAACTCTTATAGTGTTTATGTATACATGCATAAACAATACGTTTTGAAAATCGTGGTCTTTACATCACTACTACAGTTGGCAAACCTACGTGCGAGCATGTTACTTCTGGCGGCGAGGGCTCGCCTTTCGCGTTCTATGTCCATAAATTTCATCAAATTCGGTTATGTAGTTTTTGAGATACACTCCAATAACTGAATAGAATGGAAGACGGCATTAAATTTTTTAAATTGTACTTGTTTGCATAGATATAGGTAGGCAAAAAATTGCCTGGAAATCAGTTACAAATTGTTTAAAGGCAAAATACTCACAACCCAATCCTATAATATTCAAATTGTTACAATGAGTTAATATAATAGATGCAGAATAAAAAGTGAAAACATCACATCCACAACTTTACCGCGTAATATCTCAGCACGGCTTGTCTGAGGGCTGGAACGGTTTTGGCATAACACGGCTTAATTGAGTATTGAGAATGTGGCTCTTTGATGAGTAAACCTCTTTGCGCGGAAAGGCTTGATATAGATCGATTTATCGCCCCCACAACTCTCTGCATACTATTTTCATGATAATCGCTGGAGCCGTTTCTGAGAACCAGATTATAAATATTATATATACAAGAGTTGCTCGTTCATAGTATTAGATAAACGTTTTATATATTGTGTGTAAAGCTAAAATAAGCTCAAAGTCGCACAACGAGCTATGGAGAGGGCTATGCTCGGGGTTTCTCTACGTGATCGAATCAGAAATGAGGAGATCCGTAGAAGAACGAAAGTCACAGACATATACATATAGTCACATAGCTCTGAAGATTAGCCAGTTGAAGTGGTCCAACCGGTCCTTTCGGAAAATCATGGGGGAGGTATATGTTCAGCAGTGGACGTCCTACGGCTGAGATGATGATGATATTGTGTGTGTGTTGTGCTTGGAACAGCTGCTTTATACTTTAGTTTTAGAACAAAGTTTAAACTGTTGGCATTGTCATAAAAAATGGGCAGTTGCAAAGTTTCACAGCAGTAAAATAAATTTGTTAAATTTGCCTGTAGTTTCCCTTCTGCTACATTCTCTTTACACACCCAAGATATAATATCTGTGGATATACTTCCTCTGTATTATGTTACTAATGAGGGAATTGTGTACATTACTGTAATTGAGTAATAATTCAACGCCTGGATATTTTATACAAAATTATCAGGCGCTTTTTTGGTCTAAATGAGTTGGTTGAGTGAAACATGAGATGATATATTATATTTTTTCTTGCCTAAATAATAGCATTTTTCTTTGTCATTTAATTTCTGTCATATTCACCTGGGCTTTATTCGCTACCGCGAGCGATAGAGAAATCCGAAAGGGTATGCGTTAATTTCACTGTTCACAGCAAAGCGGATATCTATACCGCGCGCGGTAGAGATATTCGTTGGCGACGGTTAGCGGGGCGGCGGAACTAGTTTCACCAAACAAGAGAAAATACCGCCTCACTAGATGGTACAAGTTTCGCTGCAGTTACGGAACTTCATACTATTTACCCATCGAGTTCCGTGTGGTATTTTCGCTACCCACAGCGGTAGCGAATAACGCTCAGGTCTGAATAGGCGTTTAGCAAGTCATGCACCTGGTTGTAACCGCTTGCCCGTGTAGTAGTTGCAGTGGATTCTTGATGCATAAGAGTGCAGTGCTTGCGTATTACAGTTAGCAGAATATCTGGTACAGCAGTGGTACCATCCAAGGCGTGCTTTTGTACCATTTCCACCTATTGAGGTAGGCTTACTATACACACGATTTACGATTACTGACGTAGGAGGGGTATATTTAGCGTATTTGTTTCCATCACCCTAAAGAATGCGTTTGTCAATAGGGGGGATCAATAGGGTAGATATATCATCGTAATCATAATCAATGTGTGTTACCAGTGATGACTTATGGCACTGAAACGTGGTCTCTTACTATGGGCCTCATAGACAAGCTCAAAGTCGCACAACGAGCTATGGAGAGAGCTATGCTCGGGGTTTCTCTACGTGATCGAATCAGAAATGAGGAGATCCGTAGAAGAACGAAAGCCACCGACATAGCCCAGAAGATTAGCCAGTTGAAGTGGCAATGGGCAGGGCACATAGCACGCAGAACAGATGGCCGATGGGGCCGAAAGGTTCTGGAGTGGAGACCACGTACCGGCAAGCGCAGCGTAGGTCGTCCACCGACACGGTGGACAGACGACCTGAGGAAGGTCGCAGGACGACGTTGGATGCAGGCCGCTTCCAACCGGTCCTTTTGGAAAATCATGGGGGAGGTCTATGTTCAGCAGTGGACGTCCTACGGCTGAGATGATGATGATGATGAATCATAATCAGCGCATTACAGAATATAGAATAGTTAGTCAGTATAACACTTTATCTAAGACAAACAATACCGACATATTTGGAGACAATATTAATAGCTTCAGGAAGTTCCTGAAGCCTCTGACTACACAACTTTTTTTTTTATGTATACAATATATTTTTTTATTGACCTTTAACCTAGTGAGCTCCCGACTATCATCAAATTTGCAAACCAGAGTTGCAAAACCCCGCAAAAAAAATAAGTGACTGTCGCTTTTTTGTTGATATTACCGATCTGGTATCTTTCAAATGATAATTTGTTATGTAAAAAAATTTCCAGGTCCTTTACAGCATCAAAAAAACAAAATATTAGCTGAAATCTATTGTATATTTGAATAGATAACATTTTTAATTGAATCCTTATTTGATTTGGCCTTGGCATACCTGAATGCCAAGGCGGCATTACGAAAGTTTTTTTTGGCATACAGGTATACCAAGGCAGCTTAACGGGATAATCCATCAAGCCGCGCAAGGCCCGAGTGGTCGATTTTTTGTCACTTTTTCTCTCTGAGAAGAAGGCTCGAGTCCCAGCAGTAGGAACATAATTTATTTATTTATTTATTAAGTCCACCTACATTGTGTACACCATATTGTGTACACCATATTGTGTATACCACATACATTGTCAACGAATACAAAAATTTAATCAACCCAAATGTCACAATAATTACTGGTGAAGAGAGCATGCAATAAGTAAGAGTTGTAAACATAATACAGCCAATAAACAGAATCTTTAAAGTTTGATGTTATTACACTAAGGCCCGTATCTATCGCTGCTTATCTCAGCAATTACAAGGCTAAAATTTGATCTACAGATTAAACCCTTCTCAATGACATATCACTGGTCGGTTAGCTAAACTGAGTTTATTTATTTTAAATGTAGCAACACTTGTCAATATGTGCATTATTATCGGTCAGATATGTAAAAAAGCCGACTATGACAGAAGACGCGGCGCTAGATTGTACACGTAGTATCCTTCAAAGAGAATGTAATCACTTCGTGTGTCAAGTTTACGGTCGGTATCATAGAAAACTGTGGCACCAGCTAAACGAGTTCACCGCTGTCTGCCCACGATCGCGACGAAAGTTTAAGCAAAGGAAATATGAAGGTATTGTTCCACTCTTTAATAATAAAATAGATAAAGAATATAAAATAAGAAAATATAGCAATAAAGAGAAAAAATAAGTTTTCTATCCTAGTTAAATAAAATTGACTATGGTGGCATGGAGGATATGCGAAATGCATTATATGTTACGAAGGCACGAAATCCCGACACTGATTAGGAAAATACATAATTTGAGATTTGGTATCAGCGGCCCTATCACGAATTACGGCGTGCGTGTAACGTGTCGTTTACGTGCAAAAGTACAAACTGTCATGTATCTAGGGCACACGTGGCACAGACAAGTCACCGTTTGTACGCGGAAGCGTGACGCGTTGGCGTTCACGATACGAATACTTTTTCGCAAATTTTATATCGCACACACGCAAACACCACGCACACATACACACACGCACGCCCATATAAAATATATTTCCTTAAATTTAAATTAAAGTGTATGAGATGCATTTGATCAGGATCACCAACATTTATTAATATATTTATCTATTATCTATCGACTTCCAAAAAGGAGAAGGTACTCAATTCGACTGTATTATTATTTTATTTTTTTATGTTTGTATATTGTATATTGTACATAACTTTCGACTGGATGAACCGATTCATCAGTTTCGATCAAAATTCACCGGTTTCGACCAAAATTATTTTTTATTTAAAAGCGTACTCGTATTTTTTATTTGAAAGCGTCTCCATACGGAGAACATCAGTTCTCCGTATGGACCCATTTAAATTTCATCAAATTCGGTTCAATAGTTTTTGAGTTACACTCCAATAACTGAATAGAATGGAAGTCAGTATTAAATTTTTCAAGTTGTAATTGTTTCTAAATTTTGTGTTATTTTTATATTTTAAGTTAGCTTTACTTTGCCACACTCCTAAATTTTATTAATTAAATTTTTGTTTAGAATTCCTACAAATAAATGTAACCTATATTGTAAACTACTATTTCGCATACCTTTAGCTGTTATTAATATGGGAGAGATTGGTTTCCTAAACACACTGAAAACTAGTTCGGAATCAATGGATTCATACATTTATTTTGTGCAATAATATATGTAAAACAAACTTATGTTGTATTTGTATACAGTATCCATAAATATAATATTCTGCTTTCAAATCTAAAGAACAATACAAGCCAAATACCATACAGCTAATGGAGAGCAGCCATTTTGTTTTTATTCTGGTTTAAATTCTACATTTCAGAACTAACCTCCCTCGACCGATTAAAGTTTCTGATGGTTTAAACTCACATTCATAGATAAACTGCCACTCCTTTAAATAAAAAATCGATAAAGATGGTTTAAACTAAAGGTGTAAGTTGGTAGCCGGCTACACGTGCAGCAGCAGACGACGTGTCGTCGCATCATGTCGCCGCGACACGTCATTGCGTTCTGTCGCTGTAGTCATGATTTCGAACCCGACTGCAGACGGCAACAGCAGATGGCATCAATCATTTGAAAATCAATACGAATGGTTTAGTTTAAAAGCTTCTCAGTTGTTTTACCAGGTAGATAGGTACCCGCGAGCGGAACTATTGATCTGCGGTCGGGAGACAGTGTCGTCTGCCGTTCGACGACGCGTCGCTAGCTTCGTGTCATTAACTACGGATGGTATTTCATAGAAACCAGTAGTGTTGCTGCGACAGGTCGTCTGCTGCGGCTTCATGTAGCCGGCTACCAACTTGCACCATTAGAGTCATGGATAACTGCGGATGATGTTACGGGTCTAACACGGGAAAAATAAAAACCATGTTACTTTACCCGTACTACACCCGTGTTTCTACTGTTAGCAAGACTAGTAGTAACTAGAGTAACAGAGGTTCGAGATAATCATTTTTTGTCAAATTAGTTGAAAGTTGGCATGAATAAACATCAAAACTTTTGTTCTGTATTAGTCTAGATTTTCGTCGGTGTTTATACCGACTTGCGCAGGACTTATTTAAGCTATAGTAAAGCTCGTAATTAAGTCCTTTTATATACTCTACCAACGACCAAAAATAATAAACAATATGCGAGCTAAGCTTTTAAGAGAAAATTTCCAGACTGAATTCTGAATAGGCAGTATTTTCTACATGTCAGGCTAGTTTGCATAGTAAATGTCTACCACTAAGTGCTTAGGGTTGAGAGGTCCCTTACTAAAAGTTAATGAGAATCTTGCCTTGATTTCACCGCGACCGTTTTTCTTTAAATTCATGAACTCAATATGGCAACCGAAATTCAGTTTCTATACTGAACATTGAGTAACGGAACTTGGGTTTTTTTCTTTTCACAATGCTAAGGTAATAGGACATCCGGCAACTCAGGGCATGCTTATATCCGCATTGCGTGAGCCTATTTACCTACAAACATGACAAAATTACACACAGTAATATTTCAATACAAATCTAAATATTTTGTTTTATGTTAGGAGACGGTACAAGCAAGAGGCCCATTTGGTGTTAAGTGGTAACCTCTGCCTAGAACAGATGCCTTTCATCCCAAGTGACGAACCATACCCTTCAAACCAGAACACAGTATTGCCAATATTACTGCTTCACGGTAGAACAATGTATAGTGCAGTAATTTCTCGGACGAACTCGTACAGAGTTGTAGTGCTCTTAAATTTGATAATGTATGTCGCACCTATGCATTTAATAATAAATGAAATGTACACACGCAATCATTGATAAATCATTTTATAAATGCTACAGCCTAGTTCCAAAATAGAGATTATATCAAGAAGAATGAACAAAAAACTCGGAGTCATCATTTACAATTATATTTCAACAATGTATTTATTAAATATATCGGCTGAGAGCCCGACATGAAGTGTGACCCGGCATGAAGTAAACACGTAATGTCTGTTGCAACTTTTATCTTCGATCTCTTATTACATTATAACAAAACAGAGAGGTGCGCACGCGGCAGGCGCTCGCAGCAAACTGAGCTCCGGTATTTTTTTTTAGGAAGAGCATGGAGCTTTTTGCCACTACGGGCATTAAAAGCGACACCGGCTTGTAAGAGCTCCGGGTGCCAAGCGCAGTTGTTATATATGCGACTGTGATGATGGGTGTGCGGTGAGTCAACCGCTCGCCCGTTGCGCATGCTCCGTCACAAAAGGCGACCGTCGCCATCAAATACATTGGTATGTATACAATCTATGTTAAATATTGAAATAGTTGGCATATTACTACGTCGACTTGGCAGTGGTTGAGTTTCGGGTGTTAAAATGTTCATCATACGTGACGTGAGTAAGGTTCGCTAGAGGTACATTTCAACATAACCTTTTACGCTCATAAAATTAATAGTTAGCCTTAAGTTTGAATAATTAGTTACGTCACCCACACGTAAACAAAACATCTGTAGGAGTAATGTGTAAGCTAATTTGTAATGAGACGGCTTCAGTTACACAAACATTAAGAAAGCTGTATAATTATTATTATTTACACCTCGCGAGCTTTAAATTTTCAGACGTGTCATTAATAAAATGCAAATATATTTTTTAGAGTGATACTGTTTATCGGCCTTATTAATAAACTTGGCTTACACCGGGAGTAGTTAAAACATCTATCTGTCAATTTTTCGCTTGCAGTAAATGTCACGCGTGAAAGCAAGACAAAGCATGTTACGCCTAATATAGGTTTACGCAACGTTTATTAATAAAGGCCTATGTGTATTACTGTGATTTATACCGTTGTTGCTATAGACTATTGATTTTGTTATTATTTTCTGGAGGTTGACGTATTTAGTTATAAAGTACTGAAAATAAAGAATGTTACAATTCAATTGAGTTTTACTGAAGCTCTTACTAAACTTTACACGAATATATTACATACATTTCAGTAAATATAACAAAATTGTGCGTTTCTTATTACACTATTATACATAATAAATGCAATTAAAAAGCGTGCGCATTTAGAGTTAAATGTTATAACAGTTTTAAACGATAGGTTTGGCAGACCATTCTATTATTATGGTGATCCTGTTAAGAGTGAACGACTTATCGTTGAGTAGAGTGGTCGTGGTTAAAGACGATTCCTTTTTTTGAGTACTGCAGCCCCCGTGATGTGCCTCCATCCCTTGCGGTCTTCTGCGTTTTGGGTGCTTTGAACTATAGACGTTTGTATTGCAAATATGAAATCTTTCCAACGTGTAGATGATCGACCACGTGGCGTGTAGTCCAGGAGGAAGTAGAAGGCAAGCGCTTTCTACTTGCCCCTGGACTGCGAGTCGTTCCATGGAGTTTTCATTTTGAACAATGTGTCCGAAGTATTTGAGGATTCGTATTTGCACAGTCGACGATAATCTCTCCTTGATTTTTAGTCCCTTGATCGAGATATTGGTCCGAAACGCTGTCCAAGGGATCCGCAGTCGCCGCCGGTACCACGATATGGTGATGATAATGAACATTAAATATTACATTTTTTATTCCTCAAGATCAATATTTTATAATATCGAGTTTTACTTCAACATCCATGTCTTCTCTTTTCGAGTTATTCGTAGAAGATAAGAAGCGTACTTGCATATATTCCGATGATTCAAAACTATTGTAGTATTTTTAAAAACCCAGAACTGAAATTGCGCTTGTCACCTCGAAACATTCGTTTTTAGAGTTTCTTTCACCGGGTAGTATTACTTGCTGCCCTCTTTTCATGCGAATACAACACCTTAGCACTCTACTGCTTTGCGGGAAAATATCTGTCCCTGTGGTGGTACTAATCAAGACGATCTATCGGAGAGAATACCAACTCAAGTCGAAGATCACATTATACCGTTGCTCGACGGACAGTTAATCCTGAATTCAGCCGTGTGCTAAGAGTAAAACATCGTTGTATCTTGAACAACATCTGTAAAACAAATGAGGAGATGACAAGAAACGTTGGAAAATCAACCTTGTGTACAAGGGCGATATCTCATAAAGTATTTGACATCGGTGAGCTCGTCGACGAGCGCATTGACGAATCATTAGACAATCGCACTGCAGATAGCTAAATCGATCTGCCATATAAAATCTGAAAATCTTCACGGTAACGCCACGACGTATCTCGTTTTGCACAGACTCTAGTTTATTAGCTTTTTGATAAATGTACCGATTAAATTGTGTTTAATATGTTGTTTTTCCTACGTTACTAGTCATCTTGTCGATTTTCACGGATGTTGTTAAGGTGCAACGATGTTTCCTCTTAGAGAATCACACTATGGGCAAATAAGCGCGTTTATTATATAATATATAAGTTTTGGTAAAACTTTCTTGAATATAATTCTCTCTGTCTGTTCTGCCAGCCTCTTTAGTCGTAGCCATAGCAACATTTTCGTGCTAGGCCCGCAGTTCAAGCTACGGGTTATATGTGCAGGAGTCAAAACAGATTCCGTGGTTAAAAATACTGATTTTACTGACTGCATGCGTCTGAAATATATTGTGCCTATCACTTTTCAACACTTAATTTTATACCAGACAAATTTTTCGAAAGTAAAAATTAGTAATATAAAACGTTCTCGTATTAATAATTCTAGGAGTAGGAGCAATTCAGGTGTTTGTAAAAAACTGGAGTAATGTATGAAACCCCGGGCAAGTTAGACGATACAGAAAAACTCCACCCCTAAAGTGCCTCCTAGATAATTTAGATGTGAATAAATCTAACTGAGTGTGACACAGCTGTTCCGAGATAGGAGTAATGGGCGATTACTGCCCGTGCCAGCGCCCGAACAACTTTTATATGAGTTTCAAGCAATTAACATGTCTTAAAATGAATATATCACTGCTGCTGTGACTTTTACAACAATACATATAATATTTGTAACATCACAGTGTTAAGCTTGGAATAGCAGGTAAAATAATACTTATCAACACAATCCACGTAGCTTCACAGCTTTCTAGCTTTCGGTTATATTAAAAACTGCCGCCTTATTGTCTAACTTGAATGAGAATGAAATGTCACTTCATTCTCATTCCCAATGATGGTTCCAGCCAATAGGGTTGCAGAATTACACCCAAAATGGGATTCAAATGTCAAAATGAAACTCATTCCCATTCTCCGTAATATCAACAAGCTGGTATTTTTTATGAATAATTGAATATGAATAAAACTGGTATCAAAACCTTACATCACAAAGGAATCTCAAACTGTTTTCGTACTTTAATATCTTAACTACTTATTCTTGAAATTCATGTTAAACCACACTAGTATTATAATTGTTAAGTTTGGGTGAATAGATATTTGTTACTCAATCATGAAAACGAGGTCTTCCCGTAGATCCATTACTTTGACCTTCTGGGTAAATCCAGGAGTATTTCGTTCTCTAAAGTCCTTTACCACTATAATAAAACTACAGGTAATGGGAACATACCTGTTTATTCCCTTAAGTCCCACTCCACTATATTGTGACCGTGGAATAGGGTTCTTACCTGTAGCTTCACTTTTTTAATCCCCTGGGGAATCCAGGGGTATTTTCACGTAGTCCTACTGCACTATATGGAGACCACAGGTAATTGGGGACTTACCTGCAGTCCTACTACTTTGAGCCTCTTGGGAGTTCTGCTACTATGACCCGCTGGGGAGTTCATGGGTATTTTTCCCCGTAGTCCCTCGCACTGCATTGTGCCTTCGAGAACGGCTGTCCACATTTGGATGAAATTTGAATTTGAGATGATTTGTACCTAGGATTAACATATAGGCTACATTTTATACCAATTAAATGGGTAGCTTTTTTCAATTGATATGCTAGGGTTTAACCACTATCTCACTCATTTAATAGTCGTTGTGGTCAAAGGTGGTATCAAACAAGACCTAGAATGATGCCCTCTTCAAGATTAAATACACAGTTCTGGCCCAAAAATCATAGCTATAAAAATTTATAATAAAATTCCGGATATGATAAAAGCTCAAGATAATGACCAAGTATTTGAAATTCATCTTAAACCGCTATTACTTACTAGAAGTTATTATAGTTTAGATGATTTTTTATGGATACATTTTGACGAAAAATTAATAATATATCGGTACGTTTCTACTCAATTTGCTATGCCCTAAATTGAGTACATATATGACTCTGTATTATAATATTTAAGATCCCTGTAACATGTATGATGCAATAAATGATATGAATATGAATAGAGTATCTGGCTCTCAAGTACAGTCGACAGAACACTCTGTTAAGTGCTTGACATACCTAGGATCAATAGGATCAGACTCAAGTTTGAATAAATGTCGCTGGGTAGCCAGGCGGACACCAGAAGTGCCCTACCACCAGGCTGTGGATTTCATCATGATGTTACCTTAACTGAAATTTCAAGAGCAAAGTGGGAATCGATCCCATAGCCGCCTAATCGACGGCCCTTGCTATCCCTGTTATCGCTTCACTAGTGATACCCGAGGGATCAAAATAATCTTATTCCACGCGAACGAATTCGCGAGCGGAGAGAGTCTTATACATATGAAAATTTTCCTGTATTTGTAACTCGACTTACCCGATTACTCGATTTACTCATCCAATGTCTACTTCTTTCGGTTTGTTTTCAAATTACGTATGAAAATTCAGATAAAAAATAATACTTCTAACAGTTTCAATCTCCTGTTGTCTTCTATGGAACGGTAATCATTATTTTGAATACCAATTTAAAAATTAAAGTAAGTTAACAACCGCGAAAGTCTAAAACAGTGAGTTACCAATTTAAAAGTATAATCAGTATAATCAATTTATTAGGGAATACAATTTACAAGTCAAAAATTACATTTAACTTAGATCAAAATATTAATCCAATTTTTAAAATAATAACAAAATTAATAATATAGTATAAAATAATAACAAAATAATTAATAAAAATCATAACCATTATGATACATTTAAATAATCAATTCATAAAAAGGTATATCATCATCAGTATTTTAACCGGCTGGATGACTGTCGAACATGACTTATTCATTTCTTCTCAACAAACATATACCAGAATTATCTTTGACAACTAGTTTGATGCGATCTCAATAAACCTTGAAACAGTAAATATTAAATGTATTATAACTGTATACTATATGCACATAAATGTAAACGAACTTGTATTTTAGTTTCAATTAAATGCGAAAACATATAAATGGTGTTTAATTGTTAATTTTTTTAAGTAATTTAGTAATATTATCACTGTTTATTTTCCTAAGAAAATGAAAAATTAAATAATAATAAATACATTCTAACCTGTAATATTTTCTTATGAATTCGTCTAATGTACGGTCAACTGTACTGGTTTCCGCCATAACGTGGTTGACAAAATGTACCACGGGGTTAGAATTGTAGGAAAGAAAACCATATTACCTTGACCAACTTAAACTAAAAAGAAATTTATACCGGTAGAGAGAATAAAAATGTGTTTACACTTGTTATAGGCGCGTGTACCACCTTAGCACTTGTTTGTACGTACACATTGTGTACGCTCGACACGCTACGTGTTAATTCCCCTAAAATACCCAACAAGCAGGTTAAACTGAACTGGCTTTGATGAAAGAGCCGATATGCCACGCCAGGCATTCAGCCGCTGCAAGCGTGAATCGATGTGATATGCCGGAGTGCCATCGCTGGAATCGCAATATACAAATTGTTTGCACGATGCGTGTCGTACGTTTGGGGGTACTAAGGGACTAAAAATTGTGGTTTTATACGTTTTTTATATAAAATAGCAAGGAACTTCGGAACGGAGTTCGAGCGGAAAATATGGTTGCCTCTGTGTAGCAAAGAGTCGTAATTACGTACGACTAATACGATTTATACTTATACTTCGACTTTTCATTTCTCTCATTTTAATTTATTTTTATTTTTTGTTGTGGTAAAATAAATTATATTAATGTTTTACTGTTTATGTTTCATTTAAATAACGGTTAACCCGTTGACTCACGATTCGCCATATTTGGCTAATAATACAATAGATTTCGCAGCAATCAAACTACTTTTCCAGGAACTGCAACGTGTCTGGTTAACTCTTATTAGTACGCATTATAATTTATTAGAATATGATGATTATTATTAATGATTTACTCTCTTTGATGCGTACTCGTATTTGTATACATGCAACTCCAACACCAACATATTTCTATTGGAAAATAAAGGTATCTATGCAGCTAAGCTTCATATACATCATAGTACCCACATCGTATACTGCAACCCCAATTTAGCTCTTTAGGAAGTTTATGTTGAGGGCAGGCCTTTGTCTCTGAATATCACATTCGCAAATCATCATAACCTCTGAATATTATATTCTTAAACCATCATATTCTCTGAATGTCACATTCTTAAACCAGTATAATCATTGAATATCACATTCTCTAAAATTCCTAAAATATTTATTTTTCGGTATTAGTGTCACGCTGTAACCCCACAGCTGAACGGGCAGGGGTAGTACCACACTCCCACGCAACACCGACGTGAAGTAAAATAGCCTGCAATTGCGTTTCGTCGGTTTGTGGGAGGTTCCGGAGGCCCGATTCCCCCCTTCCCCATTTTATCTCTCCTTCTCTTTCCCCCTCCAACCTTTACCTCATCTCTTCCTTCCTATCATCCTTCCTCAAAGGTCGCAACGCATCCTCGAGACCTCTGCTATTGTGGATGTCCGTGGGCGACGGTATCATTTATCATCAGGTGAGCCGCTTGCTCGTTTGCCAACCTATCCCATAAAAAAATTGTAGAAAAAATCTATACTTTGCTTTGCTAATGAGTGGACATAGGCGTTTAATAGTTTTAATAACCTTCTCTTCAATAAACATTTAACCATTTTAAATGGACGCTGCGGTTTGCGTCTGCGCACCGCCGCCCGCACGCGCAACATTGTCCTTATATTTGAATAATAAAAAGTGTTAAATTGGATCATAGTTTGGCCTTATAAGGCAGATCCCACATCATAGGTAGTTCGATACGCATAGGCAGTCTCCCACCTGCTAACCATCCCCAGGTCCCGAAACTAAGAAATAATAGACTATTATTTCTTCGTAGGTTAGCAGTTAACATATTATTTGTTACGTTTTTTTTACATGTTCATATTATTTGCATCATAAATTCAATATGTCTCATAGTAGTACTCATAGCTAAGTTAAAACTTTAATCCTGGCACAAAATCCAAGCAATTCCTTTGAAAATATCCCATCCTACTCTCGTCACACACGTACACACTAATGCATACACACAAGCATGATACAATGTTACATCAGGTGGGAAATGGGATTTGATGTTATTTTTTAATAAAACGGCGTAATGTGTACGTAATGGTCGGAAGTACGCGCGCATTTATATTCGTACATTGTATTTTTTTAATGTTTGTATGTTGGCAATATCGTTTTTTGTTACTGAATTACGGTAAATGTCTAAACGGATCGAAGCAATAGTGCGCGAGCGTTGTGTAAGACTGAAGGGCGCTGCAGCGAGTGCATTCAGTGTGCGAATAAAAACAATGCAGCAGCTTCAGCACAATACAGTGCTACGCAAAACAACTGTTTTTAGCTCTGAATGGCACTGCAACTATCATGGGAAATTCTAGTGTATTCCATCAAACGCACGACTTACCAGTCTTGTCATTACATTACATATAAACCGACATGGCATCAGTCCAACATTAATTAATCATCTCGACGGCTGTGTATAGACGATGGCTGCAAATTGCAGCCTTAAAGTAGGTACTTAGTAGGTACATATACAAAATATTGTATGAAACTATTTTATTTATATTAATTAATTATTATTTATTTTATCTTAATTGAATCTATGGATATCACTTTAATTACTGTTTTTTTTTAAAGTGTGTATACCGTTACATATGGAACTCGTGTCAGAAATAAAAAAATATTATTATTATTATTAGACCATGTCGGAGGCTATTGGGTGGTTTTAAAACTGCGATATAGGGCTGGCCTTTCCCCCGATCTACACTGGGCAAGCGTAATCGATTATGGCTCATACTCTTTCTCTCTGTAAGAAAGGCCTTTATCTCAGTCTTATTATAATACAATAGTGAGGTCCCCGGCTGTGCACGTATTTTAAAGAAAAACACGTGAAAAATGTGATTGATGATTTGTTTATTTACATAGTATTTTATTTAGTGTAACCTCCTGTTCTAAGGTTTAATTATGTATGTAAAGCTTCTACGAAAAATTATCTAACTGAGGCCGTAACACAACTTGCGAAAAATAATTCGTAACGTAAACGTCAACGCATCACGTTTCTACGTACAAACTATGAGGTATCTGTGTCACAGTTGCCCTAGATAAAATACAGTTTCTATTGTTTTACGTGGACGACAGGTCTAGATCAGGACACTTACGCAGTTATTTGTGCTAGGTCCCATGGTGGCCAATTCAACTTATCAAACTATTTTAATGGTGAAAAAACTGCATCATAATCCGTTGCGTGGTTTTTAAGTTATCGGATATACAGGCAGACAAGAATGCGAATTTATATTATACCAGCTGGTGTCCGCTACTTCGTCTGCGCAGGATTAGTACTTCGAGTGGCTTATTATCTTCTCCAAGGGCATCATTATACCAAAATGTCATAAAATATGGTCATGATGGCCAAACGCAATTGCTATTATAGTATTATGAGAGTTAATTTAAATACATAGGAAATCAATCGGTAAACACTATAGTCACTGCGTTACCAACTGAGTCGTAGGGCCATAAACGTCAATAGGGATAGGAATGTGCAACGCGTCCTAACATGCTATCGATAATCCGCTACCTGCATTCGACCCTCATTAGCGCTCGCTTATCGCTAGCTTCAGGTATTTAGTTATCATCATCGATAATGCAAGCTATCATTCCATGCAACTTGAAAAGATACCGACATCAAAGTCGGTCTAGCGCTCGACGAGTCAACATCTCCTGAGGATGCCTCGTGTAGAGGCGAAACACGTGTCGAATCGGTTTTGGTTGATTTGGGGTTTCATGTGTTTTTTATTTTGTATTCTTCCTATTAACATTTTATGCGGGAGGGAGGGTGGTGCACGCCCCCAAATAGGCCAAAATCATTGTTTTCTTTTCAGCGGAAGTGTCACTAAATATTTTTTAATATCGTTTTTTTGATAATGGATTTCCGCAAAGTAACGCCTGAATCAATAAATTATCAAAAAACAGCTATTAAGAAAAGTGAAGGCTAGCAACCCTCAGATAGATCTGTTATAGATATCCTAGCAAATGAACGGGTCACGAAGTGATAAGGCTACCACGATATCACTACCAATACAACCCTATAGAACTCATCTGGGCTCAGGTCAAAGGAGAAGGAGGTCACTGCGAATAATATATATATATACATTCAATTATATAGTATATCATATAATTATTTAGTAATATATATACATTCAAGATAGCAGATGTTGAAAGCCTTCTTCACAAAGCTATTGATAATGTTACCATACAAAACTACTGCCACAATACTATCTAGGTATTATATTTGTATCTGATTTTATTCTTATCGATATGCGCCTATATTATAATAATAAAATACAGTACCCAAGTAAATACAAATTTAAAATTCAAATCACCATGAAAAAAACTGTAAATAAATTTCATAACCCTTGATGGTTGTCTAGCACATCTAGTGTATCGAGCTGTCAAAGTGATATCATGATTTTGATAAGCCATCAGAAACTGGCACAAACTTTGACAGAGCTGGCATCATTGAGATTTTGACGTAGGCGGAGATCTTGTTATTTTGTCTATGCTGTGCCCAAGAATATTACGCTTTTTCACCGGCGTGGTGATGTATGATAATGATGATAAGAATGAAAAGTATCCAACGTGTTACATAGGCGCCTTTTTCAGCATCTCATCTACCTTGACACCAAATTTCATCAAAATTGCCACCGCCGTTTGAGCGTGAAAGAGTAACAAACAACTACACATCCAGACATCCATATATGCATACTCACAAACTTTCGCGGTTATAATATTAGTAGGACTATGGGAGGATATATGGAAGTGCTCGATAGCAAAGCCAGTTTAAATGACCAGCTAGGGACAAGTACTCTAGGATTTTCAAGCTGTAAGCTTGTTTTCTCCGACGGCGCAATGATAGATGGCGGGCTGATTGCGCGCCCTGGCATAGATTGAGCACTCGCCCGCCCTAATTAGCCTTGAGGGCTTAGGGGAGTATTCTGGAAGCAACGTCTATCTACAGTTGTGATAAACATGATTTAAGGCGATATAGAAGCGAAATTGTTTTGGATGTCGTACTACGAGTAATATGTTAATAATATTATAAAAAGGAAAGATTAGTAAGTATGTTTGTAACGAATTAGCTTAAAAAGTACTGGACCGATTTAAAAAAATCTTTCACATTTGAAAAGCTACATTCACCCTGAGTAACATAGGTTATATAAGATTCATCATCATCATCATCCATTACCGCGCGAGTGAAACCGCGGAGAGCAGCTAGTATGCAATGCTCAGCGTGAGGGCTTGAATTTTTTTACATTTGTTACAAAATCAGTCCACATTCGTTGTTAATGTTAAATTAATTGTTTTTCCCGAACTTAAAAATTGTTTTAATTTATATCCTGTTGACATAATTATAATTAATATGAATATGAAATCAGCATGAATGTGCATATGTACCATTACCATTTTTATAATCCAAATACAAATCTAGGAAGCATAAAAAAGTTATATCAGCCATTTTTTGGGTTGTTACGCCATTCACGGAATGCGTACTGAAAATTTCAAATTAGGTAGTATCTCTCATTTCTATTGACATATTAAATTTTTGGGGTAACGAATTATGTTTATATTTTTTATATGTACATACTCGTATATTCTAAATGTAGTCAATACTATAAGGCCACTTTGAGTGCGCGACCGACCGTCGGTCCGTACGTCGGTCGCGCTTGTCATTTGTTTGAAAACTCAAGTGGTGGCTCGACCGACCGTACTCACGCGTATATTGCTACGCAATGCGTACGAGGACCGTCGGTCAAGCGCGTCCGCATGCGTGCCGTCACATCTGTGAAGTACGTGTCTGTGAGTGTACCAGTCCGGCCAGTTTGTTTGATCAGGCGAGCACTGAACGGTACAAACTGACGATCGGTTATGCGTATCGTCAGGACCGATGGTACGCGCGTACGGTCGGGTGAGCACTGAAACCGGCCTAAAATGTTATTATGGTACTATAATAAAAAAATGTTTACTTGCTAAATTTAGCATTATAATATCAATATGATGTCTGCTGAGGATTGATATAGAACAATGTTAATGAAATCCGGTTTCCTCGTTACAGGCTTGCCCTGTGAGGAAACCAAAAGATAGTTCTACTTAGCATATACAGCTATCCTGCCAAATACGATAACTCGAAGTATTATTGTATTGTCGTATTTTTAAGTATGCTCTATTTTTTTAGTTTAAGTGGTTTGCAGACTTTTTTTTTAGTTTATTTCATTCACAAGAAGTAAGTATGCTTATAGTTTATAACCTCAACATTAATTAAAACTATACTTGCATGACGTAAAATGTTCATACAGTTACTGTTAATTACTTAATACAGTTAATAGTTCCGCAGTATGGAGCGTTTGTCCACTGTGTGCTTAAAGTCGTGCCGTTATTATGAATAAAGGACACAACCTGTATATCACATACGACATCCTTCATCTGTGATCTATCACTAATGTACGATGAATGACGGACTCCGATTTAACGGTTGATTTGATTATTGGCAATGACTCCGAAGTGCTTGAAATAGATCTAAAGGTGTACTCATACACTTTATAAGTCTCTTTAGATACTTGAAGTTCAGACTGGTAATAAATACAAAAGTGTAAAAATCTAAGGGTACGGACCTAGTATCTGTAGTGTGTAGAGGAATGAAAGGAGGTTTTAGTCCGTACACACTGGCACTCCTATCCCCGCTGGTGGACTCTTACATAACCTCAGAGATACTGCTCTTCTGCAGTATCCATAAAAAACTTCCTCCTCCAGAAACTAAAAAAAAGTTACATTATAAAGAAAACATAACTTTTATACATCCACACAAATTTTTGTTTTTTTATAGGATAGCTGGCAAGCCAGGAAGCGGCTTACCTGATGGTAAGTGATACCGTCGCCCACGGACATCCGCAATACCAGAGCTCTCGAGGATGCGTTGCTGACCTTTTAGGAAGGGTGATAGGAAGGAAGAGATAGAAGGGGTGAGGGTGGAGGGGGTGGGAGAGGAGAGGGAGAATGGGCAAGGGGGAATCGGACCTCCAGAACCTCCCACAAACCGAAGAAACGCAATAACAAGCTATGTTAATTCACGTCGGTGTTATGTGGGAGTGTGGTACTTCCCCGGTTGTGTTGGCCCATTCGGCTGTGGGGTTGCAGCGTGGCACTGCCACAAAATAAATCTGTCCAGAGACCGAACCCGGGACTAGTTTTTAAATTTGAAGAGTAAAGTATCAAGTAAAATCGTAAGCTAATTGATCATACTCTTCAAGACGCGATATAGTTAAATAAGATTTCAATTACAATCAAATACTGCTTCGCTCTAGCGTTAGGCTGCTCTTCAATTAGAGATGTGCTATGCAGCTATGCTGCGAGGATGTGAAAGCTCAGCTACGAAAATATGTGACCGTTTTCACTGATGCTAAGCCATGTAGCGAGGCGAATATGATGTGCTATGAAGATGCGCCACCGCAAAGTAGCTGCGCGAGGAAGATTTTATTAAGAGTTTATCATAATATTTTTGATACAAAAAAATATTTTTTGAAAAATCAGTTGAGTCAGCATTGAACAGTTGCATCATAAAACTAACGTGAAGTTCTAGTGGTATCCATTCGAGTACATGAGGTCCAATATTTGGCAATACGCAGCCAATTCTTTGTTAGTTTCGTCATCAGACTTTTTCCTTATTTGAATTTCCGTGGTCAAATGGACATACACTCTAATGTAGTTGAAGAGAAGCAGAAAAATAGCAACATTACATTAAGTACCACTTAGTTTCTGAACACTACAGCCCCGCAATATGAACGTTTAATTAGCACGAGTGGATTCCTCGGAGTTATACGGGGTACGGGTAATAATGTTAGGGGATGAGCTTAACCACAGGGCCAGTTTCGGTTAGTTAATGGTAGGTTTTAAGATTCCTGAGTATACATGGAGCCCTAAGGATGCTATGTCCATGTGTGCGTAAGTAATTCTTATTTATTTTCTTTTATAATTGAGCTCTTATTATATATACATTATAAAAGTGTGCTGTCTATGTATTTGTATTAGTTTATTTAATATAGCATGTACGTGTTTATATTGTGTTTACTGTTTTGTATTGTTACCGTCCATCTGTTATTTGATATTTCTCTGTGAATGGGTTGTCTGTAAGAGATCGCTCTGAGCGATAAGACCGCCCATTGTTGCTCCTAATTTTTAGCATTGTTTTTTATTTTATTTTCTAATATTAAGTATACATTTGGTTTCTCAATAAAGTGTTATCTATCTATCTACCTATCTCGTACAAGTGTATCATTTGCTATTCCTGAACATATTCAGGTAAATATTTATACTTGTATAAAGTAAGAGTTTTATTACAGAAGTCAGAATCAAAACAGTCACAAAAATAAGTCTGTCATTAAGTCACTATCCTGTCTAAGTTATGGTCTTGTAAAACGGTGGATACGTTACTAAATCTTTACAAAGCAATTGACGAGGAAAAGACAAATAACGTTATGTAGTTTATTACCCCTTGACTACACTCAGAGAGACAACATTGTTTACACAAAAGAAGAACCATATATCTAGGTAAATTATTTTATTTTCATTTTTATTTTTTCTTTATAAGGTACATATTAAGGCACAAACAGTATACAATATACTTAAAATTACGTTTATATTTCAAATACATAAACCAATAAAGCTCCCACTAATATATACATTATATAAAATTTTACAATACGGTACTCAAAAAATAAATAACATTGCCAAAATAATGTATGAATTGATACAAAGCGTGTTCGCGCCGTCTTCGTCATATATATGAATACAGAGTTATATATACACGGACTCATTCATTTTATCCACTCATTCCGTCATTCATTCTACAATATACTCGTAGACTAGAACTACGTGTAACTTTTATCAACCTAATATTGAAATAATGTAATACTCAAGCAATATTCTTACAAATCCTAAAGGACTATCTTTTATTTGTTCCTTAGCGAACAAAGCGAAACAATAAAATATGATTACAATAACATAAACTAGGTACTTATTTATAACAGTGATATTTTCCTTGCGAATTTTGCTGCTGACAACACAAATATGTCACAATCCGAGAATTGCTCATTATAAGACTTACATGCTCTTTTTTAATTAAACACTAACCTGGTATAGACCTTGGCCACGCAGGCCCCACAAAGTAGCCTATCACCATGCTGTGGATTTCATTACGATTTACCTTCAGAGAAACTCAAGCCTTAAAAAGGATACTATATAACAACCGGCGGTTTGGCAGCCAAAGGTTGATGGACATTTTGTAATAGATAATGACACATTATGAACATTACTTGCATTTTTGTATTGTTATGTATTTAACTAATGTATCAATACCTATCACTTGGTCTAACTGCTTAATGGATTTTTTTTATTTATGCTTTTGTTCACAGACAAAAAACAAGTCCGTGACAATATTTGTACTATTTTAATTTTATTTTATAATTACTAATGAAATACTGTAGGGCAGATTTTTTTGAGTTTTTTTTACTAACTAGCCTTAGACAGTATACATTGGCGAAGGCATGAAGGGCACTTTGAACTTTACACTAAACACTAATACTACACTAGACACTAATTATTTATTAGCCTGAAAGGCACAGTTTTTCGGCCTGAGAGGCATGCTTAATGGATTTGAGCACTAAGAGAAAGTCATATCGCAAAATGTTCAAAAACTGTATCGACATCCTTACAACTGAACTAAACTTAACCAGAAACTAAATATTACATGTTTATCGTACACATATATTCAGAACACAACACAACAAAACTTCCCTCACATTTTAACACCCAACATAACATCTCTACGTAGAACATAATTTCACTTGTAACTCCCTAAGCATTTTTATGTTCCCCTAGAGCACCCTAAACTGGTGTTTATAGTGAGTAAAATGTCGTTTACAACGCTTGAAGCTTTTTAACATTTGGTTTATGGATGTTGGGGACTTAAAGTATGATATATTTAGATAGATTTTGTTTTCGCAACGATGTTCGTTGATATAGGCGAGAAAGAGATGCGCGTTTCTGTTTATTTTGGTGAAGGATCGAAGAGTGTGTTTAGTTATTTAGGTTTTGGTTTTTCCCTATAACCTAGTTAAGAAGAAAACGTTTTATAAAATTATTTTTATGATTTTTGGAACACTGATTAACGAAATCAAATTTGCATATTTAATTAGAAAATTCACATACTCGTGGAAACGCGCGTTCCGGACAATCCAGTTCTGTTCATATTTTATCTGTCTGTAATTGGAAAAGAGTTCTATAATTATCGAGTTAAGATATAAGGTTTCAGAGGCCGTAGCACAAACAATTTGTCCAAAAGTGTTCGTATCTTAAGCATCAACGTGTCACGTTTTGGCGTAACAACTATGAGTTATCTGTGTCACAGCTGTCCTATATAAATGACGGATTCACGTGTACGACACGTTACGTTACACTTACGCAGTTATTCGTGCTAGGCCCATAGACGTTTTCTTTGCAATAACGGCAATACACTATTTGTAAATCCAGCTTGTATTTCGCGAAGTATTCATAGCAAAGCCGCCTTGTTGTTAAAATAGGTTAACCCTATATTATCTTGAAAACCCACTAAAGAAGGCACACAGTTTTTCGATAGAATGATGGCTGTTACTTTTTTCAATTTGGTTATAGTTTCTGAAGTGAAAACTTCATTATGCACGATTATGGTTTCTTTTCATCACTACCTATTTTTGTTGATTGTGTGTCTTAACAAGTACAATTTAAAAAATTTAATACCGACTTCCATTCTATTCAGTTATTGGAGTGTATCTCAAAAACTACTGGGCCAAATTTGATGAAATTGGATTAGGATTGAATGTAAATGAGATCACACGGGAAGCACAGCTTTCAAACAAAAAATAATTTTGAGAATCGGTTCATCCAGTCGAAAGTTATGAGGTAACAAACATAAAAAATACAGTCTAATTGAGTACCTGCTCCTTTTTATGGATTTTAGTAGAAAATAATTAAAAAATTAAAATAGTTGTCACTTATATCGGTAGTCCCCAAAGACTTGATGATTTTAAAAGCAACGCCTTCTTAATAATGATGGTTAAAAGTTTAATCTTATCATCCACATATGACGGTTAAAATCAAAAAGAGTTAAAATTCGTTGCTTGGACGCCTTGGTGGCTTAGTAGTCATAGCATCTGACATTGTCGGATGACGTGGGTTTGAATCCCGTCTAAATAAGTGTATTTTTCTCTCTAAAATGTTTGGTTATAGTTCATGTTCTATCAACAAGCAATAATAACAACACGGTACATAAATAAACACATTAAACAGGCACTGAACAAAATATGTAAAATGTAAACATGATGTGCATTTCATTGACTGCCAGGTTAGCGCAGCTGGTAACATCCCTGCCTTCTGAGCCGCTGGTCCCGGGTTCGAGCCCCGGAGAAGTCAGACATGTGTGTGCATGAATATGTCGTTTTACCTGTGTATGTGTGTGTTTATTTATATACAGGTTACCATAGTATAGACTCTGTAGTTTGGCACATGAAGATATGTGTGTCCATGTTGCACCATATTATTATGCTAATGATGTTTAAACTGTTTTAGCTGGAACCATATTTTATAACTATTTTAACTCACTGATTAAAAAGCAAACTTATCAAACTTATCAGAGTTAGTTCACCCCGCACTAAAGAAAGTACGTAAGGAAGTAATATTAAGTAACACTGGAATTTTCCTAGTTTTCTGATAAGTTTTAATAGGCTTGCAGTTTTTAACTTCGTCGGATTCACGCCCAAGTTTTATTAAGTAGGATACTGAATTTTTAAAAAGTTTACTGCTTTGTTTATTGTGTGTCTAAGTTGTATTTTATGATTTTCTAAGCTGGTAATAATGAACATATTTAAATAAACAATTCTACTTACGTACTTGTCCTGAAGAAGCTAAAAAAAAAAGATGGCAGATTTAGGTTTTGATTAGACTTTTTTTAGATATTTTTTCTCCCTAAAAATTGCAACGTTTGGTATCGCTAAGCAGGCAGCAGGTACTTTAAAAAAAAGTATTACTATAAAAAATTACTTATATATTTTTTGTTTCCATCTTTTCGGATCCATGTTGACGTATAGCGACAATTTACTTAAACTAAATACTAAATCAATGTTATAAAATACGCTTCCAAGCTCTGGGTAACACTTACCGCCGTAGTACTTGACATCAGGCGCACGACTTGCTCGTCTTGTTACTAGATAACAATAATACAGCTAGTATGAGATATACTTCTAAGCGAAAGCTAGTATTATTCTTCTTCATTAACAGCGTTTAACAAAAAGGTGTAGTAATGCTGAAAGGTACCTACACAAAATATAATAATTTATATCGGTTATCCTAGATTTTTTCATACAAAGGTTAAACATATTGACTGATTTGATAAGGCCACCCTAGTGTGGGGTTCAGTGATCATCACTGAACTTACGAGTATTATATAATATATAATATATAAGCCAAAAGATGCAATCTATTTTGTAAGTAATTAGCATAAGTTTTTGTTTCCTAATAAACGTAATTATTATTATTATTATATTAATTTTTATCACGGATTTCATGCGGTCCTTTACAAAGGCATGAGTGTAGTTGTAGCGAACACTTAGATGCCTGTTTGGTATAAAAATACAAAGTAGTATAAAACCAGAATTTGGGATGACGGTGCCTTGAATTGCCTATTACAAAAATGGGTAAATAACAAGGCTGTTAATATGAACTTATACATGTAAGGAAAATAGATGGCTATGGATGAGACCACGGCACCTGCCAATTCCAGTCTCATTTCAAAATATTTAGGCAGGTGGTGACTTGCAACCTACTAAACGGGCCCCCTCACAAGGGCCACCATCAATGGTGACAAAAGGGCAACGTTGGTGTGGATGGCTAAAGGGTGTAGAGAGGTGTGCTGCGGTTTCACTAGAGCGCTACTACCGGCGTTATGCCCTTTAACACTTCCACCCTTGGAGCTTTTTGTTACTTGCTCTTGCGTCTCCACCCCCAGACAGCCAATTAAGGCAAGCCGGGGGTCAGGGGTCTCACTTAGCTCCAGGGAGAATCAAGGTCCGCGGTGTCGCCACTCACCGACGGCTCGCCACAAAGCCGCCCCTGCGGTATTATTATTATATAGTTATTATTATCATTACTATTAGTTTTTGAAAAGCACTATCAGACAACTATTCTTGAAGTTCAATGCGTTCTCATGCTCTTATTCATTAATCACCCCCCTGCCATGCATGAATGCACCTTTCCCCGTCCAGCTAATGCACCGCTTAGGCCCTTGGCTTCCCTGGTTTACATGCTGGGGGTCATTGCCGCGTTTACTCGATTTTTTCAGAGATGAACCTTTGTTCGAAAAACTTTGGTTATTAGTCTTTAGTCATATCTTGGAATGTTTACTACTTCCTGGGACTCAGTAGTTACGTTCCAATATCCAAGCTTCTACGTGTGAGGTTTTAGTAATACAATACTTTTTGTTACACGCTGTTTTCACTACAATCGCATATAGAGTAAAAATAGAGTAGAATTACTGAAATTTTAATAAATGATGAAAAAGAAATATATACTTCAGGATATGCGTGGTGATATTATTTAGCCCAAAACACGAAAACGTTTGCTCCACTCGATGGCAAATGAAATACAAATACCTCTGAAAAAAAAAATATTGTAAAATGGCTCCTACGTATCTTTAATGTTATGTTTGTTGTTTTTCAAACGACGTCACATGTGTGTACATACTGCCGTACGATTCTCTAAAAACAAACATCAAACAAAAGCAAACATCGTTGCATCTTTGACAACATCCGTGAAAGAAATGACGAAATGACAAGAATCATAGAAAAAATTACCTTATTTTACAAGGGCGATATCTCATAAAGTATTTGACATCGGTGAGCTCGTCGACGAGCGCATCGACGAATCATTAGAGAATGGCACAGCTGATCTTGTCCTCGTTTGACATAACAAAAGGCGTATTCTTGCTTAGTTATTATTTATTTGAGAACTTGTTTAGTCCTTGCGGCAAGAACTTGAGTTTGTCATTTGAAGTATTAAAGTTTGTATGTAATACTTGTGATTTGATAGACTTTAGTAAAGAAGTTCAGTAAGCGGTAAAGAAGTTTACTAAATAACTGGCAGATTTTTGGATTAATGGAGATACTTAACTAAAACAAAACAGCTGAACTGATTTGCATGAAATTTGGCGTGTGATATACGAGGTGCTGGAATAACACATAGGATACTTTTTATCATCATCATCCATCACCACACGGGTGAAAACGGGGGGCACAGCTAGTTTTATTATTCCATTCCTCTTAAATATGACGTAAATATTTCCTTAATAAATACAGCTTTCTTATCGCATCAATGGTCGTACGGCCAGACACAATAGAAATTTCATTGTTATAATGACATCGATCCTTGAAAGGTTATGTTCTAGTAAATATATAAAATTATATAAACTTTTTCAATCGAAAGTTAACTTCAAAATAAACAATCGAATCATATCCAACATTACACAAATTCAAGCTAATGAAATTTAATTTCTTTGTATTCCGTGCATCAAACCGATTGCATTCTTACCATTAAGTGAAAGCACTAACATTTATCTTGCTAAAAGCGAGTGGACAGTAACACGAATGCTGCGCTTTGTGCGATGTGTTTCAAGGGAGACATCCTTCAAGAATTTCCGTGTGTTACTAGAATTACGACTAAGAAGCGGTATATTTAACGTTCGTGAACTAAATTCTGGTTTATTTGACAGTATCCGTAGGGCTATTATGTATCTCAGTTGCTAACAAATGTTGTTCGAAATCGAAAAAAATGGCGGCGTTATGTCACTTTTGTCAGCTCCAGTCATCAACTAACGTTTTTGCTTACCGAAGTTATCAAAACTGACATAGAGCGGCCATTTTTCAAGATTTCAATGAACATTTGTTAGCAACTGAGATACATAATAGCCCTGCTGGTGTATTCTTTCAAATAAGACAGATAAGCGAAAAGTCCGATGTCATCGAGCACGGTCGGTATAGTGCTAGTTATACTCCAAAAAGCTGCAAATGGTGTTAAAATGAAAATAAAAAAAAACAAACGTATTAATTTGACCCGTAGCATGACACAAAATAGGAAAAAAAAATCCATACAAAAAAGTTGACGTCATAACTTCTTTCCTTTTTTGTTTTTTTTCGTGCTACGGGTCAAATTGATTCATATGGCTTAAAAATCAATCTGTCCGATGTTTATGCTTTTAACACCATTTGCAGCTTTTTACTGAATTTCGCATTGTACCGTTATATTATCTCTGATGCTTAATGTAGTTTTTTTTGATACAAGCTGCATCCCGCGTTTTCACCCGCGTGGTGATAAATAATGTAGAAGATTTTTGTTTTATTTTTTGCCATCCCTGTATTAGAGTGAAAAAAACAAAAAATAATCATTCAAATCGGTAAAGTCGTTTGGAAGTTATGCCCGTACATACATTTTGGTGATTCATTGTTTAATGTATATAGATACGTACTTTAATTTTAAGAACCGCTTATTTCCGTTATTGTATTTAGTCGGTGCCGATAGTTGTGTTAGCAGCAGAGCTGATAAATGTATTCGCTATGATGTGCCCCATTTGTAAAATAATTACAAATTCAATTCAAACCGCTATTAAATATCTGGTTTTGATAACAGCTTACCTACGCTCTTATTGCAGTCAAGTATCCAAACATGTCCCTAGAATGGAGATTCTAACGACAATGTAACCTGAAACATTTCGTTAGTTGCGCACATCCAAAGTTACTTTAGTACTAAAACTACGAGTATAATACCCATGTCATTAGGTTACGGAACAAACACGCGGTAGGCCTCTTAACAGATGCTCTTCGTCACAAGTGAGGAGCTGCACTGCTCCCATCACCCTTAGATTTAAAGTTATTGATAGCTTTAATGGCAAACGTATTCGTCAGATCAGAACACAGTAATGCAAACAAATACAAAGTACTTGCGTTTAAATGGGTATGTTAGCACTACTTCCCTAGATGCCTACTGCTAATAATATAAGTTATAGCATGCACCTTATATATACCTTATGAGTTCTACTGCTAATAATATGAGTTATAGCATGCACCTTATATATACCTTATGAGTTCTACTGCTAATAATATGAGTTATAGCATGCACCTTATATATACCTTATGAGTTCTACTGCTAATAATATGAGTTATAGCATGCACCTTATATATACCTTATGAGTTCTACTGCTAATAATATGAGTTATAGCTTGCACCTTATATATACCTTATGAGTTCTACTGCTAATAATATGAGTTATAGCATGCACCTTATATATATCTTATGAGTTCTACTGCTAATAATATGAGTTATAGCATGCACCTTATGTATACCTTATGAAGTCTACCGCTAATAATATGAGTTATAGCATGCACCTTATGAGTTCTACTGCTAATAATATGAGTTATAGCATGCACCTTATATATACCTTATGAGTTCTACTGCTAATAATAATATGAGTTATAGCATGCATATAGGGTACTTTTGATTAAAATATCTTAGGTAGGAGATAAAAATAATTTAATACTCGTAATAATAGACCGTTGCCATCTACGGAGACGCTACAATGTTCTACGAGGAAATGCTACGAAATACTACGCTACAAAGTGCTACGAAAATTTTATATGAATAAAAGGTTTTATTGTATAACAGTGTGACGGTAAGAACATATACCTCTACAGACCTTGGCTTGCTACAAATGATATGAGTCCTCCGAGGATATGGCACTCTACATACAGGAGGTGTGTGCCACATTGGCCCGTGACAATACATGATTTCAGCGGTAATAGGCGGAGATCTAGTGGGGTCAATCATACTTTAAGAATCGTCATGCAAAGTGTTATACGAATGTGGATTTTAGTATGAACTGAATAAGAACTACCATAGTTTAGAGAATTTTAGTTCGTTAGTTTAGTTTGGTGGGCTACGCAAGGGAAATGCTACCAGTGTGATACAATACTGACAATTTCGGTACCTAACTAAGCTAGCAAGTAATCAAACCATTGTATTACAAACTCCTGGTAAATGGACCCACTTTTTAGTGAGAGAAATATGAGCCATAATCAGTCTATAACATAGATTCTACTCGAGGCTAATGTAGAGTTCCTCGACTTTCCTCATGATTAAAAACGCATTTTTGTTCGCTCGTTGAGATTGGTATTCTGAACGAGCGAATTGCGGCACCACGCTGATATAAGAAACGTGAAAGTTTGGAGTTGTACGAGTAAATATTGCCCAATAACTCATAAAAGGGTTGAACGGATTTGATGGAATTTTAAATGTAGATAATAAAGGTATTGAGGAATAATAAGCAATTGTGAATACACGAGGTGTGGTGCGAAAGCGCCCCTATTTGAGGAATAATCCGGTGTCGCCCGGTTAGACCTACATGTGGAAAAAGTCCTTTCGAGGCAAATAAGCAGTTCATTAAAGGTACTAATAACCAAAGGAGATGATATTCGTCATCATTATCATCATACATCACCGCGTGAGAGAAACCGCGGAGTGCAGCTAGTATAAAATAAAGTATACTTTTAACTTTAATAAACATCAATTACAAAAAATAATGATAGTCAGAGTGTTCCTCTTTGTAAGTGTAAAGAAACGAGCTTAATCAAAGTTAACTGTGAAAGCGCCCGGATGTAATAGTGGACAGAAATGGATGTGGTATAATAAAAATAAAGTATTAAACTTTATATTCAATCAAAACGAGTATAGTTGCTTGATTAGTTAGAAGTGTTTACAATTTGAACGTTATTATTTAGAGGCCAAGTAGTGTTCATAAAATTGATAGTTTTGGTTTAAGGTGAGCAACGGGTTATTGTGAAGTGTTCAGTATAAATTATCTACCGTAACAATATGCGAGATAAAAAATAGATATTAGTTCGAGTATTGTCTCGATACCTTTATTTATACTGTTTTCCCTGTATTAATTATTGTTCACAGGTTGTTAATATTACAACTAAATGGTGTGGTTCTGACGGGTTTTAAAGTTTGAATAAGATTCCATAAAGTATAGATGGCGTTTATTTTCACCAGCTTTGCACATGTACAAAGAAAGTTTTTTTTCAAGCCAGCAGTGTAATCACTTCACGAAGCTGAACTGTGATACGGTGAACACGTATGTCACGTGATTTAATTTCTTGTATAACAGTTCACGCGAAAAGAATGTAGGGTCGAGGACACGGATGACGGGATAGCAAGCTTTAAGAACGAGCATATGAAAATTGGTTGTGGAAAGTGTAATTGTGCGTATGCTTTCTATTTAAAAAACCAAACAATATAGCCGTACGATTCTCTAATGATTCGTCGATGCGCTCGTCGAAGTGCTCACCGATGTCAAATTCTTTGAGGTATCGTTTTTGTACACAAGGTTGTTTTTCCAAGGTTCCTCGATATGTCGTCGTTTTTTCACGGATGTTGTCAAAGTTGAAACGATATTTGCTCTTAGGAAATCGCACAGCAGTTCTGACTCACGCATACAGTTCCGTACGGGCAACAAAAGATAACTTTTAAAATGTAGACTTCAGCAGAATTCATTGCGTATTTTCAGATTTTTCTGTATACCACATCAAATATTCCTAGCTCTACCCGGATAGAACTCAGCTATTTATTTGATGAGAGCAGCGTTGAAAACATTTCGAGTAGAGAGCTTGATTGGACAGAATGTTTGCGGATCTCATTCCACTTAATATAATTAGATGAACTATAAATAGAGCCATTAGATTGATCAGGTTAAAGTTAATCAGGTTTATGTGAACCTTTCTAAGGTCGTCCTGTTACAGCTGCTGTAAAAGTTTTTCGAACGACCTTTTAACTTAATCCAGAAGTAAGCAATTTCAGGTTGTAACTAACAACAATAAGGTACTACATAGCATAAATCAAATCATATAAAAACCGTTTAAATTGTATTCAAATTCCCTGTGATACTCAACTTGACCGAATAAAAATCAGTTTTATTTTATTACAGTATCATAATCATAATCAGCCCATTTTTTTCCCATTGCTGGGACTCGAGCCTTCCTTTCAGAAAGAGGAGTTGGGCCATGATCCACCACGCGGACCCAGTGTGGCTTGGTGGATAGGTAAGTGGCCAACCCATGTGGAAGTTTTCAGGCCGCCCGAAGGCCATCAACATAGACTGACGACTGTTGTCCTAGGACATACAACCAGGACCGACGGCTTAACGTGCCCACCGAAGCACTGAAGCGCTCAATTGAATAATGCCACTAGTGGTCACCCATCCAACTCCTGGCCGCAGAAGTGTTGCTTAACTTGTTGATCGGTTAAGATCGCTTAGTCCTCCGCTCCGCTACGAGCGCTTCTAATTTATTTTATTCAATCATCCAAAAAGTATTAGTTTTATAGGTTATGTGTTTTTATATGTGTTTCATGAAAATACTAACATAAAAATAAATTACCTGACATAAACGCACACCCCTGTAACTCAATTCACCCAAAAATTCACTATGTCACATCACACATCTAAGACTTCAAAACAATTATTTCACCCCACGACCAGGGATCAAACCTGGGACCTTATTTATTTATTTATTCAAGTCAATCGATGTGGCTAACAGAATTATTCCAAAACACCACATATCAAACATCATCATAAATTATGTAAGTAGGTACATTTTTATAAAACATCAAGTAGGTAAGTTACCTAGAAGCTAAAATAAAATTATATAGCAGAAGTCAGAAGTCAGACCTTGTCGCTTCGAAGGTAGAACACTATTAACTAGTCAACCAGGGCCGTTAAACTTGTTGCCAGGATCTCGGACTGTTTAGTAGAGGTTGTTGATTTAGTTACTTTTAACCGACTCAAAAAAGGAGGAGGTTTCTCAATTAGACCGTATATATACATATTATTGTGTGTGTTCGCGGATAACTTCGTCGTCTATGAACCGATTTTGATGATTGTTTTTTTATTTGATGGAGCATACTTCCGTGGTAGTTAGGGCATTGATCCCGGAATTCCGAGATTTCGTAATTTCGGAATTTCCGATGATTTTTTACAATATTACAATTCCGGAACGGAAATAAATATCGCAATCCAATACTCATATAATTATTTGTGATATAAGTTACCACAATAATAAAATTTGCTTGCATATTTGTACTCTCTTGTGAAATGTCCGTACCGCACGCGAAGTTTGAATTCAAATCGCCGCCATTGACGCTTGCGTTTCGTTCGTTCGCCATTTCGCCAACCAGTCAGTGGCGCTAGAGCAGCGCCGCTCTCGTTCGGGAGTGCATTGCTGCTTTGCTGCGAAGATCGCTCTCAGACAAAATGTTAGATGCTCTGATACTCTTGAGAACACATTATTAAGAAGAGCGATCTTTTTTGAAAAAGTGCTTCTTGTCTTATTTACTTTATATTTCTTTTTAGTATAAGTTGATTTAAAGATTTCAATTTCCACGTAAGTTTAGAGTTTTTTTATATTTAAGTTTAAGTTTTGTTCTTTAAACCTATTTTCATGATCTCAGAAGAGGAGAACTTGTTGATTTTGTTTATTGTGAGTTGTTGAATCTTATATTCATCATAATTTTATTAGATAGTTATTTAATTAGTTTTTATAATAAATATTTGATTTAACAAAACAAATTAATGCCTATTTATAGTTTTTTTATTTCTTATACTTTTTTCTAATTCCGGAACCGGTTCCGGATTTCCGGAATCGAACCAGTAGTAACGTAACTCAGTTCCGGAATCGAAAATCATCCGATATTACATGCCCTAGTGGTGGTCCCATATAATATACATAATTTTTCTCAAATTCGGTGAAGCAGTTTTTGAGTTGCACTCCAAAAACTGAAAAGTGTTGATTTATCTTGATGATATCATCATTGACGGTGTATTCCGTTAGTAGAGCTATCACTAAAAAGGTGATTTTTTTTTTATTAAAAAATAACCGATTTCTACACTAAAAAATGTGAAATAACTTGTCCAAGTCAGTATGCCATGCGCACAATATGAGGTACTTTAATAGGTACTTTCGAGCTATCATAGTACCGACTTCAACAGATTATTTCACACTTTTTAGTGTAGAAGTCAGTTCTATTTGTTGATAAACAAAATTTAAATAGTTTCACATAATAAAAGTCTTTTTAGTCAGAAAGTATGTAGCCATTGACTTTTCGGTGAATAAAAGGCTGCCAGAGACATTGATGTTAACTGTAGAGAACCTGGCGTGTCCTTAAAGTTTAATCGAAGGGGTTATCTACCACAGCGCGAGTAAAACCACCAACGCTGCCGGCCGACCGGGGAGGTGAATAAATAAAATTCGCTACCCTTAGCTTACTGATACACACGGTCATTTCAAATCACGTACAAGATCCGCGCCAATTCGTTGTTAATAAAGTAGTTATGTAATCAAAAGTTATATAAAAAGGAAATTCACTAACTTGTTGAATATGTGGTTGCGTGACTTATTTAATTGTAATGTGGGCATTAAGTGACATAGGTACGTGTGGATGACTATTTTCAAAATAGGGAATGATATTTTGTGAATTTAAATTAATTAATGTAATCTTAAATGTAAATACATTATTGTAATTTTTTATGTAATGTGACTTACCTAACGTAACAATCACTGTTCTAGTGGTGAATACATTTCTGATTCTGATTATGATTAAGATACAAAATGTTACTCGTAGACTAATTTATATAGAAGGCATAAAGATAAAATATTGATAGATAAAACTTAATACTCAAAATGAAAACACATACAGGTGAGTAAAGAGATCTAATTTATAATATTCATAATGAAAAATGTAAAGTATCGAAATCTTCAGCGAATCAAAGTAATATCTGGCTACATTTCTACTACTTACTCGCTTTCTCTCTCTTTCTTTATATCTCTGTTTCCGCGTGGATTATAAATACTACTGTAAACTTAAGCATAAATCGTAGCTCGGAAATGTCATTCTTGCCTGGGTCAGGGCCATCGAAAAATTCAGCAAAATGCGTTTGGACTAGCAAACCGAGAGTTCTGCATATTAAGAAAGCATCTAACAATATTTCTACTAAAAGACAAACGAGGTTAAGCGAGAACCTAATTTTTAATTCGATCCCAGACCCGACTATAGAATCAGCCCCAAATGATAAGTTTGTAAAAGTAAATTTGCTTTTTTTAAACATAGTCGACACAGCATAGAGTCTCTTTCAGTATTTATTTGGTATACATTTGATAACTCCACGCGTTACTGAGATAAAAGATCATAACACACAGATGGACAGACGCACAGACAGACAAACGCACAACAAAGTAATACTATGAGGATTTATTTTACTTGTTGAGGTACGGAACCTTGAAAATAAACATTTTAACATTTGCGTACATATCGTACTAGTCGTAGTAGTTCCTATTGATTCTTGCGTTACTTTGCGGAAATCCTTTGCAAAAAATGATATTAAAAGATAGTGTATAATATTAGTTATTAGTTATAAATATTTATTTTTATATCGTTTTTTATATATTTATCTATTATTATTATTACCTTCATTTTCTGCATGGAATAAAATGTATGTTTACATAATGTTGATCAAACTAACAATCCGTGTGTATCAACTCAAGAGAGTTGCCCGATTTTATAGCCTGCCTCCCACGACTGCCATGACCTATACATTGTGAAGGCGGAAGACATCTTTATAACCGCCGTGCCGCGGGAGCCTGAGTGCTGTTAAGCTTCAGCTATACTGAACTACATTGGGAAAATATATTGTGTATTTTACCGACAGCGAAACAAAGCCACTATTACAACAAGAACAGCTAACACCATAAGTGGTGTACGTCTGACTCATATTTATATTTTTTTTTTTTTTATACCGAACTGGGTAGCACTTGACCACTATCTCACCTGATGCTAAGTGATGATGCGATCGATGATGGAGCGCGCTTACCCAGAAGATACCTATGCACTCGTGTTTTGAAGACCCCCATATAGTACTTAACCGGAAACACCGACTCAGGGAGGGTGTTCCATTCCCTAGCGGTTCGTATGATAAACGAAGAAGTAAATCGCTTCGTCCGGGTGAATGGAATATCCACCATAAAGCGGTGGCGCTTCTGAGTATCTCTGGATGTCCGATTATAGAATGGGGATGGCGGAATCAAATTGTGAAGTTCAATTGCACACTCACCGAAATGTATCCGATAAAAAACCGATAAACAAGCGACTTTGCGGCGATGCTCGAGACTCTGGAGTCTCTTGCGTACTAGGTGGTCGTCGTTAATGAGTCTCTTGGCTCTCCTCTCAATAGCTTCCAGTGTCTCCAGCTGGTATTTGGCAGAACCATCCCAAAGGTGAGAACAGTACTCCATACACGACCGGACTTGGGCTTGATAAAGATTAAGCAACTGTCCCGGTGTGAAGTATTGTCTCACCTTAGCCAAAACACCAAGCTTTTTTGAGGCAAGCTGGGCTTTGGACTCAATGTAGGAGCCGAAATTGAGAGTTGGTGTTAATGAGATGCCAAGAAGCTCGAAATGGTTACTTATCGGCACGGACACATCCCTGAAAGTAGGAGCCAGCTGAAAAGGGCTCCGTTTGGCGGAGAAAAGACACGCCTGGGTTTTAGCAGCATTGAACTTAACTAGATTGGCATCGCCCCAATCGGAGACTGCCTGCAAAGAAAAGTTCAAGCGCTGAACCATCGCTTCCCTATGAGACTGGATTTGTAATGCACTGGTTCGTGCGTTAGATGTGTAACTCTCCACAACGGTGCTGTCATCTGCGTAACCAAAAATACCGGGTTTCAGCAGGTCATTAATATGCAGCAGAAAAAGTGTTGCGGAGAGTACTGATCCTTGGGGGACTCCGGCATTTATAGCCAATTGGGCGGAAGAACAGCCATTGATGACTACTCGAATCGACCGATCCCTCAAAAAATCTGAAATCCAGACACACAAACCAGTGGGAAGGCCGTATGAAGGAAGCTTGCTAATGAGGCTATCGTGCCAGACCCTGTCAAAAGCCTTCGAGATATCGAGAGAGACAGCAAGCGCCTCTCCGTGGTTCTCGATGGCTGAGTTCCAGATGTGAGTGGCATACGCTAGAAGATCCCCAGTAGACCGGTTTCGGCGAAATCCGTATTGTCGGTCACTGAGGAGATCGTTCACTTCTAGGTATGCCAGGAGCCTGTGGTTCAGTACACGTTCCATCGTCTTACACAGTACGGAAGTGACTGAAATAGGCCTGTAATTAGCAGGGTCTGCGCGACTACCTTTTTTGGGCACGGGCTGCACGTTTGCAAGCTTCCAGGACTTTGGCACTTGACCAGTCGTCATAGACAAGCGAAAGAGGCGAGTCAATACAGGAGTCAACTCTGGCGCACACATCCTCAAGACTACAGCTGGTATACCGTCTGGACCACTAGCTTTGTTCACGTCTAGATTGCGCAACGCTTTGCGGACTTCAGACTGTCGAATGCGGATTTCTGACATTACCGTCCCGCAATTTGGCAGACTAGAAGGTACAGCATTACCAGCATCTAGACGTGAAGACTCTGCAAACAGAGTGGCAAATAAATTTGCTTTCTCTTCAGCAGTATGCGCTAGTGAGCCGTCGGGTTTCAGCAGTGGAGGCAGTGAGGGACGGCAGAAGTTCTCTTCGATCGACCTCGCCAGGGACCAGAACGCTTTGCTACCCGAAGGGTAAGAAGCAAGTTTGTTCCCTGTCCGGCGTATGTGGTCGAAGCGAGCCATCTTGAGGGCCTTTTTGCAGGACTTGGCGGCAAGGTTAAATGCTTTCTTCTTCTCACGTACATCTCTAGATTTGCGGGTTCGAGCATCAGCCCAGGCTAAGTAGGCCTCATGTTTTGACGCTTCTGCATCTCCACATTTGGCATTAAACCATGGTCGAGCTTTGCTGGACAGCGAGATGTCAGAAAATGGAATGAAATATTCCATACCCTGTCGTAACACTTCTGTCACAGCATCCGCGCAAGCTGAGGAATCGCTAGAAGAAAAACAAACCCTCCACCAAGGATAAGACGAGAAAAAATTACGCATCTCATCCCAATCTGCTGACTTGTATCGCCACACCCGCCGGGTGCCTTTTGGGCTGGGATCGGGCGGGGAGTAGACCGACACAGACTTCACCAGACAGTGGTCGGAGCTACCCAAGGGTGATGAAACCGACACCGAGTAGCGGTCTGGATCTGTTGTCAGCAGAAGGTCCAAGCAGTTGGCTGTGTGGCCATCAACATCTGGAATCCTTGTAGCTCCTTGGACCAGCTGAGTGAGGTCTAGCGTCAAGGCAAGCTTACGCATCTCTCGACCAGCGTGGTCTGTGCTCTGGTATGGGTATAGCCAGTCTTGATGGTGGGCGTTGAAATCCCCCAGAAGCACTAATTGAGCAGAAGGATACCTCTGTTGGGCCACGTCAGCTGCCTCACTGAGGTAGTTTGTGAGCCTGGTTGTCTCCTCATCTCCGCTGTGCGAACGATAGACACTAGCATAAAGTATCTTCTCCATGCCGTTGTCCACCAGAACCCACATGACGGAAAATTTGGGGTCTTCAAGGTTACGGAGACGCCGATAACAAATGTCATCGCGAGCATACATACAAACTCCTGCTCTGGCCCTAAAGCTATGTTCAAGAAAGTAGCCCGGGTAGGCAAGGTATGCAGCGTCAGCTGGGCATTTGATCTGCGTCTCCGTGAGGAACAGAATATGCTGTTTTGCGGTCTCAAGATGGTGGTGGACTGAGTCGATATTGGAGTGCAAGCCTCGAATGTTTGAGAGGTGCACTTGAAGAGAGAGGACGTGCTTCCGCTGTTGGATCTTTATTCTGTATTTGTTGCCTTTCATTTTATGGGGAGTGAAGATAGGTGTAGGGAAACGGAAGTGGAAACGAGGCGCATATTATCAACCCGTGACACAAATTAGGCTTTTCCACCCTATGGAAACCAATCCTGGAGACCGCGGGGACGCCCGAGCCCCCCCAGAGGTGTCCATCGGGACCTCTCGTCTGGTCGCCAACCAGCACGATGGCGCACCTCCAGGATTTTTCGCGAGATGGCGAGGCAGCCTTTCATGAGTGGCTGGCTCACTACTTGGGCCCCCCAACTATCTGCGGTCGGCCAGCGGAGTACCGTGCCTCGGATCCCGCTGCTCTCCAAGATTGGCTGACAGGTAAATTTACCCTCAATGTATCACGACCAGCTATAGTAATAAGCGCAACTGTTTCCGACCCGTTTCCCATAATGGCTTCACCAAACATCATGCCGTAACGCTACCGCTTGGCGGCATGGCTTTGTCTGGTGGGTGGTAACACGCCGCGGCCTAAGCCTACCACCTGAAAAAAGTACTGCTCTTTTGGCGCCACCCAGGGGACACGTGTAGAACATCGAGGACTAAATCCTACGGACGCGAGCAGTTTAGTCCCCAAAAAAGACCTTGTCGCTTCGAAGGTAGAACACTATTAACTAGTCAACCAGGGCCGTTAAACTTGTTGCCAGGATCTCGGACTGTTTAGTAGAGGTTGTTGATTTCGTTACTTTTAGCCGACTCAAAAAAGGAGGAGACTGTTTAGTAGAGGTTGTTGATTTCGTTACTTTTAACCGACTCAAAAAAGGAGGAGGTTTCTTAATTCGACCGTATATATTATTGTGTGTTCGCGGATAACTTCGTCGTTAATGAACCGATTTTGATGATTGTTTTTTAAAGCCTAGCCTACCACCTGAAAAAAGTACTGCTCTTTTGGCGCCACCCAGGGGACACGTGTAGAACATCGAGGGCTAAATCCTACGGACGCGAGCAGTTTAGTCCCCCAATGACAGATACGCGTGGTACAGTCACAGAAAAATAGTCATAATGTACAGTCGAGTATACAGTACATACTTCCCATGTGCTACCTGAGTTATGCGTAAAGTTAACATCCGACAGGATAAATCTAGACCGGATTTTAAGAGTATAGACCGGACTCGGCTCAAATTTCATTCGAGACCGGATTTTTCGTCATGCCCATTTGTCGCAGTGGACAACAAAGGGAACAACCGTGCGATTCTCTAATGACTCGACGAGCTCACCGATGTCAAATACTTTATGAGATATCGCCCTTGTACATAAGGCTAATTTTCCAACGTTTCTTTTCATCTCTTCATTTGTTTCACGGATGCTGTCAAAGATGCAACGATGTTTGCTCTTAGAGAATTACACGGCAGATTGACTGTGGAATCAATACTTCTCACACATTATAACTTCAAACATCTGACATGTAAAGAATTTTACAGTGAAATTTCTACAAAAAAAATATTTATTGAAATCTGATGCTAGTGGACAGAAATATAAGTATAAATAATATTATAATAAGGGTTTTAAGGGTAGATAAATTCTACTGAGTTTGATTAAAGCCAGAACCTGGATTTTATTACAGAAATCAGGTTTTTGTAACTCTTGCAACCGGCGTTTTGATTTAAAGTCCTGGAAACCCTAGTTATACGGCTAATTGGCCAAGCCGGCCATTCCGGCCGGTCGGTTCGTCAGTTCAGTTCATCATCTAGTCTCATCATCATCATCATCTCAGCCGTAGGACGTCCACTGCTGAACATAGGCCTCCCCCAAGATTTTCCAAAAGGACCGGTTGGAAGCGGCCTGCATCCAACGTCGTCCTGAAACCTTCCTCAGGTCGTCTGTCCACCGTGTCGGTGGACGACCTACGCTGCGCTTGCCGGTCGTGGTCTTCACTCTAGAACGTTTAGGCCCCATCGGCCATCTGTTCTGCGTGCTATGTGCCCTGCCCACTGCCACTTCAACCGGCTAATCTTCTGAGCTATGTCGGTGACTTTCGTTCTTCTACGGATCTCCTCATTTCTGATTCGATCACGTAGAGAAACCTCGAGCATAGCCCTCTCCATAGCTCGTTGTGCGACTTTGAACTTAGTCATGAGGCCCATAGTAAGAGACCACGTTTCAGTGCCATAAGTCATCACTGGTAACACACATTGGTCGAAGACTCATGTCTTGAGGCACTGAGGTATTTTTGACGAGAAGAGTTCGCGAAGTTTCTGGAACGCTGCCCAGCCGAGTTGGATTCGACGATTGACCTCTTTCGCGAAGTTGGACCTGCCTAGTTTGCCGTGGGGTACCGGTTGCCGTGGCTTAGAATGGTACCCTCCCAACTCTACCCGTGGGTGCGTAGAAAGCTCCTAAGGAATAACAATCGGATGGGCAGCAGCACCTTCCCAGTATTAAAACCCCAAAACTACGCTCTCCAACCAGCCTGCCAAGCGTGGCGAGTATTGGCAAAATCCCCCCAAATGACGGACACAATAGGAACCAGGCCCCCAGTCCCCGGCAGCCCCGCTTTTCCTGGCTACGGTAGCGGCCACGGTAACGGTGGGGCAGGGAGTGCTAAGAATCCCCGGCAGACGTCCGGCTACCACCCCCAACGACGACGACTGGCCCTGGTAACACACAACATACGGACGATGAGGACAGACGAGAAGATATATGAGCTGGAAGAAGAAATGAGTAAGCTACACTGGGACATTGTGGGGTTATCTGAAGTCCGTAGAGCGGGTGAGGACACGATTACCCTAAAATCAGGTAACCTACTCTATTACCGGGAGGGAGACCAACAGTCCCAAGGTAGTGTAGGTTTTCTCGTCCACAAGTCCCTTACTAACAACATAGTTAAGATCGATAGCGTTTCCAATAGGGTCGTATACCTAATACTCAGAGTATCCAAACGATATTCGCTGAAGGTCATTCAGGTATACGCACCGACGAAGTCGCACCCGGATGATGAGGTGGAGGATATGTATGAGGACATTAGTCGGGCCATAGATACCTCTGAAACGCACTTTCTAGTTGTTATGGGGGACTTTAACGCGAAGTTGGGTAAGAGAAGCGAGGATGAGTTGAAAGTGGGGCAATTTGGCTATGGACAACGGAACCGTAGGGGACAGAGGTTGGCCGCTTCTTGGAAAAAGAGGAACTCTTTATGATGAACTCTTTCTTTCAGAAGCCACCTCACAGGAAATGGACCTGGCTGAGTCCCGATGGTTCCACGAGAAATGAGATTGACTTCATTATGACCACCAAAAGGCAAATATTCACTGATGTTTCCGTGATCAACAGGGATAAAACCGGTAGTGATCACCGAATGGTAAGAGGCACGGTGAATATTAATGTCAAACTGGAGAGGTCTCGTCTGATGAAGTCGACGCTCCGACCCACTCGTGCCCATATTCAAGACCCCGAGAGCTTTCAACTTGAGCTATCCAATCGCTTCGATTGCCTTGAGAACATCGCTTCAGTGGACGAAATCAATAACAGGTTAGTAGAAACTGTCTATACAGTGGGTTCCAAATACTTTAAACCCCACTGTACAGATAGGCCACAGAAACTCTCCAACGATACCCTCAACCTCATGGCTGAACGACGCTCACTAAAACTGCAGTCTTCGGATGATGTTGAAGTATATAGGCTGCTCAATAGGCGAATATGGAAGTCCTTGCGACACGACATCCGGATCTTTAATACAAACCGTATTAAAGAGACGATAGAGCGGAAAAAAGGCTCCAAAGTGTTTGCGAGAGACATGTCTATTGGGCAAAGCCAGTTGACGAAGCTAAAGAGAGAGAAGACGGCAGTGTAGCGTCGAACATAGCAGAAGTATTCGGAGAGGTAGAGAGTTTCTACGGACAGCTATACACCTCAGTCGCTAAACCTGTTAGCAGCTCGGTCAAAGACCAAAGAGCCAAGCTGACCCGACATTATACCGAAGATATCCTGGACATTAGCCTGTACGAGATAAGAATGGCCTTGAAACAGCTTAAGAACAACAAGCCGCCTGGTGACGACGGTATCACATCTGAGCTTCTGAATGCGGGTAGAACACCGGTACTTAAAGTCCTTTAGAAGCTCTTTAATACCGTCTTACTTGAAGGTTCAACGCCAGAAGTATGGAACAAAAGCGTGGTGGTGCTGTTTTTCAAGAAAGGTGACAACACTTTACTTAAAAATTACAGACCCATCTCGCTTTTGAGCCATGTTTATTAGCTGTTTTCGAAGGTCATAACGAACCGTCTTAGTTGCAGGTTTGATGAATTCCAGCCTCCGGAACAAGCCGGTTTCCCAAAAGGCTATAGTACCATAGACCACATCCACACGCTACGGCAAGTTATACAGAAGACCGAATAGTATAACTTGTCTCTTTGTTTAGCGTTTGTGGACTATGAGAAAGCCTTTGATTCGATCGAGACGTGGGCAGTGCTAGAGTCTCTCCAGCGGTGCCGTATTAACTATCGGTATATTGAAGTGCTGAAGTGTTTGTACCAAAACGCCTACATGTCATTCCGAGTACAGGAGCAGAGTTTGAAGGCAATTCCATTGCAATGAGAGACGTTATATCTCCGAAACTGTTCACCGCTACATTGGAAGACGCCTTCAAGCTTCTGGAATGGCTAGGACTTGGCATCAATATTAACGGCGAATACATCACTCACCTTCGATTTGCCGACGATATTGTAGTCATGGCAGAATCCATGGAAGACCTCAGTACAATGCTCGAAGGCCTCCATCGAGTTTCCCAACGGGTAGGTCTTAAGATGAACATGGATAAGACGAAAATTATGTCTAATGCCCTTGTTGTACCTACCCCAATATCAGTTGGGAACTCAGTTCTCGAAGTTGTTGACGAGTACATCTACCTGGGACAGACAGTCAAACAACATCTAGTGTACTAGTGGCCATATTTACTGAAATTATACTTCTTCTATGAAATAACATAAAATATACTTGATTTAAGGCGCGGTCCAACCCCAATTTTAAAATAGTTTACGCTGCTTTACTTAAGGTTGAAATGAAAATCGCTTGTTAGATTGGACGATGTAATGCGAAAATGCATTAATTTTGTACGTTTTCTTTATATTTTTCGATAATATACTGACACAATAAAAAAACTGCTAATTATTAATTTAGTACTATACGTTAACTATGTATAACCTAAAAAAAAGTAGTGCTATCGCTAAAACTTCAGAGAGTTTGGACGTGAAAGTTTATTTTTATGCACCTATTTAGGATTTTTTTCTGCAGAGAGCGAGTAATATTTATGAATTCTGTTCGGTTATTACTCTTTGCCTGTTCCTTTTCTAACTTAAGTATGTTTTTTCATACAATATTATCGATCTGTTTCGTTACACTTACGGCCTTATTAATAAACTTGGCTTACACCCGGAGTAGTTAAAACATCTATCTGTCAATTTTTCGCTTGCAGTAAATGTAACGCGTGAAAGCAAGACAAAACATGTTACGCCTAATATAGGTTTACGCAACGTTTATTAATAAAGGCCTAAATGTTTAAAGATTCTGCTTTTTACTATTATCAGGATACGAGCGTGCAGTTGATGAAGTTACCCAACTAGAAGGCTGAGACCGCGATATATGACAACGATACATCCCAGACCTTCAAGAGAACAATGTTTGGTCATATGGCGGCTTACAATGATTCAGAATCATGACAGCGTAAGAAATTATTATGCATTGATAACATTATAAAAACATTTCAACATGATCAGCAGGGCTATTATGTATCTCTGTTGCTTACAAATGTTGAACGAAATCTTGAAAAATGGCGGCCCTATGTCAGTTTTGGCAACTCCAGTAAACAAAAATGTTAGTAAGTTGATGACTGGAGCTGACAAAAGTGACATAGAGCGGCCATATTTTTCGATTTCAATCAACATTTGTTAGCAACTGAGATACATAATAGCCCAGCTGGTGTAACATCACCTTTACAGAGCCTGTTTGGGGCTTACGATTTACTTTACCTCGGCTAATATAGCCCAAAGGCTATGTTGGCCGTTCTAGTTAATTTAATTCTTTTGTGAACTGTACTCAAAAAGGTTTTAGTGTTATGAACTCGTTGGTGAGATAAAACAGGTGAAGACTGAATGTGTTTGGTTTTTTTATGCAAACAATTGATGAGAGACCAAGTTGCTGCCTGATGGTAAGCGCTACGCCTATTCATGACCTTTGCAGTGCTTCGAACTGCTGTAGTTTTGCATAACACTGCATTGTGTTCGTATCCCAAAGCATTAGTTTATAAATCTCTTTTTAACCGACTTCAAATAGGAGGAGGTTATATGTTCGACTGCATGTTTTTTTGTGTATATTTACCGATTCTCACCCAATTGCTTTTATTCTAAAAAAAATATTTTATTTCAATTAAAGTTTTATTCTAAAAAAAATCTGAAACATATTTTTATTTGGGTATACTTCCGAGGTAGTCTTTTTTAAATTTCATCAGATTTGTTTCAGCAGTTTTTGAATTACATACCAATAACTTAATAAATTAGTAAAGGTTCACCCTATTTTTGATGACATCATTGACTGCGGCGTAAGGGTGGTTTTTAACACCCCACAGCTCGCAGGTAGGTAGGTCTCAGGGTGGGCAGTAACATAGGCCTTCTAAGAGATAACTATATAATTAGAATAGTACTAATTAACAAAACGTTGCACAGCCGCACTTAGAGTTCTGTAGGTATTGCAAGGTCACTGGCCTGAACACTCGCGATATAGGGCACCGCGCGTAACAGCTGAGCTCTTGGAGAATGCAGGACTCCGTGATTCCGGTAGGTGAGTCGACTACGCTTGCCAGATGGACCTGAGCAGTGTGCGTCTTCGCGTGGTGTGCCTGTCCCAGGTCAGGGCAGGATACTTTTCTTAGAGAATTGGAACCCTGGAGAGAAGAACGCTGTATTAGTTAACCACCCTCCAGTCTTCCGTCTGCCAAGCCGAGCCGTGACCCCGTCGCGTTTCAAGTTCAGCGACTCACAATTTAAAATAATAACGGCGGCAGTTAGCTAGCGCGGCAAGGCAGAACAGCTATTTGTCAAAACAATAACAATGACGCTAAGCAGTGCAGGTAAATAATAATATATAGGAACTCACCCTAGAGGGGTTCAAGCACTTCACTAATAATATATTTTTAAATGATTTTTATGTGTTTAGACACTATTTGGAGCACAAACGTCCTCACTAAAGTCGTAGGTCTGTCTGCTTGGCAACGCCACAGATTAGCTTGTAGTAGTCGAGCCCGCCGCGTTCGGAGCGATAACAACAATTAGCGTTCCTTCGCTGCTACTCGATGCAAGTGCGTACCTACTTTATGAATGCACGAAAGACTGGGGTTCCGAATATAATTATTGTATAGATTTTTAGATTTATGTTATAGATTATAAGTAAATAAAAGTAACGGAGCTAGGCCCAACGTTACAGTACCCCCCCGGAAAACGTAGAATTTTTGACTATGGAAAATTCGACTATCCACGAACAGAATCTAAATCTTCTATTCATAAATTCAATTATTCCTTATAGTTTATTAGCTTTATATCTTTGATATGCCATGTACCTAGAGCATTATTATTCATGTCAGTCAATTCGTACACAAGTGGTGACTTTTTATTTAGTATCTTGCATTTTACGTATTTTGGAGCGAGTTTTTTATTAAAATATTTGTCCTTGTCACTTTGATAAAAAGTTTTTCTCCAGACTACATCTCCAACATTAAATTCCATGGGTTTTTTTCGCAGATTATAAGATTTGGCATTTCTACTATGGGCCTGAAACAGAGCTAATTGTACTTTGTTGAAAATGGAAGATAAAGTTCCTAAATTTTCAGCGTACGTATCGCGAGGTTGAAATATTAAGTTTTCCAAATCTGCTGGTTCAGTATTAGTATAGTGAGTACCACAACTGACTAATTCTCGGCCATATACTAGAAATGATGGGGTATACCCAGTCACCTCGTTAACAGAATTGTTAATAGCAAATTGAATTTTAGGTATAAGTGTATCCCAAATACGTTGATCATTAGTAATGAATGTAGATACTGCAGTCATTATTGTTTTATTGTATCTCTCTACGGTGTTCACGTGTGGAGTATACTTAGGAGTGTAGTGCAAGTGGGGTATTTTATATTTACTGAGCATTTGTTTCAGGGTACTACTGATAAACTGCTTACCATTGTCCATGATTACAGTGGACGGAATTCCATGGATCAGAAATACGTTTTCCTCTAATATTTTGGTTATTAGTTCCGCGGTAGCGCGTTTAATAGGGAATAATAAACAATATTTGCTAAAACAGCAAGTAACAACGAGTAGATGACTGTTTTGTTTTCTCGAAACTGGGAGAGGACCAACTAAATCCATACTAAGGACTTGGAATGGCCTAGAACATGACTTCGGTCTACCCATTTTACCGAGCGTGGCATGGTTCTGATGTTTGTGAGCGATACAATTATCACATGATGTTATGACTCGCACCACGTCAGCATGCATCCCAGGCCAGTGGTATTTAAGTGCTAATCGTTTATATGTCTTGAAGATACCTAGGTGTCCCGCAATCTGCTCAGAATGATTTTCGAATATAATAGGTTCTCTAGCTTCAAATGGTACGACTTCTTTCCAATCGAACTCGGCTGTAAGTGAGCATTTGCTCTTCATAAGCCGGTAAAGTTTTTCATTATTTACGAAGTAATTTGGGAACGATGTAGGCGAGTTTTGACACCCATGGAAAATATTAAGGTACCACTGATCTTGAGTATTAGTAATATTAATGGACGTGTCTATAGAAGAGATAGGACAAGCTCGTGAGAGCGCGTCAGCCACAACTTGATCTTGTCCTCGACGGTGTCTTATTTCAAAATTAAATGAAGATAGCCGAACTCCCCAGCGTGCTAAACGACCTGTCGGGTTGTTCAGGTTCAGGAACCATTTGAGGGCAGAGTGATCAGTATAGACAATGAATTTTTGGCCATTGTCTAAATAACACCTCCAGTGTTCAAGAGCTGTGAGGACCGCCAATACCTCCCGTTCAGTAATGCTGTAATTACGCTCTTGATTGGAAAGTGATTTACTCATAAAAGCAATAGGATGTTCTATACCATCGATAGTTTGCGTAAGTACACCACCTACTCCGTAATTACTGGCGTCTGCGTGAACCTCAAAAGGTAAATTAAAGTTAGGGCATGCTAGAATAGGGGCTGAGACGAGACATTCTTTTAGTTTGGAAAAAGAATCGTCCGCTTCTTTGGTCCAAGCAAAAGGTTTAGCCTTTTTGCTAGTCGAAGTTAGGGTATTTAAAGGGGCGGCAATATCACTAAAGTTTGGAACGAACCTTCGATACCACGAAGCGGTACCGAGAAATCTCTTTACTTCCCTTCTATTTTTAGGTACGGGAAAATTCATGATAGCCTCGACCTTGCTGGGGTCGACGTGTAGTCCTTTGGAATTGACAACATAGCCTAGGTACTTCATTTCATTTCTAAAGAACTGCGACTTTTCGAAATTTATTGTGAGGTTTGCCGTTTTTAGTTTCTTATGAACTTTCTCAAGAAGAGCAATGTGCGTATGGAAATCGGAGGTTGCTACCACGATATCATCCAAGAAAACAAACACTGAATTCTCGAATTCTGGACCATAGAACAATAAATCCATTAGTCTCTGCTGGGTAGCAGGACCGTTGGTTAAACCAAATGGAACTGTGACAAAACGGTAAGTACCGCGGGTAGGTACATAAAATCCCGTATTATCCCTGTCAGATTCCAGGATCGGTAACTGCCAATAGGCCCGGGATAGGTCAATGCTAGACAGGAAGCGCGAGTTTTTGAGGTTATCTAAAATTTCAGATACGTACGGAAGTTTGTAGGCGTCCTTCTTAGTGACAGCATTCAGCTTACGGCTGTCTAAGCAGAACCGTAAAGAACCATCTTTTTTAGGGGTAAGTAATACTGGAGAGGACCAAGGACTTTCGCATGGTTCAACAACGCCCAAACGAATCATTTCATCTAACTCTTTGCACAAAGTACGTTGCTTTTCTGGTGAGAGCCGGTAATATCGTTGCCGAATAGGTGGTGAATCACCCGTATTAATACAATGGTTTTCTAGATGGGTACGACCTAGACCGCACCTTTCAGCCGAAATATCTTTGAACTGTTCCACTATGTTATCAGCAGTAATTCGTTCAGAGTCGGAGAGTTCGGAGTAAGAGTAAATAATATTCGGTGATTCAGTAATATCTGAAATATTGCTCATCGTGTTACTAGATAAGGTTATTGAACTTAAAAATTTAGGGCATATTTCAAATTTTCGCCAAAAGTCAACACCCAGTATCAATGATGACTTAACTGACGGTATGACATAAGCTTGGAGGGTATGAAAATTATTTTCAAAAGAAATTGGCAATTCAATGTAGCCTATAGGAGTCAAAACTTGCCCGCCAGCAGCTACGAAAGATTTAGGAATCTGGTTATCTGTTAGAGTATGTCCCGAAGCTAGTAGTTGCAAGTGTGAGTTGTTTCCCAGTATAGTTACTGCAGATCCTGAGTCAAGCAAGCCACATATTGATAGATTACCTACTTGGACAGTTACATAAGGGCGTACATCATTGGCAGGTTTACGGTCCAAGATTGATGCAATGGAGTAGCTGGATGTGAAAATTTTAATGAAATTTAACCATTCTTTCCAATCTGTTGTAGTACTTTTCGAATTATTGGTACTCTCATTGCAACAATCTGAACTACCTAGTTTTTTGAGTTTGAGCTTTTAGGATTGCATTTAGCACAATCGGGGTACTTTACATCTCTTGTGCCACATTTAAAACATATTATGTACCGTTCCTGGTGGCACTGCTGTAAGTTATGGGTGTCTGAACGACAACGAGGACAATAGCGCTTGTCATCACTTTGTGGATCAGCAATTATCGCGGAAACTGGTACCGAGTACGAGTACCCACTAGTCTGCTGGTTCGCAGGTTTGTTAATCATTTGCTTGCTGTAGGATGGAGATGAACGAACATTAGAGTAGAATTGGTTATTATTTTTAACGTCCCTATTTTATTGCCTGTCATACGTAGGTTCGTGTAGGCTCGAGAAAGCAAGGTCTGGAGCCAGAGTCGCGATAGTCGCCTTAGGAGGTTCACGAAACTGCGCAGTCAAAGCCTGGATATTCTCATAGTTTCGGCATAGATTCCGAAGGGTAGCTATGGTATCTATTTTACAACCATGGGCAGCTAATACATTGGCATAACATGGCCTAATGTTATGTAGTAGAATTTCTAGTTTGTCAGCCTCCGAAATAGATTTTGACAATCTCGAGAAAAGTTCTGACATTATAGCCAGATATATAACAATGTTCTCCGAATTACCCTGAGTGCGGTTTCTTATTTCCGACATTAATCGATAGTCATAATCAAATTGGCCAAAATCAGCAATCAAAAGTTTAGTTAAGCCTTCCCAACTATCAACTTCGTTTTTTATACTGCGGTACCAGTGTAACGCGTTACCAGTAAAAATTTCTGTTGCGTAGATTAAAAACTTTATGGGGGGAATACTTCTAGACGTGCAAAATTCATTTACTCTTTGGATGAAGACACGTGCACACGACTTACCATCGTATTTTAATTTTTGAAGGTCAGTGATGTGATTCTTATCACAGGTAATATAATCTCTGTCGACTGAGGGTTGAACAGTGTTAGACTGATCAACATTCGAAATCACATTTGAGGTCGACTGAGCGAGTTGAGTAAGAATTTTATACTGGGAGGTAAATTCTTTCTGTAATTTAGTTATTTTATCTAAAATGCCGGTTTTGTCTAACCTTTGTAACCGGTAGTATATATGATTTGCCAAGGCTTTCGTACGCTCAAAAAGATTCGTATCGTATTTTTCTTGCAGAGATTTTATACGCGATATCAATTCTTTATATGATAAGGATACGCCTTCAAAGTCTACGTCCGACTCAATGCCCGATTCCTGAATGTCATCGGAAGGAAACATAGCACCCAGCTTATTTATTTGACTCCGTAATTTTAAAACCGTAGTATTATCTTCTCCTCCACGAATGAGGACTTCATAACTAAGCTCGTGTCGGTTTAGAAGTAAGAATTTTATAGGGTGAGTTCCCATATTGATGATGAGATGACCAGACAGATTAAAAGTACTAAATAGGCAGTATGAGTAATAATAAAAGTAAATAAGTATGGTACAAAACAATAACACAATTCAATTACGAACTTGTGACTAAAACGCTGTCTGGAACCACAGCGGAGCACTATATAAAAATCAGCTGTTCTGTTACAAAAACATTTATTCTAGCTACGAAATGGTGATTTATGATAACTAAACTATAATTATATTTACTTATGTGCAAAATCAGCAACGTAGAAAATAATATGCGAACCGTTACGTAAAATATGATAGGTTGCAAATTTTGATAGGTAGGTACTAAAGTATGTCGTAAATACAAAAATAGCGGCTCAAAATATTTGCGGTTTACTGCATACAGTACGTAAAGGTTTACAGTAATTTGATATTGATTAATCACAATTACTATAATCACAACTACCCACCAAACTACGGCAGAATTAAAACAATAGGCAAGTAGGTAGGTACGTACCAGTTCGCTGTGGCAGGAATCACCGCTCCGTTTACACGTACACTTATTAACTAATAGACTTCTAACTGCTAGACTGCAACACGTTATTGAACAATTCTAAAATGTTTGGCTGTGCAACTAACCACGTTTAAGGGCGCCACGCGTAACAGCTGAGCTCTTGGAGAATGCAGGACTCCGTGATTCCGGTAGGTGAGTCGACTACGCTTGCCAGATGGACCTGAGCAGTGTGCGTCTTCGCGTGGTGTGCCTGTCCCAGGTCAGGGCAGGATACTTTTCTTAGAGAATTGGAACCCTGGAGAGAAGAACGCTGTATTAGTTAACCACCCTCCAGTCTTCCGTCTGCCAAGCCGAGCCGTGACCCCGTCGCGTTTCAAGTTCAGCGACTCACAATTTAAAATAATAACGGCGGCAGTTAGCTAGCGCGGCAAGGCAGAACAGCTATTTGTCAAAACAATAACAATGACGCTAAGCAGTGCAGGTAAATAATAATATATAGGAACTCACCCTAGAGGGGTTCAAGCACTTCACTAATAATATATTTTTAAATGATTTTTATGTGTTTAGACACTATTTGGAGCACAAACGTCCTCACTAAAGTCGTAGGTCTGTCTGCTTGGCAACGCCACAGATTAGCTTGTAGTAGTCGAGCCCGCCGCGTTCGGAGCGATAACAACAATTAGCGTTCCTTCGCTGCTACTCGATGCAAGTGCGTACCTACTTTATGAATGCACGAAAGACTGGGGTTCCGAATATAATTATTGTATAGATTTTTAGATTTATGTTATAGATTATAAGTAAATAAAAGTAACGGAGCTAGGCCCAACGTTACATGACGATCGGTCCCGTAATTAGCAAGGGTCACTTAAAAGGGTGCACAATATTGCGATAATTAGTACTTTGAGCTATCATGGTACCGACTTCAACAAGTTATTTCACACTTTTTGGTGTTGAAGTCGGTTAAAATTCTTGGTAAAAATTTTATCACTCATTAATTTCACATGCCAACATACCCACACCAAAATATCTAGCATTGCGGTGCTATCAACAAAAACGGTCTCTAACAGAATTAGTCTTACACTTAGTAAGTCGGGTTTCTTCACCTCTTACGATTCTTCGCCTCCCGTCGGCGGAGGAAATATTATATAATTTGGAAGAGCGACATTAGTTATACACAACTTTAATAATAAGCTAGTTAGTTCTCCTGTAAATTTCAGATGGACCGTTATTTATTAACCGACTTCAAAAAGGAGGAGGTTATACATGTTTATGTATGTATGTGTTTATATTATGTATGTTAGCTGATTTCTCCCCATCTGTGGACCGATTCTCAAAATTCTTGTTTTTGTTTGGTAGAGTGTACCTACTTACGAGGTGGTCCCATTTCAATTTCATCAAATTCGGTCAAGCAGTTTTTGAGTTACATTCTAAAAACTGAAAAGCGTTTATTTATCTTGATGTTATCATCATTGAAAATCGAATTGTAAGAACGTCACAGAGTCACTAAAAATGGTAAAAAATAATTATTACCAAAAAATGGAACCGACTTCAACACAATTTTTATATTTGTTTTAATACTTAGAACAGTTATGCAGTATATGAATGAACGTCAATGACGTATGAACGAGAGCAATTTATAAGCCATGGTTGTTTGAAAGCGATCTTGTCCATATTTTGTTTTCGTTTTTAAATTTTTCTTTTTTAATGTTGTAAAGTCATGTGCCTGTAATTTCACTAGTGCTCATAACGTTCAAAATAGAATACAGTAATGTGGACACTACTCTTTGGCGGTAGAAATCGGTGTATTGGTATTACTTCCCTGACGAACTCACTCACAAAGAGTACAACTGAAACAAAAGGATAGCTCAATTTGATTTGTTATAGAAGTATCTGCGTCCGTTTCAATGGGTATTAATACTGTTATTCCACAGGAATCGGTTTCCTCTACAACACTGTTATTTAGCATATAAATGACCGACTCATGTCTGGTATCATGCGATACGAAGGTTATTGCACTATTGTAGAGAGATATATGACTGTTACCTGTTATCTTCAGGCTTAGCCTGCTGATGTGATCATAGTTTGAAATTCTATCGCATTCCTCCTTAGTCGTTCACTCTTGACAGAGTGGTCGTGGTTGAAAATTATGTTTTTCTTTAATCTGTCCACATCAGGTGTACGCTATTACAAAACATTTATGAACAAAGCGGAGGCTTCGAACCGATTAAAAATGCAGCCCTCCCATTCTGATGTTTTGCTGTCGGGTACTTTGGACTAATAGGAGTAATAATGATAAGAAGTTGTCTCATTAGGATACTGCTAATTTGCTGCATCTAAACAGCAGGTCTGGCTATTCATATGCATAAACAAGCTATCGTAAACATTTTACACATGATAAGAGTTCTTCAGAGCCTCATTATTGGCGGCTGGAATAATTCACATATTCTGTTCAGTGTGCTTCACTTATTTAATAAACGAACTTGTTTTAGGTTTATGAGTCAGGAGAGCTACCGAGCAGGCTACCCTAGTGTAAAGTGATCATTGTCGTCCACGGACTTCCGCGACACCAGAGGTCTTCTCACCACAATTATTGACCTTTGAGAAGGGAATATAGATTTGCATCTAAGGTCAAGGTGTTTTGTCTAAATGATAATTTATTTGCAAGAAATATGGTACAATTCAGCCCTTAGTGTTAATAAAGTCGTCCTAGCATATTTCATCAACCTGACATGCAAATACATTTATTCAAATTTATTTTTAATTAAGTAACATTAAAACAATTAGTTTCAATGAATTATTAATAAGTTGGCAGTCAAACATATCACATGTTAGGTATAACATTCTAAGTCATTACTCTACATTGCGTTACAGTTTTCTCTAATTCAATTTCTAACTTAGATAACTCCAATCATTTCATTCAATCGGACAAGCATCATTTTTGCAGACCCTGTACTTTGGTAAACTGATGGCTGATATACCATACCTAAATACATATACACACCCAGACACAGATCAAACAGACATCTTCATGCACACAAATGTTTGTCCTGTCCGGAGTTCGAACCCGGGACCAATGGCTCAGTATGCAGGGGTGCTACCAACTGCGCCAACCAGCCAGTCAAAGATATAATCAAACATAGGTCTATTCGTTTACTATAATCATCCAGCGATAACTACCAAGCCCCAACCTTATACACTCTATTTCAAAGATCAAAAACAAAATATATGGCAATCGGACACACCCAATAGCCCAAACAAGTTCATTTGTCTGAAATCCTTTTTACACCAGTTTCGGGCGAGCTCTATGCTTGTAATTTTGTATAAAAATGTCCAGGCTCAAATAAATCAAGTTAAATTACTGAAGGGCGGGGCTGTCCTTGGGCCATTGTATAAAGTTAAGTCAGTAGCGTGGGTTTGTATAAATAAAAAATATCCTACTAATATTATAAACGCGAAAGTTTGTAAGTATGGATGTATCTTTGTTACTCATTAACGCACAATGGCTGGGGCAATTTTGATGAAATTTAGTATGGAGGTAGATGAGGCACTGGTTTAACACATAGGATCTTTTCATCATTATCATCATCAGCTATCACTAAGCGAGTGAAAAAGCGTTATATGCTTGGGAACAGCGTAGATATAATAATAAGATCTCCGTCTACGTCAAGATCGTAAGACAACAGTTCTGTCAAAGTTTGTGTCAGTTTCTGATAGCTTAGTCAAAAGCCAAGTCAATTTGACAGCTCGATACACTAGACGTGTTCGGCCACCGTCAAGGTTGATGAAATGTAATACAAATACCGCCAAGGATGATGAAATGATTTTTTTTTCCATGGCGATAATTTTTTTTTTATTTGATGCGATTCCGTTTCACTTACGCTCATTTCTGTGTCTCTATTTTTTTCTGTTAATGTTTACCTATTCATATGACATAGGCTACTGTTTCACACATAAAATCCTGTCCTCGGGAGGGCAATTATCGGATTTTTTACGCTTTACAGAGGGTAATTTCGTAGGTTTTTTGATTTCACACCTGTGATTGATAACTACTCAAAACGGAATGATGTTTGAAGGATGAACTCTGCTATTAAGCCGGGAATTTGACTTATAGATATTTGCATAATTTAAATATCCGCGTCAATCTATCATTGAAGATTTGCGTTGATAGCGGTCACTGAAACGTAATTTTTTCTGGCTATTTTCTCCAACAATTAACTAGCAGTACCCGGATAACAAGCCAGAAATATGTCTATGTAAATAAATATTTCTGAAAAATGGTATGTAATGTTGCCATAACATCTCTAAAAAGTATCTAGAAAGTGAACTCTACCGGAGGCTTATTCACAACTGTCCAGTAAGATGCGAGATTTTCAATTTGGAAACTCCTTCTGTCCAGTAAATAAGTATGTAATTTACTTACTGGACAGTAGATCCTCTTTAGATCTGCTTAGAAAAAAATTGTACCAGACACAGATTCGAGTTAAGCAATTATAACATGGTTATAATGGCTGGACCTCACCTACGGTTCGGTCCGGTTAACTCATACTTGGCCAGGAAGGCTTACTTACTGGATTCTGCAGTAAAGTACTAATAATGATTATTGTGCACTTGGATAGAAACAAAGAAAGTGGCTATAATCGCTTAAAGGTCATCCGATCGGCGACAAACCCTTGTTACCCCTTGGTTATTAATGCTTTAAAACTACCTATACCAAAGATCGACCACGTGATTTGCGCGCGAGTTGCAGGTTCATGATTCTGCTGAAGCTCTCGGGATCTTCTTCTTCTTCGTTGCGTTCTTGACAGAGCGGTCGTGATCGTCATATAGTAGTGTTGGTGGGGCCAGAAGTTATAGGCCTCACGATGGCACGCCATTTGTGCCTGTTAGCGGTCATCCTGGCGCACTCATGCAATGAACCACCGACCGCACACTTGATTTGGTCGGTCCATCCCATCGGTGACCGGTCTGGTGCCTTCCACTCTGCCTTAGACGAATAGGCGCTTTACGGAGTCCTTGTCTCGCCTGGAAACGTTCGAGATATGTCTAACTATTAGTAACCGATACTTTAGGAAAAGTAACGGCTTGGATGGGTGACCGCCAGTGGCATTGAAGGCTTCAGCGCATCAAACGCACATCAAAAACATCAAATACGGTGGCTTGGGCCCGCCGACACTACAGTCGCATTGCAAATCCTGAATCGTGGTGACAAGACTCTCGAACATGTGTTGCTATTTTATATGCGTATCTAAATCGGCCATAGGATGGTCGCTCAGGTACTTAAGCTATAACTGTTACATTCAAACAAACATATATTTTAAATATTATAATTTAAATATATGTATAATTATATAGATCTTTACGTTTTGACCTCAATATACGTAGCAAAGTGCTTTAATTATGATCTAAGTCTGTTAATTTTGATCTTTGTCAATTTCCAGTCATATCAAGTGAAAGTGCTAACTTTAACCAACTCCGGCTTTGATGTATGAAACTTTGCGTCGCGCCTTTGAAATCTTTGTTAATCACAGAGACTAAACAACTTTAAGCCAAATTATGTTCGTTAACTGATCCATCAAAGACTATCGAATAAAGTTGATAATGATCTTGTCAAACAATTTTGGGGTAAACATTCTTAACAAGATTAAACTCGGCCTTGTTTGAACGCCTTATATCGTTTTTGGTAAAATATATTTTGGTGAACATGTTGATGTTTCGAAAGGGGAACAAAATATTAAGCTGCATAAATATTTTATGTAAATGTGTACACATAGTATACACATTGTTTTCAAAGGTCATCACGAACCGTCTCAGTCACAGGTTTGATTGATTCCAGCCTTCAGTACAAACCGGTTTCAGTAAAGGCTATAGACCATATCCACATGCTACGGCAAGTTATACAGAAGACCGGAGAGTATAACTTAGCTCCCATAGTCCACAAACGCTAAGCATAGATACAAATCTATGCTTAGCGTTTGCGGACTATGAGAAGGCCTTTGATTCGATCGAGACGTGGGCAGTGCTTGAGTCTCTCCAGCGGTGCCGTATTGACTATCGGTATGTTGAGGTGCTGAAATGTTTGTACAAAAACGCTATCATATCCATGTCCATGTAGAAGAGTAGAGTTTGAAGGCAATTCCATTTCAAACAGACGTGAAACAGGGAGATGTAATATCTCCGATACTGTTCACTGGTGCATTGGAAGACACCTTCAAGCTTCTGGAATGGCAAGGACTCGGCATCAACATCAACGAAGAATACATCACTCACCTTCGATTTGCCGACGATATTGTTGTCGTGGCAGAATCTATGGAAGACCTCAGTATAATGTTCGAAGGCCTACATCCAATTTCCCAACGGGTAGGCCTTGGACAAGACGAAAATTTTGTCTAATGCCCATGTTGCCCAATATCAGTTGGGTCCTCAGTTTTCGAAGTTGTTGACGAATACATCCACCTTGGGCATACGGCCTAGGTAGATGCCTAGTTTGACTGTATAGTCAAACTAGGCAGGTCCAGCATCGAGAAAGAGGTGAATCCAACTCGTCTGGGCAGCGTTCCGGAAACTTTACAAAGTCTTCTCATCAAAAATACCCTAGTGCCTCTGAACTACTTAACTGGCTCACAGAATTATTTTACCAGTACTAGCAGTACGCTATATTTGATTCATCTTCATCATTATCTACCTATCATCTTCTCTTCTCCTCGTTCCCTCACTGCTGAGGATCGCGACCACGTACAATCAGTCTCCATTGAGTGCGGTCATAGGCTGTGTGAACCGCACGGTGTATGCTACCACCCACCGCCTTCTTAATCGTGTCAGACCATCTTATAGGCGCTCTTCCCTGACCACGTCTACCGTCAATTTTTCCTAAAATAATGGCTTTCTCCAGACAATGCTTTGAAGACCGCATAATATGTCCGAAGAAGCTGAGGACTCTTTGTCGGCAGATAGTGGAGAGCCGTGTGGTGATTTTAAGATATTTTAGTATGGACTATGATGCGTTTTACTTATTTACTATGACTACGATTCGATGCGCTCGTCGCCAAGTTCACCGATTTCAAGTACTTTATAATCACTCGGCTGCAG